>LPNX010274215.1:206613-220971 GCA_001517045.1 Pseudotsuga menziesii
TGTATGTAGTGTCTTGGCTGCCCATTTAGGCCTTGTGGGGCTGTTTGGTTCTGCAATAAACTCATCTCCATTAGATAAATCAGAATCAGCATGTTCAACAAACTCTTTACTTACTTATTGAGGTTCAGGTGGTGAAGAGGCTTCACCAATCTCCACTTCTGCAAGGGGTTCTTCTTCAAATTGAACACACCTTTCAATGAAGGATTTGTTTGTGCTCAAGTTTATCAACTTGTACTCTTTTGAATCTTCAGAGTATCCCACAAAAAGACACTCTTGGCTTTGGGGCTGCAAATCCTTCCTCTTCTCTGTCGAGATTCTAGCCCATGCCTTTGAGCCAAAAATCCTGAAATGGGTCACATTTGGCTTGTGCCCACTCCATGCTTCAAAAGGAGTCATGCCATCCAACTATTTGTGAGGCACCCTATTCTGAATATAGGCTGCACAGTTGATAGCTTCGGCCCATTACTTTGGTGGCAAAGTTTTGGCCTCCATCATGCATGTTGCCATCTCCTTCAGTGATCTGTTCTTCCTCTCTGCAACACCATTTTGTTGTGGTGTGTAGGGGATAGAATGCTGCATATGAATACCTGCATCTGCACAATAGTTAATAAACTCAGTCTTGACATACTCACCACCATTGTCAGACCTGAGTACCTTGAGCTTTCTTCCACACTGGTTTTCAACCAAAGCCTTGAAGACTTTGAATAGGCCAAAAACTTCTGACTTGTGTTTCATGAAATGAACCCAACAATACCTGGAAAAATCATCAATAATGGTCAATGCATATTTGGTTTGACTCATGGACATATGAGGGAATGGACCAGCAAAATCACTGTGTATCAGCTCGAGGGGTGCATAGGTTCTCTCATGGCTGGCTTTCTCAAATTTATGCTCTGGGTGTTTTCCTAGGATACAGCCTTGGCATACTCCTTTGGAAAATTTTATCTTGGGTAACCCTATGACAATATCTTTCTCACTAAGATCAGATAAATACTTGTAATTTAAATGGCCAAATATTTCATGCCATAGCTTGCTAGCTTCATTAGCATGGATAAGAAGAGCAGAGGGGTTTGAGTAAGGTAGGAAGTGTGAAAACATGTATACCTTTTGAGCATGATTCGCTACTCCTTTTGCAATAATTCTTCCACTTGAGATTTCTGTGATCTCAACTTCATCTGGTGAGAATGTGACTTTCTTAGGAGACCCAGTGTGGGTCATCTGGTACACTAATAGAAGGTTGGAGGCGAGACCAGGGACATACAGCACATTGTTGAAGTTACCATGATCAAGATCTATCCTTCCTTTGCCTTTGCTTTCAGTGAGAGAGTCATATCCCAGTACAATAGATGGTCCTTTCGACATATCCAGTGAGGAGAAGGCCTCCTTAGTCGAAACCATGTGTCTTGAAGCTCCAGAATCTATGATAAAACTGGGTGAGCTTTATGTGCTAGCAACTAGAGCATGAACTCTCTCTCTGTCATCAGAACTTGATCCTCCTTCTCTCTTCTTTGAGATTTCTGGAAGGGAGATGTCATTCTTCTCCAGGAGATTGGTCAGCATATCAATCTGCTTTTTCATACAAGAGCTTTCAGTGTGATTTCCCTTCGAACAGTATGAGCACTTGTTCATTTCACCTTTGTTTTTCTTCTTCTGGGTATTTTTCTTGGGACCTTGTTGATCCTCTGGAGACTGCTTCTTGTCTCTTCCTTTCTCAGGTGGATTTTTAGCTTTCTTCTTGCTTTTTTAATCCACCTTCGAATCTCCAGCAATCAAAGCTTGATCTTTGGATGGTTTGATGGTGCCCATCATCACCAGCTTGTCTTGTTCTTGTGTGAGAGATTCCATGAAATCTACAAGGCTGGGCATCTTCCAGGTTCGAGCTGTGAGTTTTGTGGCATAGAAGGTCGAAACAAAGACTGAGTAGTCAGGTCCTAGCTTCGAGAGGATGGCCAATACGAGCTGATCATCTTTCTTTTCAATACCACACTGTTTCAGCTGCAAAACTAGTGCTTTGAACTTGGAGAAATATAGCTGCAAGGATTCAAAATTACTGGGACTCAGGGAAATCAGTTCATTTTCGATTTGGTGTCCCCTCATCTCATCTGTCTTTCTGAAGAGTTCAGAAAGTTTCTCCCATACTTGATCTGGTGAAGTGAGGTCTCGAGAAATACTGAGACATAGGAGGCCATAGGCCTCATCTCTCCGATTGTGCCATTTGATCTTCTCTGTAGTAGCATTGGGCTCTGCTTATATAGCCATAGTCACCCTGTAGAGGCCTTTCACTCTCAACAATATCTCCATCTCTGCTTTCCATTCAAAAAAGTTGAAAGGAGTGAGGATAGTTTTCTGTGAATCCATAGCTTTAGAAAATCTGTCCCGGCTATCAGTAGAAGGCTCCCAGTCTTGATGTCGAACCTGCAAAACAATTTTTGAAGGAGAGTAACAACCTACAATGGCTTTGATACCATGTAGAAATTCTGACCAGAAATAGATTAATTTCACTCACAACAAATTACAATTGATCATGCAAATTGTCAACAATGGAGACTGAAAATGGAGCTGTAACACAAAATTATATTAAATCAGTGTACAATAGACAACCCTGTAATATCATAGGCTGCTGAATAAATAGAATACATGAAGAAATCGAATGCATGAGGAAGCATTCAAATCTAGCATAAAGCAGGCTTACCCAAAATAGGCAAATCCCCCATAGGTGTAAAAAGCTGATCCCAAATCTGTCATCAGGGTCACGAATTGGCAAGGGCGCATGGGAAAGCTAATGAGGGGTGAAATGGGAGCTCATACATGCTTTTGCATGGAGGAAAGAGTGGAGGATGAAAGGGGAATAAAACAGGTTCACCTCACCTAGTCTTGCTTTCCTTATGTGCTTTAAAAACTGAAAAAGCAGTCAACAAAGAAGAAAAAACAGAAGGGCGCCTAGGAGGCCAGGAATAAAGTAGATTTGATTCCTAAGGCTTTCCCAAGTGCTACATGAGTCAAAGATAGCAAGTTTGACCTCTATGGATAGGCAATTAGCAACTTGAACATGGTGGGACTCATGAACTAGGAAAATAAGACAAAAATAAATGAATTAATGTCTAAGTGGGTAATACTATGGGTTTGATTATTCTAACAGCTTCCACAAAAACCACGGAGTTACCAAAATTAAGGACCGTTAAGGTGCACACCCCAACAGGCCCCTAAGACTCACCAGTGTCCCATCCCAGGACACTCTGTTGTTTGTCTGGTGGGAGAACTTTGTTGGCGAAGATAGTGAACTGCTTGTTGAGGCCACGCATGATATTGTCAACTGCTTGATCCTTCTCCACCAACTCCTGTAACGCTACTGCTGACGCTTCACTAGCCTTTTCCTGTGCAAATGCATCATACTCCTTCAGAACTTTGAGTTGGTTGTCCACAGCAATACTCAACTCCAAGGCCTCATTGACAAGGGGTTGCATAGAGTTTTTTAGCACTGTTGCTTTCATTCTGTATGACTCAATTTCCTGCTGGAGTTCCTTGCTTTGCTTTACCTTGAGCATTTTCTGCATAGGAGGCAGGGTCTTAATTTCCACTTCCACTACATCCAACTCTGCGTGTCACTGCTTGATGGTTTCCTACAGCTGTTCTACTTCTGGATTTTCTTGCAGTGTTGTCCAGGCATCTACGCTTTCCTCTAGCAGATTGGCTGCGCTGCCTACAAGATCAGATATCTTCGTTGCTGAGGCCTGAATGTCTCTGCGATGCTGCTCCCTGATCTCTGGTGGGATCTCCGGGATGATGCGTATTTGAAGCTCCGCAATCTGAGCCTCATGTTCTGCTTTGAGCTTCCCTATTTCACTACAAGTCTACTGTGGGTAGTCTTTCAGCTTGGCAATTCTTTGCTCTGGCTCTTCCTCAGCCTGTATGTCGAAGTCAGGAAGACTTCGACATGCCTCATCCAATACTTGTGCCAATGTGACCTGCTTACGTTCTGCGTTGCTCTTCCTCTGCTCTGCTTCCTTCAACTGCACTTCGAGGCTCTCACTCCACTTCATGGTATTTTCCAATTGTATCTGTGAGTAGTTGTCCCGTGCATGGATCTCCTTCATGATTGCTAATTGGCAGAGATGCAACTTTGTCATGGACATCTTGGTGTAATCGATTCCAACTATCATGCTCATCTCCGAGTGAGATGCTATGTCTGTTATTATGAGTGCTGCGCTTGAAATTTGTCCCCTGTTTTCTCTAACTGGTCATTGTCTTGTGTTGGGATGCGCACTTACTGGGGTGTTGTTTGCTGCGGCACCAGTTGCTAATTTTTCTGCTAACTCCTTCAGCTCTAAAATTCCCCGAGCTACGCCGGTGAGTGCATCAAGGTGAGCAGCTGCAAACTCTGACCATTTCTTGGTGAGAACTTCTGTGGACTTCATCAGATCCTGATTAAGCTCCTCAGTTGTCAGGGTGGTTTCTTTGTCGATATTCTTTTCTTTTGATGCCTTTGTTTTCTTTCAGGACTGAGGTTTGGTCAAATCCTCTGCTTCTGGTGACTTGCGCTTATCCGGTCGATTAGGGTCTGAGACTGTTTTGATCAAATCCTCTTCTTCCTCTTCATCTCCGTCATCTCCACCCTAGTCGCCTTCACTCTGCTGCGACGCACTCTGTTCTTCACTTTCCTTGAAAGGGTCATTCTGCTGCGTCTCACTAGGGTCAGCGCCCACAATGGTGACCGGAGGGATTGGAATGTTGGGATTTGTACCTGCGTCCTTCAACCATTCAGCCGGCCACTGCTGAACTACCGCGAGAATGTCTTCTTTGGTCACCACATATGCCAACTTCCAACATGCCTTTTTCTTTTCTGTGCGGGCCTGGATGAAGACATTGTGCATGTCGGCCCTGAAGTTGGCCACTCCGTCATATTGAGAGAATAGCTCATTACTGAGCTGCAGGGTTTTTACGATCTTATATGAGATACTCATCATATAAAAGGCAAACACATAGTTCGTCATTTGCTGGGATGCTTTGTCATGTGACACCCAGAGAGATGCGTACCTCACCGCGTCAGGCATGTTCGAAGGCACAACAACAAACTGCGCCTCAGTAGGTTCTTTCCATCCTACTAGTGCGATAAGGACTATCAACCAAGAGTAGTGAAAAGGTCTACCTTTCACCTACGCGTTGTGGGCATATTCAAGGAATTCCTTTGCAATGTACGCTGCCCAGTTGTAACTGTAGCCTTCGGCACAGTTCGCAGCAATACTGACAATCGGGGCAGGCACTTCATATGGTCTGCACTTTCTCATCAATTTGCAGGCTAAGAGTTAAGCTGCGAAGTGAATGTTTTGATGCTGAATTGTTGAGGTTTGATACCCTTGCTTTCCTTTCATTAGGTCGAATCAGTCCTTCATGATTTGTGCCAGCTTCGTATCTTCATGTTTTGAAGGAAATTCTATCCCCGGATCAGGCCCTTCCTTTGGTAAGCATGTGATCCTATGAATGAGCTCGCAATTAATAGGAATTATTTTGTCTCCTATCCATAGGTACCCATCATGTACTAATTCCAAGAGCTACTTGACCACTATGGTCACTTGTGTGCTGCGACCAAAGTGGGGAACATCGAGCATCTTCAACAAACCAGCTTTATCTAAGCCAGCAGCCCACTGTTTCACTTCCAGTAATGTCACTCCAATCTCTGGATATTTGACGAAGTGCAAGTATGTTCCCGGTGCAAACTGTGGGAACTTCCCACGATCATTCATATCGTGGTCTGCATACTTAAGTCAGTCTATTTTCCCTGTCATGGTTCCGACCAACTGCACACCCTGTGGCAGCGAAGGGGTGCGTAAAGTGAACTTAGCATTCCGCCGCGGTGGTTGAACTCCTGGTCGAACAGGATGAAGATATGGTGGACACTGTGGTGCAATGTTCTCATACCCTTCAGATGGGATCTCTGCTGAACCAAATAGATTCATCTTGGGATCCTCCAGTGTTTGCCCTGATTGCTTGTGTATGTCTTCGTTCCACTTAGAGCGTACTTCTGGTTTAAATTTATTCCTGGTAGATCGTGTCTGCATTGGTTGAGGTGGTGCTGGGGAAGTCTCTTCATAAGGTGCAGGCACAGGTGGATGGATGAAAAGGTTCGACAGACCCCCTAGTTCAAATTCTCTCACTAAATCCTGAAGCTCACAATCAACTGTCATGGGCTCAATTGTAAAACTCAAGAAACTTCGTAATGCGAACTTCACGGGTGTGGGTGTCTTCTTATAGAATCCATCAACAAAATATGTCATAACTGTGCATTGAAGACACCAAATCTGACAGAGATCTTGTCCAAACGACGGTAGGCTTGTCAAGATCTCATTAATACAGGCAGTTAATACAGGGAACGTACCAGCGCCACCAAATTTGGTTTCCTCCAACGGTCGTATTTTAAGCTCCGACAGATCTTTCCTTCTTCGGCACAAGCATTAACTCTGGTTGGGGACATTCGACACTTCCTGATACCATCTTTGACATGGCTTCGAACTTCAATCCACGACAGAATGTATTCCACCGCCTCAATGATTCCTTTTATTTCTGAGAACTTCGTCAGAAATAGGTCCTGATACTCATGGAGAAGTTGGGTCACTTTACTCACCATTTCTTCATCCCAATAATATCCAATGGTAGCATACTTAGGGTTTCCTTCTGATCGAATGTTTACTGTCCGCGTCTTCAAGGGATGAGTCACTTTAGGTGCTTCAATTGCTGGTCCATGTACTTCGCAGTGTCCTTCTGACTCAGGAATGTTAATGTTGCACGGATCGTCATCCTCGTCAATTGCGAGGTTATAACATTCTACTGCATTAGATTCTTGTTCCTTCCAATCAGGTTGGTATTCTGCTATTTCTTGATCATCAAACACTTTAGTATGGATCAACCTAACAGCTGCATCCAAAGCAGGACAAACCTCATTAATAGAAAATGTCAGCACAAAACTATCAACAAGACTATCCCAACTTACAGTACCATGGCGAAGCTTGACCTCCGCATACCAGTTCTTTGTTATAGGTTCCAGGGTGTGCACAAACATATGTACCCATTCTTCATGAGGTACATGATTCCATGCTTTGTAGCATTGCTCCAAATGTCCCTAAGGACTAGTCTTACCATTAAACCTGCTTCGCACCTCTTGAGGTTGATCCCTGAATCTTAGGCAAAGGGACTTCTAGCACGCTTCCCAACTATGAATGTAATTTTTATGACCATTCCACCATCTGGATGCTGTGGCTCTGAATGCTGAATCGAGACTCTCCATTTTCTGTGAATCTGGTACCTACTCTTAGAATTGTATAATAAAATCTGTTGGGTCTGTCAAGCCATCAAAGGTAGGTAAGTCTCTTTTCTGTGAACCAAGCCATCTGAGAGACTTGGTAATTATTGCATATCGGTGTCCATGTAGTTCATAAAGTCTATTATGCCAATTCTCTAGACCGTCATCTGAATCCATCATGCAGGAGTTGTCGCACTGCCAATCCATGATACCTTTGGCAGTAGGATCAACATAATCTTCTTCCTTAGCTGTGATGTTGTAGATATGGTCCAAAACATCCTGATCTTCATCTCTGAGTGGTTCTGTGTACCTTTCTCCTTGAGAAGGGTCTAGTGGCACTATGACTCTCAAACCTTTCCCTTCGAAAGTCATTTGTCTCTTCTTAAGGTTAATGACTGCAGCATTGTCTATGGCCCACTCAATTCCTAGAAAAGTTGGGTAGGGGTTGCTATAATCAATTATCTCAATGACTTCAAAGTCTACTAAAGTACTGACCCCATCAATATCTACTGGGACACTTGGGGATCTTCCTAGGGGCACAATCTTCTGCTAATTGGCTAATCTCAACTGTATAGGAGACCATTCAAGGGTAGGATTTCCCATTTTTTCTCATGTTTGTTTAGTTAAGACATTTACTTCGGATCCTAGGTCTAGAATGACATCAGTCATGTCATATTCTCCTATCTAAGCATGCAATCTCATTTCTCTTCCATTTCTTCTGACTCTATTAATATTTTTTTCCTTACCAAAGATTCGCTGAGGTTTGCAAGAAGTAATAACTTTTTGTAACTCATTTAAAGCATTCTGATTTCTTAAGAGCTTCATGCAACTTTGTAAAAATGAAGACAGTGTACTCACTTTATCCGTCGAAGCTTCTTGAGACTGTGACTGCTGCTGATGCTGTTACGCAGGTGCTACTGGTGTGCTCGGATCAGCAAAGTCTTTTTTGGCTTCCAGAAATGTCTCTGTTTCTCTTCCCACATCGAAGGTTGGAATTTTTTGTGGGGCCTTACGAACCCAAGCCTCATCAGGCTGTTTCTCCTTATTCTATATTTGTGTCGTAGCACCACTCCTTGTAACAAATTTAATGGTCGGAACAGGTCTTTGCTCTACAACAATCATCTGAATATTCTGAGTAGGAGCGCTATTTCTTTCTTGTATCTTGGCTATCAGCTACGGGCATTGCTCAATCACATGGTTGACTGCTCTGCAATATCGACATGTCGTAGTTGGGTTCCGACAGTCTCTAGCTAGATGTCCTGCCTGATTACAGTTATAGTACACAACCTAGCTTCGACCTCTTCCAGGCATACCACCACAACCACGACCTCCAAAAGTACGTCTAGCTGATGTACTACCACGGTAACCATATCCATCATTGCCTTGTCCATCGTTTTGTACCCTATAAGTGTCATAGGTTCGTTCTCTCATGAGGTCAAAACTGCGACATTCATCTTCGTTGTGTCCTACTGACTTACAGAACTTGCAATAGGGGTTCTTAGGTACTTGCACATATCTTTGCAGCAGATAGCAGTCTTCAGGTCGATGTTGGCTAGTTTTCCTATAGATCTCACAATATAGAACACTAGGGTTGAATGGGTTTGGTGCACCAGAATTCAGGTAATTTCTTACCACAGGACACTGTTCCTTGTCATGTCCTTCTGTCCAACATCGTGTACACCAAACCTCTTCTCGAACAGCTTTTCCTTTCTTCATGTTGCGCAGCTCCAAGGCCATTTCTGCTAACTGCGCTTGTATTTGAGCTATACCAGAATTATCTTCGATAGGAGCTGTTTCAAGCTTCATAGCAATTTTCAAATCCTCTTGCTGATCAACAACCTTCTGTTGCATGAGTGGAGTCCTGATATACGGTAACAAAGCTGCAATGAGCCATTCCTTATGCTGTGTTGGTCCAATAGTGAAACTGAGTTGATCGAGCAGAACTTTGAACCTCTGATCAAAGTCCCACACTGATTCTCCTCGCCTCTGCTGAATTTCCTTTAGTTCAATGATACACTGCGACTCTAATTTAGGCTTCTTAAATTCCTTTATCATTGCTACTTTTATATCAGCCAAGACATGGTTCTGAGTACTGGAAAACTTCATGAACTAGGTCAAAGCGCGGTCTCTAAAAGAAGTAACCAGCTGTGCTCTTCTTGTATCTTGATCTATAATGTTCTTAGCAGTCCACACGGCTTCACATAAGAACCAAAACTATTATGGATCCTCTGATCCAGTTCCTTTAAAGACTGGAAGCTTAATGTCGTCATTCATATGGGCCATCGCGGATCTAGGGGGGGAGGGAGGGGGACTGGTAGTAGGCAGGGGGGGAATTACTGGGGTAGACTGACCTGCGACATGAATACTTGGGCTAGGGTTACTTTCATACTACGATGGGTTCCCAAGGATAACAAGTCTTCGCTGCAGGGGTTACCGGAGGGTTTCCAACAGAAGGGGTTTCATCGGGCGTCGGGTCTGCTGAACTTATAGGGGTATACTCGGTATTCTGACCTAGGGTATAAGATCCAAAATTCCTCTTGTATATTTTACCACTTCGCAGCAAACCACTTTGCTTGTCGAAGTCACTTTCACTTCCAAACATAAGTTAGTACTACTAAATCTAATAGTCTGATTCAATGAGCAATATACCTTTTTCAGCTAATAGCATTTTAATTTTCAAATTAAATGAATTCAAGTACTTACCCCTTGGTCCTTTGAAAAGCTGCCATTCCGCTTCGCTTAAGGAAGTAGTTGTGTCGATGGCGAACTCCATCACAAATGCTTCAAGGGTTCGCGTTGTCCAAAAATCAACAGCTCGGGATATCTCGTTGTTCACCCTTTTCAATATATTAATTCTTGTGGGGGTCCAATCAGGAAACTGACCTTCTTGGAAGTTTGTCTTTATCTCTTTCAACTTGGATAACCACTGGTGCAACTCTATGTGGATACTACCAAAGAAAATTTCATAAACATCAGAAAAAACGTACCTTTGTAAAAAGTCGTCTGAACTGCGATGCGGATCTTTGTTCTCTTGTTCAACAAATTTCAGATAAGTCTTTTCAATCCAATCACTGATTTCTTTCACTGAGGACCTCCAAAACATAGCCCTCTAGGTGTGACGTAAACCCCTCTTGAGCAGATACTGAGTTCAACCGGCAACGGAACCAATTTGTTGGGCTTAGGGAAGACCCAGGTTCTATACTTTTGTCTTTGCACCAACAAAAGACCCACAATGTTGGCCCTTTCGGCAACAACCTGCGAGCAGGTTGCAATCTCACCCGAAACAGCTATGGGGTGCCGCAGAATCAGGTTTCTGCAAGCAGAAGAGGGATATTACTGTACCTTTATCCTTTAACAAATAATAATCATACAATACAGATCTTCAACAGTCACTTATATATCTTCACAGTTAGATAAACAACAGTGTCTTGCTTAACCCTTAACTGGGAATTCACGGCGAATTTAGTACTTAGCAGTGATCTTACTTATCAGTTATCTACTTATCAATGCATAAAAGAACATAACAGAAACAACAAAAAAGAACCACAACACAAGATATAACATGGTTCACCCCCAGTTTAGGGGCTACGTCCACAGAACTGTGTTTTATTCAACTCTTTACAAAAACCACAGTTCTGATCTGTGCACTCAGCTGCAGATCCCTTCAATTCCTCAAGCTGTGCACTTAGCTGTAGATCTCTGCGCACATAGTTGCAGATCTTCTTAATCACCCAAAAACCCTCTGCGCACATAGCTGCAGAGGTTGTCCATGCACACAGCTGGGCCTTAACCTTTCTTACAGAACTAGCCTTAGCTTCACATCAAATCATCTTACATCAAAATCCTAACCCAACTCTTTTACAAAAGTGCTTATTTATACAAGTGCACTTATTACAAAATCATGGGCTTAAACCATGGGCACCCCGAACCCTAAACCCTGGACTTAAACCATGAGTTAATTACAAAAAGAGGGCTTTGAGTCAACCCCGACACCCCTAAGACTATTTTGAGTCGCAACTCCGCTTACAAGCTTCCACAAAAACTGCGGAGTTACCAAAATTAAGGACCGTTAAGGTGCACGCCCCAACACTCTCAGTTGCATCTTAGATATGGATTTGAGGAGGTACTTGCATTGGATTGCTTGGATGAGAGTTTTCTTTAGGCTTTCATATAGGAAGGATTGCATTGGCATTCAGAAAGATATATATATTTATGCATCTCATGTAGTGGCATACCCTATTTTTCATTTGACAAAGATTGCACTTAGCATTGTTTGTTATGGTGTGCATATTTATTGCACTACAAGTTAGTCATAATGTCATTAGTTGCATGGCCATATCCCTTTGAGTAATTACAGCCAATTAAAATCAACGCTTAATTAAAATGAACTACACTCTTTTCTTTTATAGGGTGCACCAACAAGATTAGGTTTTAGGGTCTTGGAATAGTTCATTGTGAGTCAATTCTCCAAGACCACTAAACAAAAACATGTATGTGTCTGTCCAGGTGAGTGTGTGAATTCCTTGGTATAATTAGTGTTTCTCGGGATCCTCCTCTTACAAGGGAGTTAAGCACGAGGCAGTGTGAGCGGTTATGATTGGGATGACCCCTGGTTGTAACTGAGTAGTACCAAAGATATTTCCAGGATTGTATTCGTATTTGGGGGCTCTTTCGAGAGTTTCGGGCTTTGCTACCCTGCCCATATGGTCAATCCCACCTGCGAATGTCCACCTGAGCATTGATTATATTGAGGTGAACTTAGTTGCCTTACCTAGGTTATTGAGGGGGTACTTCGTAGAGGTTATTCTGTAGGTGTCCTGGCCATGTAGAGGTCGGACAGCACAGTCGCTTTATGCGTTGAAGCTGAGGGCCACTATAATTGGTTACGTACCTCCGCTTGTAGTGTATGGGAGTTTCGAGCCTCTCCTAGGTGAGACATACCTGCTGCATTCGAGAGCTCACATATCCTCTCCTTGGTTTGCTTGTATTTTGGCTGTATATTTTCTTAGGAGTGTGCTCTTTGTGCGCTAGTTGGCCTTCAGGATCGTGGTTACTTGAGTATATTTATGCTCTATTGAGTTTGGGTGCTTTTATTTTCGATATGCCTGGTATCCTATCACCCATCCTTTGTCCTAGTATGGACCCTGGTGTCAGACTTGGGGGCATCACAGCCCCTTACCGTGCTTATAGATTTGTGAATGGTCATATTCCATCCTCTACTCCACTTGTGGAGGATTTTTATTCCTTTCGCTCGGTCTTTACACCGGTGGTCACCCTCATGGGGTTGGTAGTGGATGCGTGAATGTTGGGTCTATACCTTACTTTCTTTTTTATGTCCCATCGTTCACCGCATTGTTTCATTTGGGTGCTATTGTCATGATCATTCCTCCCTATATCCTATAGTTTGGATTCTTTATTGACTATTTTGGGTTATGTTGAACTAATATGTTGTCATGTAGGGTTCAGTTGTTATACACTCTCTCTGATGTTTCGACCCGTTCATTCCTATCACAGGTATTATGTCTGAACTGACAGAAGGTTAGGATTTAACATCCACTTGCACTTATGCATTGCCTTATGACCATTCCATCTTAACCTTACGTACGAACCCATTCCATGGTATCACAGAACCTTCATGCTGCTGTTAGAAGTGGTACTATGTGAATGGTAGAGCTTTCATATACATGGGTGCCCTAGTTAGCTCCCTTTTGCATTTGGTACCCATGCTATGAGTCCTCTCTTAGGTCCAGGAGTCCCTTTTAGTCCCGCTGTGTCCTTGAGCAATAGCCTCATACTCCTCTTGATCTTTTGCTGGCCTATTTCCCTTAGGACTCCCTCATGTCAAGTTGTGAATACATTATCATGAGATTTTCCTGCCTTATTGAGCTTTATGCCGGCTCCCCTGACATTGCGTTTCAGCCATATAGCCCGAGCTTGTCTCATGTCTAGCCATGCAGAGCCATTTTTTATATCCTTTGTAGCTTGTTTTCCCTTTTTTACCGGGAGGGGATTTTCCCCTGAGTGTCAACATCCTACACATGTATCCTTTCATTGAGAATAGGTATGTTCCACTTCTTGGAACTGGTTTGTTTTCCCTTATGACACTCCTCTCCTCCTAGTCTGTAACTATAAAGCAATTTTATTCTTTTTCAAGCTTTTTAAATAATTGAAAAAGTCCAAAAAAATCAAAAAATCAAAAAGCTGGACAAGGAAAGATATTATCTTTGGCAGCTGTCGAGTCGTGTTGCCTTCGAACAGAGCACTATATATCACATCCATTGGTTGGGTTTATAGTTTGAATTTAAGAGCTGTACTCATTTATCTGAGTTTATCTCCGCCGACTGGTTAAGCTTCCATTCCCCATGGAGCCTCTGTCGATGCCTCCTGTGTCGCAGAGATGTCCCAGTTTGTATATCGAGTCTATGCTACCTTCATTTAGTCACCATATGTCATTATGCTCTTGTTCGAAGGAAGTTGAAGCCTGAGTCAGCCATTCCTCAGTTATCTTGACTTTGCATGTCGGTCATTCCCGGTACAGTTACTGGTTCGTGCACCTTATGATTGAGTCCTTCCACATTATACAACTTTTCCAAGTACCTCGTGTTGGATGATGGGGGATGCCTTAATGCCCTCCTTCCAGTGAATTTTATCCCATCGACTTCTGATCATTTATTCTGGGATTGGAATCTAGAGTCATTTTGAGTGCCTTGAGACTTGCAGTCATCAGTGGCAGGTTCTCTCACCATCGACAGTCTTTGGGAATATATCAATGTCCCCTGATCGATGGATCCTCTCAAGTGTTTGACCTCAACACATTTATTCACACTTGTTAGTTTTCACTCTAGTACCTTGATTTCCATTTTCATTATCGGTGGGTGATCTCACGTTTGTTAACGGTATACATTAATGACCAGTAATCAGACGATGGACTACTATGTTCGACCTTGACACCTCTATTCACATAGTAGGACATGTACTCGTAGCGGTTGGTGTAGAAGACTTTCCAGATTGGTGGCATCTCTTATATGCTACCTCCTTGATCGTGCCAGTGTTCATGAGATTTC
>LPNX010274215.1:231386-251031 GCA_001517045.1 Pseudotsuga menziesii
GAATCGAGCCAATGCGCATCCTCGACAGGAAGGTCAAAATGCTTCGGAACCGGGACATAGGATAGGTAAAGGTGCAATGGGAGCACTACGGACCTGAAGAGGCTACTTGGGAGCTAGAGGATGCCATGCAATTGGCACATCCATTTTTGTTCAATTCCGTGGAACACTGAGGCGATACCAGTGTAGCATTTTGTTCAAATTTGTAAAGCACCGAGGACAGTGCTATTGAAGGGGGAGGGGAATGTAACACCCCAATTTTGACCCCATTGCATTAGATGCACATGATGTATATATTTTAATAATCATGGTGGGGAGCGAAAGGCCAAGGCCCCACCATTGATTGGTTATGCTATGTTTCGGGTTGAAATTGTCACCGATGGTATATCAGGGGCATGCGGCATACATATCAAGTTTTGACA
Source organism: Pseudotsuga menziesii (assembly GCA_001517045.1). Taxonomy (NCBI): domain Eukaryota; kingdom Viridiplantae; phylum Streptophyta; class Pinopsida; order Pinales; family Pinaceae; genus Pseudotsuga; species Pseudotsuga menziesii. Next base: position 231,806 of record LPNX010274215.1, read on the forward strand.
TCATGTAAATATGCATCTTTAATTAAATGAACCCAACCAGCTATGTTCGCGGAAACCATAATGAAAAGGGCATGATTTTCACAAGGATAAGGGTGGGGGGGATGTCAAACCTTTGGAAATGGGGAAAAAAGCCATGTGTCACCTTCCCTTGTCTTACCCAACTACCACCATTGAAAACTGCTGCTGTTAGTTGGGGCAGTTACAGCTAGGAGTTGAGTGTGGAAGGACTGTCAGTCCTTTCCCACACGCACACTCCACCAGTGGATTGAACCTCACGATGGGTAGGAGAATGACTACGCTCCTCATTCCATCCTCTCCACTACGCACTCTTTCCTTTGTCTGTTCATCCTCATGTAGGGGCGGTAGTCTGATTGTTCCCACGCATAGGCTCCTTTCCTGTTTGGTCTCACATAGCCAGGAGAGAGGAGCCATCTCCACTGTCATTCACATTTTTTCCACACAGAGGAATCGAGTGTGTTTCAATCCATATTTGGGATTTGGTGTGAATATTCTCTCGCGCACTGGGTTCTGCACTGTTATCACTCACACAGCAAGCTGGAAGCCGTTTGGTCACTATCACCCACAATTTTTCTGGTGGAGAGCCATTTTTACGCTCAGGGACTGTGTGTAAGTTTTCCCTACTGAATTGTGGCTTGTGCATATGTTTTTCCCTCTGTATTTTTGGGTCTGGTGCAACTTTCCCTCATGCACAGGTTGGGTGACTGTAATTTCTTTCCTAGTGTGGTATGTGTAATTTTTCCCAGTGACTTCGTGGTCCGTGACGGATTGTTGTTTCCCCATGTCGTGAGCTATTTTTACTGATACGTTTTGGGACTGTTTTAATTCACTTGGGAGTCATTTTGGCCACAATAGGGCCAAGAGTGACTCAGGAGCCATTTCCCTATTTAAACTATAACTACTAATTGATTGCATGCATGCAATGGTTGGTCTTCGGACTGTGTAGGGAGCACATATGGGGGCTTGGTTTTCTTGATAAACCTGGTGTGTTTGGAAACCACACAGACAGAGCTAGAGGGTTGTATTTCTTCTCCACAACCCCTGAATAGCACTGGAAGGGAAGTCAGGGCCTGAGGGATTGTGTATCAGAGAAGGGACTGATTCCTTGTGTTGGGTGTGTGTGGGTGTCTTAGAGGTAAGGCTAGTTCTGGTGTAGGTGTTCCTAGCTCTGTAATGAGCTCACCAGCTTAGCATTTAGCCTTTCCCAACTCCTGGATGGCCTGATAAACCCAATGGTGTTGGCTTGGCTATGTTTTGTGTATCCTTGGCTATGTGTAAGCCTTCTTGTTCCTTGTTCCTTGGGGAATCATGCCCAGCTTGGGGGTGGCAGCATTGCTGAGAGATTTAGGAGCAAGCTATCCTATGGTTGGGTGGAACATTGCAGCGATGTAGCTGGTTGCAGAACGAGTTCTTCATAAGATAAGTAATGTTGTCTATTTTACTGCTGCAATCATCATTACTATTAATAAATATGGTGAACATGTTGAATTCTTATATGAATGTATGTTGCTTCCATTGTGTATGAAAAATAATTGGATCTGTGTATAATCTACTTCAATACATTTTGTTTCAACATGTTATCAATGCACATGTTCATGGGGCTTGTTGCTCGGATGGTTGAGGCCATGGTAGTGTCCTCTTCGTATGTCGGAGGGTCGGGGACGTTACATGTTCCATGATTTTTGAGGTTGTGTTTCCATATTCTTTCATTATCCTATTCATGGGTGTATAATCTTATACATACATGAAGTGATAATTCACAAACTAGAGATATTTTGAGACTCCTCCAAACCTTGGACCACAGTTCCATTACTTCCTTATTTCACATGCATCATTTATTGTAGGTGTTAAGCATCATGCAATCTTCCTTGACATGGATGTAGATGGCATAAGATATGCGAGGAAACACAAATAATTTTGTATGGTTACTAGATGCATGACTTCCACATGGTTACAAGGTTGTTCCCTTACATAATGTCCCCCCCTCCTAAATCAAGTCGTTAGGCACCCATCGTTATTTTCTTCCCTTCATTCTTGGATGATAAGGTATTTTTGACATGATACTCCTTTCTTCCTTCCAAGTTATCCTAGCCAGCGTCTCTTATCACGAGGATTCATTAGATGATCTTATCGTATTTTCATGGGCTCCATCATAAAAACTAATGATGACAAGGATGCCTAACCTCCCACCTCTTCTTATACTTCTATCTTTGATATTGATTAGTGTCTATTTTCTTTCCAAGGTTTAGTAGTTTAGCTTCCAATTTTCCATTTCTCATGTATTTATGTTTTTCTCTTGCTTTGTATCTTTGATTAGAATTTAGGAGTGATATTCACACTCCCACTTTGAGGTGTCTAATGACTATATTTTCTATCCACAACAACCTATTCTTTGGTCATTCCTAGAAATTACTAAATTATCTTATCTCATATGATATCATGCTTTTATGTCCCCCCAAATATTGAACACAATATAAAGGACATCAAGAGGGATGATGTATCAATGCAAATTTGCATCCTTTCATATTTCATTTTTATTTCCAAAACTGTTGGAAACATAATATCTTTTACCCTCATATTGTTTCTTTGAATATGAGTTTTACTGTAATTTGTTTGCCATCATTTGCACCTTTAACTGTTGTATTAAAAATTGTTCATGCTTGCTATTACATATGCAATTCTAAAGCATTCTTTAAAAAGTAAACACATCAAATTTATAGGTGGAATATATGGTTAAATGTAGGCTTATATATGTGTCTCAATTCTTAGTTATTTTACTGTAGCCGTAAGATTTATAGGAAGGTATTGTTTCTATTTTGCAAGTATTCAAGTGAAGGAGTTGAAGGTTTCAAAATCTGAAGTTGAAGGGTTACTAAAAGCTTGGACCAACCTACATAAGCAAGATACACAATTTTGATTTCCAACTCCTACTTTCATTATATCCAACTATATCTTGATGTTTGCATGACTTTGGATGTCTATTTTATTTTAATTAGTATGTTGATGAACTAACCCCAGTCATAGTATATTTTTCCTTACAACAAGGATATGGAGTCAAATATTGACAAGGATAATTTTCATGGCTTTACTACCTCACCTTTTTTATATTCCAAGTACATTTTATGATGGAATTTCCTCAGGTTTAGATTTTTCAACCTCCTCTAAGCCATTTTTATAAAAGTAATAACTAATTTGGAACTTGAATGGACTATCAAGTTTATTACCTGTGGCATCTCTAAGATATTCATGTTCTCTCTTCCCCTTGTTGTAATTTGTCTTCATTCAAGAGCAGATGGCCTAAGTCATCAATATTTTTCATTGATAAATATGTCGACACCTCTATAGAAATGCCCAACTTTGTAATGCCATTTTCCTCACTTGTAGGTTATTAACTCAGAATATCAAGGTCCTTGTCATCTCTAAGACATTCATGTTCTCTCCTCAAGTTTAAAACCTATGTCATCTCTATGATTTTCATGTTCTCTCTTCCCCTTGTTGTAATTTGTCTTCATTCAGGAAAAGATGGCCTAAGCCATCAATACTTTTCATTAATAAATATTCCAACACCTCTATAGAAATGCCCAACTTTTTAATTCCATTTTCCTCATTTCTTGGTTCTTAACTTAGAAGATCAATCTCCTTGTATATTTTATGTCCTTGAAAAATGATGGCTTAACATTCTATTACATTTGGTCCAGATTATATTAATGGAAGATGCAAAATCCTTATAATAAAAAATCTTCATGGAATATGCAAAATCCAATGCACTTTATTTATATAAATATCCTACATAATTCATTTTGAGATCATTAGTGGTTGATGAACCTCAGAAACATGGAAAAATGACTTTTCTGCAAGAGTATTTATTCAATATCCTTAGTAGTTCAATTCAGGTTTATGTGATGCCCATTAAGATTTAATACTTTACTTAGCAATCTAAGACTTAATTTGTGTAATGTTTTTCTTACAAGATCATGCATATACCATTAAACAATATTTGGATTTAAACAACTCTCCCACCATTAAATTTTCTTATAATCTCAAGTCCATTTAAATATACATCTTTAAGGATTTATAAGCAAATCAAGGATCCAATTAGATCTGATTTATAGTTGATTAATTCATGGTTAAATATGATTTCATAATATTCATACTTGATTTTACATACAATAATAACATGGATTCTCTACTTTATTGGTAAAGTCTGTTTGATGGGATGTTTACATGTTATGTTCCAATTTCATGTTATACTTTGATTTAAGCAAGTAAAACATTGTAAGTAACAATAATATTAGTGAATTATGCGTAATTATAGTGTGCATAAATTCTTGTTCTTACAACTTAAATGACACTCAAAACACTTTATCTTATTAATTTAAAACTACTCAATAGTTTTCACAAGATACTATGGGTATCTGGAAGATATTCTTCAGTGTTATCCTTTTGTTCATACTTCTTGGGATCCATGGATTGTGCATTAAACACAAGTGATATCTTTGAGTTCATGGTTCTCTTTTTTAGGTGATATAAGATGTTTACTACATTAATGTTGCATAGGTCATTACATGAAACCCTTATACTAATCCAGGTTTCCTTGTTCAAATACAAGCATTATTGCTTGCCTTGTTCTCTTATGTGATGAGTTTTATTGATTCATAGCTTATAAAGCTCGGGGTCAAAGAATTCAGATGTTTATATGCAACTACTTGATGGCTAAAGTTGTCAGATATCTGCATATATTTTTTTAAATACCACAGATCCGTCGGATATTCGACGACCACTTCCACAATATCCGTCGTCATCACCATACCACCGACGACTAAAGTTGTCAGATATCTTTATTTTGTTTAAAAAATACCACATAGCTATTAGATATTCGACATCCACATCTTAATATCCAATGCCAACGCCATACCACCGATTACTAAAGTTGTCGGATATCTATACTTTTTTTAAATACAACAGAGCCATCGAAGATCCGATAACCACTTCCATAATATCCGATACCATTTCCATACCACCAATGACAAAAGGAGCTTGTATGTCTAACTTCCTACAATGGAAATCTCACCGAAACTTTGACGGATACTTACAAATAATCCGACCTCCTTTTTAATGAAATTTGTCAGATGTTCGACCTCCTATATAGTGAAATTTATCGAATATTCAATGGAATCTTACAAAGAATCCGACCTACTTTTCAGTGAAATTTGTCGGATTTCTAACCTCCTATACAATGAGTGATATTCGAAGGAAATATTAAAAGAGGATTTATCGAATATACAACTGGGATAAGTCGGATATCTGACATCTTCATTTTACTATCAGATATACGCCAAAGTGCAACCGGCATTTAAAAAATAAGATTATTGTCAGATGGTCGAAAACATGATGTCGAAAATGGGACATCTATGCTGTCAGATTTTGGATTAAAAAATTATAGTGTTGTTCAGCATAGCACTGGCCTTCCAATGGGTCGATTGGAGAAACTACTCGCATCTCTGAGTATTCAAATGATGAGATCCTCATTTTGAATCAACGATAGTTTGGTTCTCAATGGCCCAGTCGATCCCTAAGGGTGTTGGATAAGGATTCATATCATCTACAATATTTATTACCTCAAAATATGCATGGGTTTAGATCCCTTCCACCTTGACCAGAACTTGTGGTAATGGACCAATAGGCATAAGCTTCAACTAGTTAGCTAACCTCAGCTAAACATGATACCACACTAACTTGGGCTTCCCCATGCTTTCCCATGTTTGTTTTGTCAAAATGTTGACATATGTTCCCAAGTCTAAAATAATAAAATCAGTATCATAATTTCCTATTTGACCATTCATGCGTAGCTCTCAACCAATATTCCTTCTTTTATGGATATGATTGACATTCTTTTGTTGTCGAAGGTCTTTTTTAGGTTCTTCTATTAGAGATGATAGCTCCGCTAGAGCATACTCATCCTGAAGAAGGGTTAAACATATTTTTAATAAATCTTTCAGAAGTTTTTCCCTTCCCATCGACTTCGTTGGAATTAATTAGTAAAAACTCAATGGCATATTGAAGGATGGACCTTCATCGAATACCGTAGGAACAATAGAAGTCGAGGCACGAATTCTATCCATAAACGAATTTCATGCTTCGAGGAATACTCCTTTTTCTTGTTGGGAATCAAATGGTACTTTCTTTTGTACTGTAGGTCATAATCCCATGTTGCATCATGTCTCTCCTTTATCATCTCTAGTCGCAAATCCTCCCCTTGTCACAACAACAATAGTCAGTTGTTTGTCTCGGGGCTCAGCTGAAATATTATGAACATATTGATTTGTATTTGGGAGTTGGTTCTGATTCCCATTGGATTTATCATTCCATTTAGCAATAAGTCATGGATATTCCTCGATAGCGTGATTTAGTGCTTTATAATATGCATCGATGTAGGATTTGTACAAACTCTAGGATAGTGTCCTAGTTGTCCACAATTATACCAGATTAACTGACCACTTCTTCGATCGAATCCTCCTCTGTTTCCTCAACATATAAAGGCACCAGCACCCATAGGTTGAGGGAACTATGCATGTGATATCTCATATTTCCTTTGATCTCCATTCTTCATTAGATATGTATCCACTATATTTTCTTGTAGTTACTGGTATTCCCTACAGTATTTCTCATCATGGCCCATAGATCAACAAAACTTACAATAGTGACTGGTGAGTTTACTCACTATATTATGCAAATACAAAAATTCTTATGATCATTTCCCTCTTGTTTTAAAAACTCTACACCATGGCATTCCTTATGTACTTAATGGATTTGGAAAACCAGAAGCATGGTAATCTAGAAAAGTTGGGAACAAATATTTATGATGGCCTTTTGTTTTACATATTGTGCACCACATTTCTTTAGGAATATCCTTTCCCTTCTTGATATCCTAGATATGCAACAAAATATTATCCAATTGCGGCTGGATTTGCACCATTCCCACACCAGTTTTCTTGACTGGTGATGCTTCTAATTTCATTGCACTCTATAAAGCTTCTGCCTGTGATCATATATTTTTCTGCATTAAAGGAACATGAATATGGGGTAATAGTGTAGAAATAACCCAATGCTTATGTTGAACATCATACATATGAAAACTTACCTTAGCCATCAAGGTCTTGAATCTCTAGTCAAAATCCCAAACATATTTGCTCGACAACTGCTTAATCTCTTTCAAATATATTATGCATTGTGAATCCGATTTTGGCTTCTTAAATTCATATATTAATCCAAATAATATATGACCTAATGAATTATGATTACTTCCTTTAGGAACCATATAGAATTTCATATACCAATCAAGAGCACGACCTCTGAAGGTCGTGACCATCTCGAGCCTTTTTACTGCCTCATCCCGGACTTGTCACACAATCCAGACAAAATCACACAAAAACTAGTGTTGCTCAGGATCTTCCAACCCATTTCCATGAAAAATAGGTAAATTCATGTCGTCCCTAGCCATTTTATGAATTTTGGGTACTGGAAAACCTCAATTATATGGACCACTAGTAGGAAATTTTTTACCACTATATTGACTATTACTATTAGTCTTATTGTACAAAAAACACATTCATATACTTTTAGGTCTTACCTATGATACCATAGATGTATGCGAAGTCATAGGTATGTCATAGACTTTGGGTTTGGTCAGGATCTGACACTTCATCATCCTCCTCACAAATTAGTTGGTACTATTTATCATAGGACTCTTTGTTGAGCTGTGGAACCAGCTCGTAGTCCCCTCTTTCAGTCGAAATTCAACTCTCTCTCCTCGTCACAATCATTCTCATCTTATTCGACCGGGATATTTTCCCACTCCTTAGGATACCTTCCTCTTCATTAGTCTCTCTATCGGATTGGGACATCTCAACTCATTCTCCCCATTGTTTCTAGACCTTCTTCCCTTCATTACCCATTCCCTCTGTGCACAATGATTCACTTATGAGACTCCATCCACAAAATTCCTTTTTTGCATACCAACATTTTGATCCATAGTTTTAAGTACTATAGGTATCTGCCTCTAGGACCTTTGAAAAATTCCCTCTTAGCTTCACTATATGACTTATTAGTATCCACATCTATCTCACTAAATATCCTTCCAAAATTCTATCGACCCAAAAGTCGACAACCCTCGAGATGGTACTATTAACACTCTCTAGTTTCTACACGAGTTAAGGTGTCCAACCCCTAGGTTCACCATGTTGAAATTTTTTCTTCTAACATGCTAGTATTTCCAACCATTCATATAATATAATATGGAATTCACTAAAGAAAATATCATGGGTATCCAAATAAATGTACCTTCCTAACCATTCTCCTAGAGTCGGTCATGACCCCCTACTTTCTTCTTGAGAAAATTCTCAATCCTTCCAATCTACCCAATCCTGAATCTTTGGCTTCATCGGAAACGAAAACATGTCCCCTTCACAATGATCATGGTCCCAACAACAGAACCATTTCTTGGCTCAACCCTCAACTAACCTAGGTTCATGTTTGACCAGACCATCAAATATCCAAGTATTGGTCCGAAAAGGTTTAACCCCTTCAGTAACACTTGCGTTGCAAGTGAGGTCTAACCCGAGATACCTATAGGAGTTGCAGGAACCATGTTTTTGCAGTAAAGAAGGGGATATTATTTTACCATACATTGACAAAAAGGACATCAACGTAATAACTACCATGATATTATATTAGAGTTCATTCACAATCTTAACATATTTAGAAAACCCATTAAAGTTTTGTTGATTCAACACTTTATTCATAAATTAACACATTAACCCATGTTGCAGCAATACACAAAACAACACACATATTCATCAAACACCATTCGACACAAGAAAATTAACGTGGAAACCTATTGCAGGAAGAAACAGATCCCATTTTAAGCTATTAAAATTGGAGCCCCATTTATTCATCAAGTCAGCCTTGATGGCCATAATTTTGTTCATGGGTTTTTTCTTTATCCCTATTGTAACTACTATGTTTTGGTTTTAATAAAATTTCCATCAAAACCTTGTTTTTTTTTTGTTTTGTGAAAGTGCCCTTTTTCTTTGGTTTGTTCTTCCTTTCTGCAACCCGCAAATGCATCTTGCGGAAGTCCCCTTTTTGCATAATTTTGGAAAATATATTCCCACAACCTGCAATCCGCAAATGCAGATTGTGGATTCATATAGATCAATTGTTTGAATAGGAAGAACATCCTTAAGAAGATATACATCCCAAATTCTAGTGGATCACCACCTATACCACCTGATTCATCTTCATCACCATCTGAGGACTCCTCATATAGTAAGACATTTTTCAATCCTTCTTCATCCGAAGAAGCACCAATGGTAGAGAAATTAAACACACCCTGACTATACCAGGATGTTGTATTTTTCCCTGGGAAACAACACAAGTTTCCTAAGAATCCTGAGAAGTGGATCCCAAAGTTTAATGTCCTAGATGAGATATCCCTTGTTGAGGACCATATCAATACCTTTATGCAAGCCATTAGGTTAAGAAATGTAGTACATGAAGACGTGGTGTGCTGAGTGTTCCCTTAATCCTTTGAGGGCCATGATTCCACTTTGTATTTTTCCTTGGATTTTGGTACTATCAACTCATAGGATGAGTTTGAGAAATTTTTCCTTGAAAAAATTGGGGATGACAATACCCCTGAATATCTTGTGATGGATCTATCCTCCTTGAGGATAAAGGGTAAAGAGAGAGTCAAGGAATTTAACCAAAGGTTTTCCTGTTTGAAAAATATGATTCCTACCAATGTTATTACTCTAGAATAATTTTTGGAATATTATTTCATTAAGAGTTTACCTACTTCAATAGCTATGTGGGTCAAGAGGGTGCACAAAAATACTCTGTAAGAAGCTTTTTCGGAAGTTATCCTAGTAGACAAAGATATGTTCTGCCTAAAATAAAATCATGATGCCCAAGAAGACTAGCCTTCTACATATAGAAGGAGGCAATAAAATGTTCCAAAACAAAGACCCTTATGATATGGAAAACATGAAGAAACTATTGCAAAATATTTCAAATGACATGGTAGATCTCAAGAGAACTAATAATTAAAATTAGGCAATTAAAAGAGGTGTGGCAAGGCCACCATACAGGAGAACTTACCAGTCTCCTTAAAATTAACCTCCTCTGAATCCTACAGAAACACTGACCTTCAATGATATTTATTCCATATTCAAGGCCTTAACTTATAGACAACGAACTACACATGAAGATAGTAGAGATAGTTCATCAGGAGCTACATATTCTACACCTCCTGATGAAGAACAAGACCAACATATGAATACCATTAAATTTTTTCCAGAAGTGCCCATGGAGGAAGAAGATGAATTTGAAGCTATATTTTATCTACATCATTCTTATAATACCAAAATAAAGGGTCAAATGTTGAAAGACAATCCACCATCAACATCCACTCCAACTGCAGGTAAAGCAACAGCACCAAAAGAAAAGGTAATTCTTGAAATCGAATATAATTTGGTAGATGATTTGAAAAAGGCTAAAGAAAATATTTATTTATTTGAGCTTATTAAAATATCATCAATAAGGGAAAATTTACCTAAAAACATGATTATAAATAAATCAAGAGAGATTCAAAATAATAATCTGGAAATTTGTGCAAAGCCTGACGGTCAGAAACCTACTCTGAAAAGAGTCCCTCCTTTCCTGCTCACTTTCAAAATTTTCATCAGGAATGTCCACAATTGTATGATTGATTCAGGGGAATCATCTAATGTTATGCCAATGTTTTTCGGTAGGAAGTTAAATGCAACCTGGGAACCATGTTCTACCTAAATATTCCAATTGGGAAGATCCAGAGTTAAGGTGGTAGGTGAAATAAAGAATGTCCTCTTGACATTATCCATAGATCCCAGGATACATAAGAAAGTGGACATAGTTGTAGCAGATATCCCTGAAACCTATGGCATGTGGCTGAGTAGGGATTACTCAGAGAAGCTTAAGGGCTACTTTGCTACTAATTGGTCACACTTGTGGCTACCATACAATGGCAGGAAAAATTAGATTAAAATTGTGAGGGAACCTTTCATGAAGCAAACATCACATATCTTAATGACCCTAGTGAAACCATTGTTTTCTTCACTTCAGCCATAGCACACCATACCTTTGACTCTTTCTTTGGTAGTTTTCCTGTTGATTTCTCCCCCACTGAGGATGTTGATAAATTGTCAGAAATCAATAAATGTATAGTTGTTCCATTCACTGGTGAGATTGTTCATAATCTATATAATGTTAATACAAATTTTAGGTTATATTTATCTTCTTGGACTTTGTTTTTTTTATGGGTCTAAATCCAAGTATGGTGTTGGTGCATGTTGTGTACTGATTGATCCAAAAGGCACCAAACTCGTGATTTCCTGCATACTTGAATTCAAATGCACAAACAATATCGATGAATATGAGGCTCTAGTGCAAGGACTCAGGAAAGTGATAGATTTGGGTGCACAAGTCATTGAATGCTATGGGGATTCCGAAATCATAGTCAAGTAGGCAAGGAATACAGTCCATTTCCTATCTCCCCATTTTCTTAATTATCAAAAATTTATTAGGGACATGATAAATTAATTCAAAGATTTTAATATCAAATTTGTCCCTAGGTCACAGAACTTTGATGCAGATATTTTAGCCAACACTGCATCTAGGCTAATTCCCATATAAGGTATGTCCCCCAATACTTTTTATATTGAACTTATGTACAGACCCTCTATACAAGATAATGTGACAAGTTGGAAATTTGTCGATGATGACCTCCATATCTTAGACTTCTTAACATCCCAAGACACCTTTAAGGATCTAGCCATAGATGAGGTTGAGCATGCTAACTCTTTATCTAACCATTGTTTTCCCTCCAACTTGATCCCCAAGTCAGTCATCAATCTAGAGAAATACTATGACTTGCAGGATAAATTTAAAGGTGACCCCAACTGCAAAACTCACAGTTCTTCTCTTAGTCTTAAGACTGTCAACCTTGGAAATGAGCAAACCCCTCAACTCATCAATATAGGGGTTAGTTTTTCTCTAGAGGAAGAAATGGATTTAGTTAAACTCTGCAAATAATTCAAATATGTGTTTGTGTGGACTTATGATGATTTAAAAACTTTCGACTCCTCCATCATGCAACACAACACACCTATAAATCCTAACATAAAACCCTATCAACAAAAGTTGAGAAATATGCATCCCAGTATTGAGCCATATGATTAAAAAAGAAATTGAAAAACTGTTGAAAGCCAGAATTATTTTCCTAGTCAGACACACATAGTGGATCTCTAACTTAGTCCCTGTCCGCAAGAAAAATAGGGAGATAAGACTATGTGTATATTTATGGAACTTAAGCGAATCATCCAAGAAAGACAATTACCATGTTCCTTCAATGGAACATATATTAGAAAGTGTTTCGGGTACGGAAATTTTTTCCCTCGTAGATGGTTTTTCAGGTTATAATCAAGTTTTGGTCACTTATTCTGATCAACTTAATACCTCTTTCAGAACACCTTGGGGCACATTCGCCTACAGGAGAATGCCTTTCAGATTGATCAACGTCGGCGCAGCATTCCAATGAGATATGGACATAGCTTTCATAGGTTTGATGTAAAATTCTGTTTTTGTTTATTTGGATGACATAACTATTTTTTTGAAAAAACTACATGATCATCTTTTTGCATTGAGACGGGTTTTTGAAAGATGTAGAAAGTATGGAATTTATTTGAATCCCAAGAATTCAATTTTTACAGTTATAGAAAGTAAGATTCTCAGATTTATTATTTCTAAGGATGGAATGATAATTGACCCTGAAAGGACTGAATCCATTGCAAAAAATGGACTCCCTATTTCAAAGAAATCCATGCAATCTTTTCTAGGAAAGATCAATTTTGGTAGGAAATTTGTACCAAATTTTGTACAGATTGTTAGGCCACTGCAAGATCTAATTAAGAAAGATGTTTTATTCAAATGGTATGACATTCAAAAGGATGTGTTTATCAATATTAGGAAAGTTATAATGGATGCCCCTAGAGTAATGCCCCCTTATTTTGACAAAGATTTTAGTTTGTACAGTTCTGCTACTGATTTGTCTTATGCTACAATTTTAACTCATAAGCATGCAGAGGACACAGAGATCCCTATTTCATTTATGAGATCCACATTCAAAGGGGCCGAATTAAACTATACACAGATTGATAAACAAGCCTATGTTGTTTGCAAATCTATTAAACATTTCAAGCCTTATCTGTTGAAATCTAAAACAAGGGTGATCGTCCCCTACACAACTATAAGAAATGTTTTTGTTTGGAAGGAGTTAGGAAAGAAGCGATCTCACTAAATGACTCTGCTTCAAGAATATTATTTGGATATTAATCCTGCCAAGATTTTCAAGGGGAAAGTCTTATGTTTACTAGCATCCCAATCCAATGACCCAGAGTAGGAACAACAGTAGATTCAAGAAGAAGATATGTCCATTGACACAGCTGATGTTATTTCTCATCCATCTTCTGAATGGTATGATGATATTAGATTTTATCTTACTTATGGGTATGTTACTCCAACCCTTGAATTTAATAGGTGTATTACTTTTAGGTTAAAATAAGCACCTTACCAATTCATCAATAATGTGCTTTTCCATAGAAATTGTGACAGTGTTTTCCTCAGGTGCTTAGAAAAACCATAAGGTGACAATATTTTGTTTGAAACGCATGCAGGACCTACAGGAGGACATTTTTCAAGAGAAAAATCTGCACACAAAGTTTTGTGAGTTGGTTACTACTATCCCGCATTGTTTAAAGGTGCACACTTATTTTTCCAAAAGTGTGAGGCCTGCCAGAGATGTGTTGGTAAGCTTAAAAAACCAGTATTTCCCCTCTATCATGCTACTATCTAGTTTCCATTTCAACAATGGGGACTAGATTTTGTTGGCCCCAGTACTCCTCTCTCTACTTTGCAGTACAAGTATATCTTGAATGCAACAGATTACTTTACTAGGTGGGTAGAGGCAATTGCTCTCGTAATTGATAATACAAACTCAGTCATATCGCTTTTAAAGAGTAATATTGTCACCAGGTTGGAGTCCCTGAGTCTTTGGTGTTTGATAATGCCTCATATTTCAATTCAATTTATCTTACACAATATCACCTTGAAAAGGGGATCAACATGAAGTATTATGCAAACTATTAATCACAGGGGAATGGGTTAGCATAATCTTTCAATAAGAATTTGATCAATATCTTAAAAAATACTATGGCTGCACACCACAAATACTGGAATACTAAGCTCTTCAATTCCCTGTGGGAAAATTGAATCACTCCAAAAGTTTCTATTGAAAACTCTCCTTATTGCCTTGTATATGGAAAATAATTTGTTCTACCATCAAATATGCTCCTTCCATCACTTCAGATAGCACAATCTCTTTCACAGGATGAAGAATCCTTTCCTCTTCAGAACCGAATTGACTCACTGCTTAAATTAGAAGAGGAGATGGAGAAATCCATAAATAAGATATATCAACATCAGCAACTGGTTAAGGGGTGGTTTGATGATAGATATTCGACCAATCGTGACTTTGAGTTTGGGGATATGGTACTAAAATAGGACAAACCCCACAAGGACAAGAAAGACTACACCAAATTCTAGTGTCTTTAGTTAGGGCCATTCACTATTATAGAAAATCTTGGCCCTAGTACTATTTGATTACAGACATTGGAAGGTTTCCCTAAAACCTATCCAACAAATATCCGTATCCTCAAAAGTTATTTTGATTAAGGTAATATTTTCTTATCTATACTTAGGTGTGTTCCTTTGATTGGTTTTTCTTTTTGGGTTTGTTTTGTTTTATTAAAATTTTTATTTGTCTTACTTATTTACAAAACATGGTATGGACATGTTGGAGACATTTACCACCATACACACTCTTTTTGGTCAAATTGGCCTAGTTAAACCACTATCCTAAGCATTATTGACATTAATTGACATCAGTGGAGCATTAAATGTCATCATCCAGTCTCACCCATGCCTACCTTCAGTCAAGGAGGCTAACTTAGCCTTCTTCTACATTCGAGGAGGCTAACTGGAGCACTCTGGGGGTGATCTGAGTGATATTAATGCACCTAATTACTAACGGGTGGTTACAATCAGTTAAACAAGTCAGTTAAGGCACCTCCTCTTGTTAAATATATTATTTAATTATTATTTAATGAACTGGAGTCAACAGGGGCGCCTCCACCAACTTCTGATGTGCAATTCAACTTTAGTTAACCTCATCGGGATTCATTGGAGTCAGTGTAGTGCTACCTCTTAATGGTTGGTGAGCTGTGACATGTGTCTAATCTCTTTCAGTTGAGACTCAGTCATTTATTGCTCTCTGAATTTAGTTAGGGTTAGTTGAGTCAATTAGGGTTTTGATCAGTGGTTAACTGAGTGTGAACCATGGATTACAGTCAGTTAAGCTAGACTCACTCATTCAATTTGAATGACCTCCTTGAGGATTTGAATTGCTCATTCATTCATGCCTATAGCATGACATTGTAATTGTAATCATTCATTATTTATGTGAATACAGAGCAGATACTATTCCTGTAGACCGATTACACCATTTCATGAGTTATTTGTTGATTAATTCTTGATGAGATTGATTCTTTGTTCATAGATCAATAGACAAGATTAATATGGTATCAGAGCTTACGATGGGACAAAGCATTGTTGTCAGAGGGTCAAAAACATGATGTCGAAAATGGGACATCTATGCTGTTAGATTTTGGATTAAAAAATTCTAGTGTTGTTCAGCATAGCACTAGCCTTCCAATGGGTCGATTGGAGAAATTACTCTCATCTCTGAGTATTCAAATGACGAGATCCTCATTTTGAAATCAACGATAGTTTGGTTCTCAATGGCCCAGCCAATCCCTAAGGGTTTTGGATAAGGATTCATATCATCTACAATATTTATTACCTCAAAATATGCATGGGTTCAGATCCCTTCCACCTTGACCAGAACTTGTGGTAATCGACCAATAGGCATAAGCTTCAACTAGTTAGCTAACCTCAGCTAAACATGATACCACACTAACTTGGGCTTCCCCATGCTTTCCCATGTTTGTTTTGTCAAAATGTTGACATATGTTCCCAAGTCAAAAATAATAAAATCCATATCATAATTTCCTATTTGACCATTCATGCGTAGCTCTCAACCAATATTCCTTCTTTTATGGAAATGATTGACATTATTTTGCTGTCGAAGGTCTTTTTCAGGTTCTTCTATTAGAGATGATAGCTCCGCTAGAGCATACTCATCCTGTAGAAGGGTTAAACATATTTTTAATAAATCTTTCAGAATGTTTTCCCTTCCCATAGACTTCGTTGGAATTAACCAGTCAAAACTCAATGGCATGTCGAAGGATGGACCTTCATCAAATACCGTAGGAACAATAGAAGCCGAGGCACGAATTGTATCCACAAACACATTTCATGCTTCGAGGAATACTCCTTTTTATTTTTGGGCATCTAATGGTACTTTCTTTTGTACAGTAGGTCATAATCCCATGTTGCATCATGTCTCTCCTTTATCATCTCTAGTCGCAAATCCTCCCCTTGTCACGACAACAATAGTCAGTTGTTTGTCTCGGGGCTCAGCTGAAATATCATGAACATTTTGATTTGTATTCGGGAGTTGGTTCTGATTCCCATTGGATTTATCATTCCATTTAGCAATAAGTCATGGATATTCCTCGATAGCATGATTCAGTGCTTTATAATATGCATCGATGTAGGATTTGTACAAAGTCTAGGATAGTGTCCTAGTTGTCCACAATTATACCAGATTAACTGACCACTTCTTCGATCGAATCCTCCTCCGTTTCCTCAACATATAAAGGCACCAGCACCCGTAGGTTGAGGGAACTATGCATGTGATATCTCATATTTCCTTTGATCTCCATTCTTCATTAGATATGTATCCACTATATTTTCTTGTAGTTACTGGTATGCCCTACAGTATTTCTCATCATGGCCCATGATCAACAAAATTTACAATAGTGACCAGTGGGTGTACTCACTATATTATGAAAATACAAACATTCTTATGATCATTTCCCTCTTGTTTTAAAAACTCTACACCATGGCATTCCTTATGTACTTAATGGATTTGGAGCACCTGAAGCATGGTAATCTAGAAAAGTTGGGAATAAATATTTATGATGCCCTTTTCTTTTACATATTGTGCACCACATTTCTTCAGGAATATCCTTTCCCTTCTTGATATCCTGGATATGCAACAAAATATTATCCAATTGCGGTTGGATTTGCACCATTCCCACACCCATTTTCTTGACTGGTGATGCTTCTAATTTCATTGCACTCTCTAAAGCTTCTGCCTGTGATCATATATTTTGCTGCATTAAAGGAACATGAATATGGGGTAATAGTGTAGAAATAACCCAATGCTTATGTTGAAAATCATACATATGAAAACTTACCTTAGCCATCAAGGTCTTGAATCTCTAGTCAAAATTCCAAACATATTTGCTCGATAACTGCTTAATCTCTTTCAAATATATTATGCACTGTGAATCAGATTTTGGCTTCTTAAATTCATATATTAATCCAAATAATATATGACCTAATGACTTATGATTACTTCCTATAGGAACCATATATAATTTCATATACCAATCAAGAGCACGACCTCTGAAGGTCGTGACCATATCAGGCCTTTTTACCGCCTCATCCTGGACTTGTCACGCAATCCAGACAAAATCACGCAAAAACTAGTGTTGCTCAGGATCTTCCAACCCATTTCCATGAAAAATAGGTAAATTCATGTTGTCCCTAGCCATTTTATGAATTTTGGGTACTGGAAAACCTCAATTATATGGACCACTAGTAGGAAATTTTTTACCACTATATTGACTATTACTATTACTCTTATTCTACAAAAAACACATTCATATACTTTTAGGTCTTACCTATGATACCATATATGTATGCAGAGTCATAGGTATGTCATAGACTTGGGTCTGGTAAGGATTTGACACTTCATCATCCTCCTCACAAATTAGTTGGTACTATTTATCATAGGAATCTTCGTTGAGCTGTGGAACCAACTTGTAGTCCCCTCTTTCAGTCGAAATTCAACTCTCTCTCCTTGTCACAATCATTTTCCTCTTATTTGACCGGGATATTTTCCCACTCCTTAGGATACCTTCCTCTTCATTAGTCTCTCTATCGGATCAAAACATCTCAACTCATTCTCCCCATTGTTTCTAGACCTTCTTCCCTTCATTACCCATTCCCTCTGCACACAATGATTCACTTATCAAACTCCATCCACAAAATTCCTTTTTTGCATACCAACATTTTGATCCATAGTTTTAAGTACTGTAGGTATCTGCCTCTAGGACCTTTGAAAAATTCCCTCTTAGCTTCACTATATGACTTATTAGTATCCACATCGATCTCAGTAAATATCCTTCCAAAATTCTATCGACCTAGAAGTCGACAACCCTTGAGATGGTACTATTAACACTCTCTAGTTTGTACATGAGTTAAGGTGTCCAACCCCTAGGTTCACCACGTTGAAATTTTTTCTTCTAACATGCTAGTATTTCCAACCATTCATATAATATAATATGGAATTCACTAAAGAAAATATCATGGGTATCCAAATAAATGTACCTTCCTAACCATTCTCCTAGAGTCAGTCGCGACCCCCTACTTTCTTCTTGAGAAAATTCTCAATCCTTCTGGTCTACCCAATCCTGAATCTTTGGCTTCGTTGGGTACGAAAACATGTCCCTTTCACAATGATCCTGGTCCCGACAACAGAACCATTTCTTGGTTCAACCCTCAACTAACCTAGGTTCATGTTTGACCAGACCAACAAATATCCAAGTACTGGGCTGAAAAGGTTTAACCCCGTCAGTAACACTTGCATTGCAAGTGAGGTCTAACCTGAGATACCTATAGGAGTTGCAGGAACCATGTTTTTGCAGTAAAGACGGGGATATTCTTTTACCATACATCGACAAAAAGGACATCAACGTAATAACCACTGTTAAGTCAGTAAATTTTTTCTTCAATTTTGGTTTGACTTCTCCATTTTTGGTTTGTTTTTTCATTTTATTTCAATTAAGGTTTTGTTTTAAGTCTCA
>LPNX010274215.1:257898-274886 GCA_001517045.1 Pseudotsuga menziesii
TTTTAAGATATGAACCAAATAATATCAGATCAGAAATTAAATCAGATCTAAACAGGTTCAAAACATATCCAAAACTGTGAAATGGAATCAAATCCCCAGCAGCAGTTTTGTAGGAGACTTGTGGTACTTGTTTCTTCACACCGTTGATGAGAACAGCTACAAGAGGTACTGAAAGATTATGAATTTGATATATTAAACAAATAAATATTATATCAGATCTAAATAATATCATATCAGATCCAATAAGGTTAATATCAGATTCAAATAAATGGTTAACCGAGACGGTAGATGCACAGCTTTCTTCTTCTTCAAAATTCTGAATTTTGGTGCATGCAATCCTGCAGGATTTTGCTGGAAATATAGATCATGGGGAGTGAATGTGTCACTCTTATAATCTGATATTTCTTCCAAAATATCCAATTTTTTACATATTTTCACACCAGCAGCAACATTAGAGAAAGAAAAATCAAATTTCTCTTCACTTTCGGAAGCAATTACTGGTAAATTTTGCACAGAATTTAAAGGAAAATCACCGGTGAATGTTTGCATGGAAGTGCAGAAGAATTTTTCTTCAATATCAGAGATTCAAATGTCTTCTTCTGTTTCAGTAATATGAGAAGATGAGATATCATAGATCTCATGAACTTCCGAAGCATCAGGAGAAGGAGTCACTGCATGGAGACTGTCTTCAATTCGAATTGACTATGTAGAAGCTTCTACTTCTTCTTCATCCTGAACAACTTCATCAGAGAGAGTGGAGGCTGAGATTTTTGGATCAAGGATGCTCCATGTGCTTCCAAAGGTTCTTTCCAATCTTTCCCAGAGTTCCTGTGGATATTTAATAGATCTACTGTGGTAGCGCATGCTAGGAGAAAGAGCCAATTCCATTATTTCAAAAGCTTTATCCTTTGCTTTTAGCCAGTCATTATCACTCTCAAAAGAATTTCTACCGAATCCAATAGACACCGAAAAGAGTTTTTGTCTTCTCAGACATATATTAATCTTCACCCTCCATTCAAAATAGTCTGAGGATCGGGTGAGAAGAGGAACTGATGAATTCATTTCGAAGTTGTACCTGCAAAACAAAAAAAATGATCCAGTAGGAGATCCGAGGAGGAGAAGTGCCTTGTCCGTCGAGGCTCTGATACCATGATAAATTTGAGCATATAGATCTGTAGACAAACACACAACTCACAAAGAAGATCTCACAATTTACTCAGCCATTGAAGAATGAAACAGTGCAAAAGGCTTGCAACTGTGAATGCTTTCATTAATCATAAAAGTAATCCAGATGATAATTACAATAATGTAAAATGGCTTTAATAGCCACAAGCAATTCGAATCCACATGAGGAACTTCCTCATGTGGATTTGAATTGCTTGTGGCTATTAAAGCCATTTTACATTATTGTAATTATCATCTGGATTACTTTTTTGATTAATGAAAGCATTCACAGCTATAAGCCTTTTGCACTGTTTCATTCTTCAAAAAAAAAATGATCCAGTAGGAGATCCGAGGAGGAGAAGTGCCTTGTCCGTCGAGGCTCTGATACCATGTTAAATTTGAGCATATAGATCTATAGACAAACACACAACTCACAAAGAAGATCTCACAATTTACTCAGCCATTGAAGAATGAAACAGTGCAAAAGGCTTGCAGCTGTGAATGCTTTCATTAATCAAAAAAGTAATCCAGATGATAATTACAATAATGTAAAATGTCTTTAATAGCCACAAGCAATTCGAATCCACATGAGGAAGTTTGAATTGATTAGCCTCTACTTGACTATAGCTAACCAAGACTTTGTCTAAATCACTATCGGAGGACCCATTAGTTAACTGTCCTTGTCTAAATCATAACCGGAGTTCATAGGAGCTTTAAAACACAACCAAGTGTTACATTTAGTGTTGACTAATGGTTAACTGACTGTGGTAGGTGAGAAAAGCGCCCCACATGTGTGCAATCAATTAAACCTAGCGCTAACTGAAGGTAGAGGGATAGAACTGAATGTAACTGACTCCTAACTTGGCTTGATTAGTCATTAACTGAAGTGAACTGACCTTGGTTGGTTTCGGCACTCCCAGTTGCTTCCTAAATTGTAGGTATTGATCTAAGAGACTCCTAAACTTATGCCATCAAGTGCAATAAGTGGTAGTGAGCCTCAATTAGTGTTCCCCACACTTTGGTAACTAAAACATGTGCCCCAATTAGGTCAAGTTTAACCAATGGTGCTAATGACTATAAATAGACTGGATGGACTCCCGATTTAGACATATGACCAAATTTGGACAAGGGAGGATTAATAATCCTAATAGCTATGCCTCTAAATATAAAGCTGGAACAAATTGAAAGTGACTTTGCTAAAGTCAAGGAACAAATCCAGGAGATCACTCAACTTAGCTTGGATGAAATCAAGCAATGGATTGAGACACCTCTCACTTCATTTATGAGGATTGACGTGTTCCTCTGAGAGTGGGTGAAGATCAAGAAGAAATAAATCGCATCTCTAATTTTTAAAGCATATTTTCATTTGGAACATGCCCAATATCGAGATATTTAGGATTTGATGGATGCATTTTCCAAGTGGAGGTACGCCCTTGGAAAAGCATAAAAATTGGATATTTTGTAATCCCACGTCTTGGGAACATTTTCTTCTTTGTAAAATTATTGTAAAATTATTTAAAAGGAAGGGTGTCTCCCAAGAGAGGGGCTCATGGGATTAAGTCTAGGAGAACCACAGGAGAAGAGACTGCTAAATACATACCAGGAAAGCTCTATAATTTTGGAAATATTGTAATGTTTTACAGTTTAATAAAATTACATTGTTACTTATGTTATGTTTTATGGTGATTCATTAAATTTGTTTCATGAATTTGAGTCACTCGTCTATTTTTCTGACAGACTGATCATAGGTTGCTCATGTATTGAATATGTTAACTTATGTAATGTTTTTTCATTACAATATTAACATGTTAAATGTGCATTGAATAAATGTGTTTATTTAATTCACATAACACTTCCTGCAACTAATGAACAATCATTGATTCCTAAAGCTAATTTTTCAATTGGTATTATCTGATAGAGAAGTTTTGCATACACAATACTTTGAATAAAGAACTACAAATGCCATTGTTTAGTTTTATTTAAAGTTGACTAAAGGAAACAAACGTGATCTATGTTTTTATATGTTGAGTAATTATTTCCCTGTCATCAATTATACATCATAATATTTTTTCTTAAATATATTTCATAATCATTGTCTTAGTTTCCTCATACAGTATAGTCTAGTGTCTAGTTACTTTGAACCTTTCTCAGATCTTCCTTGTAGTAAGAACAAATCTACTTCATCTAAAAACCCTTGTGCCAGTGGAGGCCTTGTATCCATAGGATTTAGTCATCCCAAAAAAATCGGGGATATAATCTTCCTTGTGTGGGATCGATTCAAAGCCTTTCTAGTTGGACTTTATCATTGTGTTGATTTCCAGTAGATTATCCAGTAATCTACAAGCATGGGCCATCCACAAATGGCGCTAGAAGGAGGGTCATAGTTAAACAGGTTAATAAATAACACAAGTAAACCTTCTCCCCCCAAATCACCAATTATCACTAGAATCCATATCCAAGCTTCTACGTCTACAACTCAACCTGTAGGAAGTCAGTCAACAGCCCCTGTCACCCCTATTCTGAAGCAATTTAAGCGAAGACCAGAATTCATCTTTGTTTCACCCACCAAGGGAACCCTCACCCTTAAATAGTTAAGAAAGAGCGCATGTGATATAAACTCCAGGGTAGAGCAAACGACTGAAATAGTCAGAAGTCTCAGAGACACTTTGTCCTTACCTCTTTCGACTAGTAACTCACCTGTTAACACAACCACTCAAAACATTGTTGAACAGGGAGATATTCCTCAGATTCATATAGATCAATTGTTTGAATAGGAAGAACATCCTTAAGAATATATACATCCCAACTTCTAGTGGATCACCACCTACACCACCTGCTTCATCTTCATCACCATCTGAGGACTCCTCAAATAGTAAGACATTTTTCGATCCTTCTTCATCCGAAGAAGCACCAATGGTAGAGAAATTAAACACACCCTGACTATACCAGGATGTTGTATTTTTCCCTAGGAAACAACACAAGTTTCCTAAGAATCCTGAGAAATGGATCCCAAAGTTTAACCTAGATGAGAGATCCTTTGTTGAGGACCATATCAATACCTTTATGCAAGCCATTAGGTTAAGAAACGTAGTACATGAAGACGTGGTGTCCAGAGTGTTCCCTTATTCCTTTGAGGGCCATGCTTCCACTTGGTATTTTTCCTTGGATTCTGGTACTATCAACTCATGGGATGAGTTTGAGAAATTGTTCCTTGAAAAAATTGGGGATGACAATACCCCTAAAGATATTTTGATGGATCTATCCTCCTTGAGGATAAAGGGTAAAGAGAGAGTCAAGGAATTTAACCAAAGGTTTTCCTGTTTGAAAAACATGATTCCTACCAATGTTATTACTCTAGAATAATTGTTGCCATATTATTTCATTAAGGATTTACCTACTTCAATAGCTATGTGGGTCAAGAGGGTGCAAAAAAATACTCTGTAAGAATCTTTTTCGGAAGTTGTCCTAGTAGACAAAGATATGTTCTGCCTAAAATAAAATCCTGATGCCCAAGAAGACTAGCCTTCTACATCTAGAAGGAGGCAATAAAATGTCCCCAAACCCACACCCCAAAACAAAGACCCTTATGATATGGACAACATGAAGAAACTATTGAAAAATATTTCAAATGACATGGTAGATCTCAAGAGAACTAATAATTAAAATTAGGTAAATAAAAGAGGCGTGGCAAGGCCACCATATAGGAGACCTTACCAATCTCCTTAAAATCAACCTCCTCTGAATCCTACAGAAACACTGACCTTTGATGATATTTATTCCATGTTCAAGGCCTTAACTTATATACAACGAAATACACATGAAGATAGTAGAGATAGTTCATAAGGAGATACATATTCTACACCTCCTGATGAAGAACAAGACCAACATATGAATACCATTAATTTTTTTTTCAGAACTGCCCATGGAGGAAGAAGATGAATCTAAAGCTATATTTTAGCTACATCATTCTTCTAATACCAAAATAAAGGGTCAAACGTCGAATGACAATCCACCATCAACATCCACTCCAAATGCAGGTAAAGCAACAACACCAAAAGAAAAGGTAATTCCTGAAATTGAATATAATTTGGTAGATGATTTGAAAAAGGCTAAAGAAAATATTTATTTATTTGAGCTTCTTAAAATATCATCAATAAGGGAAAATTTACCTAAAAACATGATTATAAATCAATCAAGAGAGATTCAAAATAATAATCTGGAAATTTGTGCAAAGCCTGACGGTCAGAAACCCACTCTGAAAAGAGTCCCTCCTTTCCTATGCACTTTCAAAATTTTCATCAGGAATGTCCAGAATTGTATGATTGATTCAGGGGCATCATCTAATGTTATTCCAATATTTGTCGGTAGGAAGTTAAATGCAACATGGGAACCCTGTTCTACCCAAATAGTCCAATTGGGAAGATCCAGAGTTAAGGTGGTAGGTGAAATAAAGAATTTCCTCTTGACATTATCCATAGATCCCTGGATACATAAGAAAGTGGACATAGTTGTAGCAGATATCCTTGAAACCTATGGCATGTGGCTGAGTAGGGATTAGTCAGAGAAGCTTAAGGGCTAATTTGTTACTATTTGGTCACACTTGTGGTTACCATACAATGGCAGGACAAATTAGATTAAAATTGTGAGGGAACCTTTCATGAAGCAAACAGTCACATATCTTAATGACCCTAGTGAAACCATTGTTTTCTTCAGTTCAACCATAGCACACTATACCTTTGACTCTTTCTTTGGGAGTTTTCCTGTTGATTTCTCCCCCACTGAGGATGTTGATAAATTGTCAGAAATCAATAATTGTATAGTTGTTCCATTCACTGGTGAGATTGTTCATAATCTATATAATGTTAATACAAATTTTAGGTTATATTTATCTTCTTGGACTTTGTTTTTTTATGGGTCTAAATCCAAGTATGGTGTTGGTGCATGTTGTGTACTGATTGATCCAAAAGGAACCAAACTCATGATTGCCTGCATACTTGAATTTGAATGCACAAACAATATCAATGAATATGAGGCTCTGGTGCAAGGACTCAGGAAAGTGATAGATTTGGGTGCACAAGTCATTGAATGCTATGGGGATTCTGAAATCATAGTCAAGTAGGTAAGGAATACAGTCCATTTCCTATCTCCCCATTTTCTTAATTATCAAAAATTTATTAGGGACATGATAAATTAATTCAAAGATTTTAATATCAAATTTGTCCCTAGGTCACAGAACTTTGATGCAGATATTTTAGCCAACACTGCATCTAGGCTAATTCCCCTAGAAGGTATGTCCCCCAATACTTTTTCTATTGAACTTATGCACAAACCCTCTATATGAGATAATGTGACAAGTTGGAAATTTTTCGATGATGACCTTCATATCTTAGACTTCTTAACATCCCAAGACACCTTTAAGATTCTACCCATAGATGAGGTTGAGCATGCTAACTATTTATCTAACCATTGTTTTCCCTCCAACTTGATCCCGAAGTCACTCATCAATCTAGATAAATACTATGACTTGCAGGATAAATTTAAAGGTGACCCCAACTGCAAAGCTCACAGTTCTTCTCTTAATTTTAAGACTGTCAACCTTGGAAATGAGCAAACCCCTCAACTCATCAATATAGGGGTTAGTTTTTCTCTAGAGGAAGAAATGGATTTAGTTAAACTCTGCAATGAATTCAAATATGTGTTTGTGTGGACTTATGATGATTTAAAAACTTTCGACTCCTCCATTATGCATGACAACATACCTATAAATCCTAACATAAAACCCTATCAACAAAAGTTGAGAAAGATGCATCCCAGTATTGAGCCATATGATTAAAAAAGAACTTGAAAAACTGTTGAAAGCCAAGATTATTTTCCCAGTTAGACACACATAGTGGATCTCTAACTTAGTCCCTGTCCGCAAGAAAAACAGGGAGATAAGACTATGTGTATATTTATGGAACTTAAGCGGAGCATCCGAGAAAGACAATTACCATGTTCCTTCAATGGAACATATATTAGAAAGAGTTTTGGGTACGGAAAATTTTTCCCTTGTAGATGGTTTTTCAGGTTATAATCAAGTTTTGGTCACTTATTTTGATCAACTAAATACCTCTTTCATAACACCTTGGGGCACATTCGCCTACAGAAGAATGCCTTTCAGATTGATCAACGTCGGCGCAGCATTCCAACGAGATATGGACATAGCTTTCATAGGTTTGATGTGAAATTATGTTGTTGTTTATTTGGATGACATAACTATTTTTTTGAAAAAACTACATGATCATCTTTTTGCATTGAGACAGGTTTTTGAAAGATGTAGAAAGTATGGAATTTATTTGAATCCCAAGAATTCAATTTTTACAGTTACAGAAAGTAAGATTCTCGACTTTATTATTTCTAAGGATGGAATGATAATTGAGCCTGAAAGGACTGAATCCATTGCAAAAAATGGACTCCCTATTTCAAAAAAATCCATGCAATCTTTTCTAGGAAAGATCAATTTTGGTAGGAAATTTGTACCAAATTTTGTACAGATTGTTAGGCCACTGCAAGATCTAATTAAGAAAGATGTTTTATTCAAATGGTATGAAATTCAAAAGGATGTGTTTATCAATATTAGGAAAGTTATAATGGATGCCCCTAGAGTAATGCCCCCTTATTTTGACAAAGATTTTAGTTTGTATAGTTCTGCTACTGATTTGTCTTATGCTACAATTTCGACTCATAAACTTGCAGAGGACATAGAGATCCCTATTTCATTTATGAGATCCACATTCAAAGGGGCCAAATTAAACTATACACAGATTGATAAACAAGCCTATGTTGTTTGCAAATCTATTAAACACTCCAGGCCTTATCTGTTGAAATCTAAAACAAGGGTGATCGTCCCCTACAAAACTATAAGAAATGTTTTTGTTCGGAAGGAGTTAGGAAAGAAGCGATCTCACTAAATGACTCTGCTTCAAGAATATTAATTAGATATTAATCCTGCCAAGATTTTCAAGGGGAAAGTATTAAGTTTACTAGCATCCCAATCCAATGACCCAGAGCAGGAACACCATTAGATTCAAGAAGAAGATATGTCCATTGACACAGTTGATGTTATTTCTCATCCATCTTTTGAATGGTATGATGATATTAGATTTTATCTTACTTAGGGGTATGTTACTCCAACCCTTGACTTTAATAGGTGTATTACTTTTAGGTTAAAAGAAGCACCTTACCAATTCATCAATAATGTGCTTTACCATAGAAATTGTGGCGGTGTTTTCCTCGGGTGCTTAGAAAAACTATAAGGTGACAATATTTTGTTTGAAATGCATGCAGGGCCTACAAGAGGACATTTTTCAAGAGAAAAATATGCACATAAATTTTTGTGAGTTTGTTACTACTATCCCACATTGTTTAAAGGTGCACACTTATTTTTCCAAAAATGTGAGGCCTGCTAGAGATGTGCTGGTAAGCTTAAAAAGCTAGTATTTCCCCTCTATCATGCTACTATCTAGTTTCCATTTCAACAATGGGGACTAGATTTTGTTGGCCCCAGTACTCCTCTCTCTGCTTTGCAGCACAAGTATATCTTGAATGCAACAGATTACTTTACTAGGTGGGTAGAGGCAATTCCTCTCATAATTGATAATACAAACTCAGTCATATCGCTTTTAAAGAGTAATATTGTCACCAGGTTGGAGTCCCTGAGTCTTTGGTTTTTGATAATGCCTCATATTTCAATTCAATTTATCTTACACAATATTACCTTGAAAAGGGGATCAACATGAAGTATTATGCAAACTATTAACCACAGGGGAATGGGTTAGCATAATATTTCAATAAGAATTTGATCAATATCTTAAAAAAGACTGTGGCTACACACCACGAAGACTGGCATACTAAGCTCTTCAACTCCCTATGGGCAAATCGAATCGCTCCAAAAGTTTCTATTGAAAACTCTCCTTACTGCCTTGTGTATGGAAACTAATTTGTTCTACCATCAAATATGCTCCTTCCATCACTTCAGATAGCACAATCTCTTTCACAGGATGAAGAATCCTTTCCTCTTCAGAACCGAATTGACTCACTGCTTAAATTAGAAGAGGAGATGGAGAAATCCATAAATAAGATATATCAACATCAGCAACTGGTTAAGAGGTGGTTTGATGATAGATATTCGACCAATCGTGACTTTGAGTTTGGGGATGTGGTACTGAAATAGGACAAACCCCACAAGGACAAGAAAGACTACACCAAATTTCAGTGTCTTTAGTTAGGGCCATTCACTATTATAGAAAATATTGGTCCTAGTACTATTTGATTACAGACATTGGAAGGTTTCCCTAAAACCTATCCAGCAAATATCCATCTCCTCAAAAGGTATTTTGCTTAAGGTAAGCTTTTCTTATCTATACTTAGGTGTGTTCCTTTGATTGGTTTTTCTTTTTGGGTTTGTTTTGTTTTATTAAAATTTTTATTTGTCTTACTTATTTACAAAACATGGTATGGACATGTTGGAGACATTTACCACCATACATACTCTTTTTGGTCAAATTGGCCTAGTTAAACCACTATCCTAAGCATTATTGACATTAATTGACATCAGTGGAGCATTAAATGTCATCATCCAGTCTCACCCATGCCTACCTTTAGTCAAGGAGGCTAACTTAGCCTTCTCCTACATTCGGGGAGGCTAACTGGAGCACTCTGGGGGTGATCTAAGTGATATTAATGAACCTAATTACTAATGGGTGGTTACAATCAGTTAAACAAGTCAGTTAAGGTGCCTCCTCTCATTGAATATATTATTTAATGATTATTTAATGAACTGGATTCAGCAGGGGCGCCTCCACCAACTTCTGATGTGCAATTCAACTTTAGTTAACCTCATCGGGGTTCATTGGAGTCAGTGTAGTGCTACCTCTTGATGGTTGGTGAGATGTGACATGTGTCTGATCTCTTTCAGTTGAGACTCAGTCATTTATTGCTCTCTGAATTCAGTTAGGGTTAGTTGAGTCAATTAGGGTTTTGATCAGTGGTTAACTAAGTGTGAACCATGGCTTACAATCAGTTAAGCTAGACTCACTTAGTCAATTTGAATGACCTCCTTGAGGATTCAAATTGCTCATTCATTCATGCCTATAGCATGACATTGTAATTGTAATCATTCATTCTTTATGTGAATACAGAGTGGATACCAATCCTGTAGACCGATTACACCATTTCATGAGTTATTTGTTGATTAATTCTTGATGAGATTGATTCTTTGTTCCTAGATCAATAGATAAGATTAATATGGTATCAGAGATTACGACGGGACAAAGCTCTATCTCTCAAAAACAATCTTTTTGATATGTTTCTGCATGAAATTTGAGCAATAGTTCAAAAATCTAGCACCTCACTAGGAGCCAAGGCTTACCACTTAATACCCCAAGTAAAGAACTTATTGATCAAGATTGCTTGATTGACTATGTTGGGTGTGATGAAAGCCTAAAATGTGCAGGCTGTCTGACCTTATGGTGCCCCTTTTGTTTTGATTTGCAGGTTTTAATAGGTACAACTTTGAATGGACTCATCAATCCCTCTTGTCACCCCATTCACAACCTATTCAGAATGGAAGTTGAAGATGATTGCATCTTTGAAGAGACGAGGTCTCTATGAGGTGTTTATTAGACTTGGAAAAGAGTCTTATGAGAATGATAATGACTGGATAAATGACGGTGATAGAGCTTTTGGGGCAATATTTTTGGCCCTTTCTCCTAGCTTGCGCTACCTTATTGGTTCTGCTGAATACCCAAAGGATCTCTAGACAAAATTGGACAGAACCTTTGGCAAGCACAATGAGGATCATAATAGCAATTTGGAGATCACATCCAGCACCACAAGAGTTATTTACTCAAAATTATCGGACTCTACTCTCTGTGATGAATTTGTTCAAGATGAATATGAAGCAGAATCATCTACACAGTCAATTCGAATTGAAGAAAGTCTCCATGCAGTGACTCCTTCTCCTGATGCTCCAGAAGTTCATGAGATCTCTGATATCTCATATCCTCATATTTCTGAAACAGAAGAAGACATTTGAATCTTTGATATTGAATTAAAATACTACTGCACTTCCATGCAAACATTCACTGGTGATTTTCCTTTGAATTCTGTGCAAAATTTACCAGTAATTGCTTCCGAAAGTGAAGAGAAATTTGATTTTTCTCCCTCTAATGTTTCTGCTGTTGTGCAAATATGTGATACCTTGGATATTTTTGAAGAAATATCAGATTACCAAAGTGATCAATTCGCTTCCCATGATCTATATCTTCCAGCAAAATCCTACAGGATTGCATGCACCAAAATTCAGAATTTTGAAGAAAAAGGCAACTGTGCATCCACCATCTCGGTTGACCATAATCTTGGATCTGATATGAACATTATTGGAGCTGATATTATCTTATTTGGATTGGATCTGATATTTCTTGGTTCAAAATTTCAGGTTCATAAACCTTCAATACTACTTGTATTTGTTCTCATCAACCGTGTGAAGAAACAAGTACTACAAGTCTCCTACAAAACTGTTGCTGGGGATTTGATTTGATTTCATAGTTTTGGATATGTTGTGAACTTATTTAGATCTGATTTACTTTCTGATCTGATATTATTTGGTTCATATTTTAAATTCCAAGAGCTTCCAGTCATGCTTGTAGCTTCTCTCGCCAATTCCGGTGTGAAAAATCAAGTACCGCACTTTCTTTTCAAAACTGCTGATGGGGATTTGGTGTTAGTTTCCTCATATGAGGTTGGTGATATTTTATTATGTGATTCATTAGCTATTTTAGAATCTATATCAAATTATGTATCTCAAGCATTCACTCTCCACAATCCCAGGGCTTCTCTACCTTTGGTCACATGCTCATCTCCTCATAGAACTAGTAAAGAGGAAGACATTCTACATCCGCTTGAACACTTGCTCCTAAAAATTGGGGATGATTTTACCACTCATGGTTTTCTGTTCAAGGCTGCAACATATAATTTTCTTGAGTTTTCCACACATGGTTTGAATCCTCAAGAACCTTTTCTCTCTCTTCAGATGATTTCAGCTGCTATACATGGGTTCAGTTTTCACCATGCAACTGTTTATATTTCTGATTCAGTTCAGTGCATTGTTCTTCTTCCAAAGTGGAAAATTCCTCCAGACATATTCATTTATTTTGGATTCAGAGGTTCACATGCGCAGTCTCGGGATATTGCTGCATAGAAGAACCAATTCTTGATTTACTGCTCAGTTTGAGGGGGGGTATTTTTCCCATGAGGTTTTCCCCATTTCCTTGGTTATATTAAGCAGTTACTTTATTTTATAGGGTGTCCTATGGCCTTTGTTGCTGGGGCCCTATCATTTTTATGCATTTATGTTTTCTAACTCTTCCTGAGTATAGCTTAAGGGGGGGTGTTGGAGACATTTACCAACATACACACTCTTTTTGGTCAAATTGGCCTAGTTAAACCACTATCCTAAGTATTATTGACATTAATTGACATTAGTGGAGCATTAAATGTCATCATCCAGTTTCACTCATGCCTACCTTCAGTCAAGGAGGCTAACTTAGCCTTCTCCTACATTCTGGGAGGCTAATTGGAGCACCTCGGGGGTGATCTGAGTGATATTAATGCACCTAATTACTAACTCGTGGTTATAATCAGTTAAACAAGTTAGTTAAGGCACCTCCTCTCATTAAATATATTATTTAATGAACTGGAGTCAACAGGGGCGCCTCCACAAACTTCTGATGTGCAGTTCAACTTCAATTAACCTCATCGGGGTTCATTGGAGTCAGTGTAGTGCTACCTCTTGATGGTTGGTGAGCTGTGACATGTGTCTGATCTATTTCAGTTGAGACTCAGTCATTTATTGCACTCTGACTTCAGTTAGGGTTAGTTGAGTCAATTAGGGTTTTGATCAGTGGTTAACTGAGTGTGAATGATGGCTTACAGTTAGTTAAGCTAGACTCACTCATTCAATTTGAATGACCTCCTTGAGGATTCAAATTGCTCATTCATTCATTCCTGT
This sequence comes from Pseudotsuga menziesii, assembly GCA_001517045.1. Classification (NCBI taxonomy): domain Eukaryota; kingdom Viridiplantae; phylum Streptophyta; class Pinopsida; order Pinales; family Pinaceae; genus Pseudotsuga; species Pseudotsuga menziesii. The sequence goes on from LPNX010274215.1 coordinate 271,112, forward strand.
AGCATGACATTGTAATTGTAATCATTCATTCTTTATGTGAATACAGAGCAGCTACTATTCCTGTAGACCGATTACACCATTTCATGAGTTATTTGTTGATTAATTCTTGATGAGATTGATTCTTTGTTCCTAGATCAATAGACAAGATTAATAGGACATAGGAACTGGTTACAGTTGGTGAGTGGTTAACCTCCAAAATGTTTTAACTATGGAATTTTAAGTTGGATATGTCAGAAACCTTCAGTCAGTTTATGTATGAAATAGTACCTTCATGGAATCCAATACAAGATCTATGCCAAATCTATAAATTGGATCTTCCCCTCTTGCAATCACTATCTTTATTAACCCTCATGACAATGATTTATTTTTTAGGAGCATTCTGGTATTCCTGTCAAGTGCCTCAGTGGTTATGGGTAGTAAATATTTAACAACCTCCTTAACCTTTGTTCTTTTTTGATCTCACCTTGATCACCTTTAAATTTAATAAAACCACCTAAGTAAGTGTAAACTGCAAGATAGGGGGTCTTATTACAAGCCATCCTATCATGTTCATAGACATGCTCAGTGAATGACATTACCACCAGATGGTTACCAAGCCAGGTAATGGATTGTAGTTTGGATTTGTAAATAATCTTGTTTTTTATTTTGTTTTAACTACAACTTGTTGTATTCAAGGACAAGGGGTCTTATCAAAAGCCACCTTGACCATGGTCATGGGTCCTATTTTGGATTGGAATTACTGATAGGTGGTTACCAAGCCATGGTGATTGCTTTTGGTGTAAAAAACAAAGGACAAGGAGTCTCCTAACAGAGCTAGCTTGTTCAATTTCCAGGTAGGATCTGTGTGTGGCATTGCACCTCACCAGGGCAATTGTCTTGTTTCGACTCATTTATTGTTGCTTACTTAAAAAAAAGATAAAAATAAGTATATGTATCTATTGTAAATCTGTGTATGTGCTCAAACAATCTACATCCAAGGTGATTATTGATTTGATGATCATGAAATAGATCAAGGTTTTCCCAGAGGTTTATCATAAACTTGCCTCCTCTGCTTACATCTTGCTTACAGAGATACCTTATTACTTCTGGAACTCTCTCATCTATTGAGTATCATTATCAGTGGTTTTGGGGTTGAGAAGATGACAATTATGTGTATCACTTCTGCTAAGATCCACTTGTATTTTCACGAATTCATTATCCATTATAAACTTAAATATTTTTCTAACTGATATATCTTCTTTGAAATTCTCATGTTGATCTGTATAGAGATAAATGCTTCGCCCAATGAGTTGCCATTTATTGCTGGCAGCAACAAATCCCATTTTAAGATGTTAAAATGGGAGCCCCATTTATTCATTAAGTCAGCCTTGAGGGCCATAATTTTGTTCATGGGGTTTTTCTGTATCCCTACTATAAGTACTATGTTTTGGTTTTAATAAAATTTCCATCAAAACCTTTTTTTTGTTTTGCGGATTGTGGAAGCGCCCTTTTTCTTTAGTATGTTTTTCCTTTCCGCACCTCGCATCCCGCAACCCGCAAATGCGGATTGCGGAATTCCCTTTTTTGGAGGTTTTGGAAAATATTTTATTGATGTTTTCTTTTCCTTAACCCACAACCCGCAAATGCGGATGGCAAAAAATCCTTTCGTGAGTAAAGTTACATTTTCGGTTCTATTTTCCGCATCCTGTAATGCGAATTGCGGAAAGCGGAAAATACTTCCATGATTAATTTTTTCATTTTCGGTTTCACATTTCCACAAACCGCAATACGTATTGCGGAAAGAAGAAACTCAATAAATAAAATAAAATTGCAAGATTTCCTACCCGCAACCACGGGGTCTTCACTCAGGGAAACTGTGTCATAGCACCTGCATTCATGGGATATTAAATATTACCCCTAATTTCACTATATATTGATAAAATCCTACCAAAATTATTTTGTTGAACCCCCCTCCTAATACATATTTAAAATTAAAAACCCTTATTTTTATGATATATTCCATATTTTTACCAGATTCCCTTTTTTATACCCCCAAATTCCTATAAAACCCCCATACCTTATCCCTCACCCCCCAATACCAACAATATATTGCCCTTATTTTTCACAATTAAAAAATCCCCCTTTATGAATGAGCGTGATAAGATATTTGTCAACAAGGTGAATCCCCCATGGGGTGATCACCCCCTACACAACTATAAGAAATGTTTTGGTTTAGGAGTTAGGAAAGAAGCGAGCCCACTGGATGACTACACTTCAAGAATATGATTTGGATATTAATCCTGCCAATATTTTCAAGGGGCAAGGCTTATGTTTACTAGCATCCCAATCCAATGACCCAGAGCAGGAACAACAGTGGATTCAAGAAGAAGATATGTCCATTGACACAGTTGATGTTATTTATGCTCCATCTTTTGAATGGTATGATGGTACTAGGTTTTGTCTTACTTATGCGTATGTTACTCCAACCCTTGAATTTAAGAAGTGTTGGACTTTGAGGTTAAAAGAAGCACCTTACCAATTCATTGATAATGTGATTTTTTCGTAGAAATTATGACAGTGTTTTCCTCAGGTGCTTAGAAAAACCATAAGGTGACAATATTCTGTTTGAAATGCATGCAGGACCTGCAGGAGGATATTTTTGAGGTGAAACAAATACACATAAAGTTTTGTGATCTGGTTACTACTAGCCTAGACATTGTTTAAAGGTGCACACTTATTTGTTCGAAAGTGTGAGGCCTTCCAGAGATGTGTTGGTAAGCTTAAAAAACCAGTATTTCCCCTCCATCCTGTGACTATCCATTTTCCATTTCAACAATGGGGACTGGATTTTTTTGGCCCCATTACTCCTCCCTCTGCTTTACAGCACACGTATATCTTGACTGCAATGGATTACTTTACTAGGTGGGTAGAGGCAATTCCTCTTAGAATTGCTAATACAAACTCAGTCATATCACTTTTAGAGAGTAATATTGTCATTTGGAGTCCCTGAGTCTCTGGTATTTGATAATGCCTCATATTTGAATTCAAATGATCTTACACAATATTCCCTTGAAAACGGGATCAAGATGAAGTATTATGCAAACTATTAACCACAAGGGAATGGGTTAGCATAATCTTCCAATAAGAATTTGATCAATATCTTAAAAAATACGGTGGCTACACACCACAAAGACTGGCATACTAAGCTCTTTAATTCCCTATGGGCAGATCAACTCACTCCAAAAGTTTCTATCGAAAACTCTCCATACTTCCTTGTGTATGGAAAATAGTTTGTTCTACCATCAAATCTCCTCCTTCCATGCGTGTGAGAGTGTAAATGCATAACCTATGTGTGTTTGTTACATTGGTTAAGTTATTAAGTGGGTTATGAGTTTATGTACATCATTTATTTGTATTAATTTCTTATTTTGTAGGTTAAGTGTGTCAATAGCTTGTATGGATTAGGTGCATCACTCACATAATTTCACATAATTTCATATAATTCGATTGTGGTCAAGAACATCAAGTAAATGTGCACTGTTAATTTAACATTGTTATATGCAATTAGATTGTGGTCAAGAAAATTGTAAATGTGCAATGTTTTAATTATGCATTGTTCTCAATGTTATGACTATTATATCTCCATGCAATCATTTAAGCTATCAAAAAATGGTCCAACATTAGACATAGTCAGATAATTGGCCACACATGTATGATCACACTTAAGATTGTTGTGAAGATGTCAAGCGACAATGTTGGGATCCAAAAATGTCATATTTTTCTACTATAAAAGTCC
>LPNX010274215.1:275965-289526 GCA_001517045.1 Pseudotsuga menziesii
CAACGAAGGTTTAACAACATGTTTCTATGATTAAGTGACATATTCTTCTAGTGGCATATTCGACCTTCCTATATACCAAGCTGGCAGTCAAAACTAGATTTTCAGATTCCTGTTCCTAGACCCAGATTTTCAGATACCTGCGCCAAAAATATTTGCATCCCTGCACCCGAATCCATAATTGTCGAGAATCGAAAGTTAGTTGGTTTACCATATGTCAAATGACTTGGATATGATGTCAGAGGTCGTCTTTCAACCTATGATGTGTAAATAAGGGCGGAGGATAGCATACAAGGAAATCTATTATTATTTTATTTTTATTCAGAAGTTTGTATTGTAATAGAGATTTAGAGAGTTAGAAGTTTCTTTCGTATTCATAATTTAATGGAATGAAGAGTTGATTCTGTACAAGTTTGGTGTGGATATTATCTACTTGATCTAAGCGTATTCAAGCAGGGTTGACCAGTGTGGGAAGGACCCTCATCCTGGTAACATCCTGCTTCTTTCTTTTTTTCCCTTTTGTAGAATAGGTTGTAAGTGTGTTGCTAGCATTTTTCATTTTAAGTTTATTTTTAATTCATTTTAATGCATTCCCAATTTCAATTCATGTTTGCTTTTAATTTCATATTTGTAATATCTTAACTCCTAGAATTAATTTAGAGTTTGATAGATTACCCTTGAATGGACTGCATTCACATTCATTTATAATTCACTTTCCTTTTTGCAAATCTTGTGCATTCCACGTGTTTCCTGTACCTGCGTTATTCCTCCAAGCGTATTTTGTAGTCTGATTCCTACGTTATAATTCATTCTAGCACAGAAACTCATTCTCGCATAGTAATCAATTTCAACACTACATATTTCATCACTCTCATGCTTTCACTTATGTGTATTCCAACACTCTGATTCTAGTATTTATGCATTCCAGTACTTCACAATCAAGATCTACATTTGTACTTACATTCTCGTTTTGTGACTCTGCATTTTCTAGCACTTACACAAACCAAATTTGCCACTAAAAACAAATTAGATGTGCAATATCATTCTTCACTCCCATTCAACTGTTCACTTCAATTGATTGATACCATAATTATATTGTTCATATTGTAATATTCGATTTCTCCATTTATAAATCCGCACATTGTTAGGAATTACATTATTGTGCATTAGTCATAATATTTATATCATGTATATTGTGTATGTATGCTAAATTGCTTACTATTTATTGTTATGTAAATAATATTATTTAGTATTTGTTGTTTCTTGAACATATTGCATTATGATATTAATAATAATAAATTACATTTTCTTTGTTGCTTGTATTAAAAAGTATTGCATTGTTATAATATTTTTTTGTTAATATTTTTTTTAATATTAATGTGTCAGTTTCTTTTGTTATTTTGTTGCAGCACCTCATTGCAATGCTATCATACACAAATTAAAAGTTATCTTCTTATAAATAGTTGTATACTTGCTAGGTTAATCAGAGTGTTGTTGAACAATGATCTCATTTATTGGCATTTTGCGGTTCTTTTATTTCAATATCATGTCATTCCTATTTTCATTATCTTTGTTTGGATGCATCTTTTCGAGGGCATTTCATTTCCATAGTTTGAATTCTAATTTAATCTCTAATATGTTTAGTTTATTTTCTCTTTAATTAGTTTACTTTGATTTTTCATAGCTTAATTTTCCTTTTATTTTTCATAAATTAATTTTCTTTTTCAACACTTAAATCTATTTCTGTATTTAACTTTTTGTTCTATTCCTGCACCCAATTTTTAATTATTCTTTATTCCTGTCCCTAGATTTCAGATTTTAATTAGCTTCTTGTACTTTGATTTTAGTTGTTTTATGTACATTATATTTAATGTTAGATTTTAATTTTTTAATCACCAAAGGAAGATCAAGGTCTAACTTGCAAGATATGACCTCTCACCATTGGGACCATCGTAAGGTGTTAGATTATTTCCAAGATAATTGAGTTCATTTTCATTTAATTGTTTCATTTATTGCATTGAAGTGTGTTTGTCGGCTTTAGCTTAGGATTTAGTCCTACACATACTGTGTTGGTAGTTCTAAGCTTATGAGCCCCAATTGATCATTTAATGTTGAATTAGTTAAGCATATAGTTTACCAACAGACAATATGAAATATGTTATATCATGTAAATTTTAATACAAAATAGATGACCCTTAGATGCCCTATCAATGTACATGTATCAATAAGTTCGATCATGTACATGTAAATGAAAGTACGTTTGTCCTAGACTACAAATCAAAACTCTAAATTCCTCTTGTTTTTCTATGACTCTAATGCACCTTGCCTCTGTCTAGGACCATTGTGCATCTCAGGAGACTACAAGTCAAAGATCAAATTTCTTGATCAACTAACTAAACTAATACTCAAGCATTAACAAAATTTTAAAAAAAATTACAACTCAATTACTTATAACAAACACTCACTTAATCCATCAGAGGTTATATAGATTCTTGTGTTGTCCTCCTCCTTGCTCAAATCCTCTATGAAATGGTGCTCTATGAATAAAATATCCTATGTCAATTACCTCAACAATTATCAACATATATGCATGAGAAAGTACTAACTTGAATTGTCTAATTAATGAACATCTCATCGAAAAAATATGCTCTGGGGTAGGAGACTGTGTTTCATGTGTAGCGAGCAGAGCCAACTGTTGAACATCACCCTCGATTGCATGCACTATTGGGATAAAGGAGTGAGGTTGCATTAACCATATGTTAAAGTAGTTAGACATCATAGATGAATACATAATACAAATGAATTGTGTACACATTTTGGACTATATGTACCTCTGCATAATACAAATGAATTGTGTACACATATTGAACTAAGGTCTGGCATGGAGGACTCACCAGCCTGGTGTTGTAAACATGTGAAAAAAAAATTAAGAAGAACAAGTTGTGAATTTAAAATTTAATTCTAACCAACAACTGTCATCAAAGGAAATACATTATCATGGAATCAATAGGTCCATGATCATGGACACCCACTCTTTTTACGAAAGAGGTTCATATGATGTAGACAAAACCCTTGTTTACATTTGTACTGTGGGGAGAGGCAAACCAAAGTGGTGGCACAGTGATTTGGGTTGATCTTTAGAGTCATAGAGGGTCAAGTTGTAGTTAGACATGCACACGAATGAATGCAATAAGATGTATTTAAAAATAACATGTTGTAATACATACCTTTATTTGGAACATCTCTACCACATGGGAGGAATCACTACTATCAACTCCTTGTCCCTCTATATCCTAAGTTAATTGTTGCGAGTTTAAAAATTATTTAAATATCAGTAATCTATAAAGGAGTACAATAAGAAAAAACAATTTTAACAATATTAAATCATTAACCATGTACTTCCCTGTCTAAAAAAGACATAGAGGCCATCCTTAGGGATCTCACTAATATTAATGTCTCTTGCATCCTCTTGAGAATCGTGTGCCTGCAACTTCAAAAATTGTAAATATTAGACCATCTAACATTAATGAACTAGCATGCATTGATGAAAGTCAATGTATTAACAAAATGGCATGTTGAAATATGACCTAAGTGTTAGTTGTTGTCGCCTCATATATGGAAACACTTGGTACACTAACACCCCCTATAGAGGCATCAAGATCCTGCAAGATTAAAAATTCTATAGAATAACAATCTTAATATGTGTACAATATGGAAAGAAATAATTTCAAGAACATTAATGTTTTAACCATATACTTACCTCACTAGAAGTCATCACAGAGGTACCATGTGTTGGTCCATGACCATAACCGGGTTGACCACACATCGTGCACACATGTGTCTCAATGTGAGGCTCATGGGATTTCGATCTATCCCCGCCATTAGATGGTCTTGTGCCACTGAAAGCTAATGGTTATACCCCACCAGAGGAAGAGGGTCATGCCTGGTCAATAGGTGTGCTATGGAAAACAATCACCTAAGTTAGTGTCATAAATGCCTCATGTGTTTGGGTAATCAGACGATGTGCAAGAGGGACATCTGGCCTAGGTAGCTTGATACAAGCAAGAGGGATGGGCTGATTGGAATCTCAATGCCTAACATTAGGTCGGTTTTGGGGCATCCCCATACCAATGCCTTGGAACCCCAATATGTCAAAATAGTTTACATGTTTACCCAACATATAACTTCTAGAGGAAGTATAATTGTAGTTTGTTGTTTTTGTGTGGTGGAATATCAAAAACCATATACCAACTATCCATCCAATGATCTCAGAATGGTTGATATGTGCACCACTAAATTGAAATATGTGTCATGTCGGTGTTTACAATTTGATATGTTCCAGGCACTCTGAAATGTGAATATATTTTCTCTTTTGTTATTTTAATCTTCTTCACTTCGTTGTGACTCAATCCATCAACATATTCTTGTTGTTTCTTTCTCTATGCGATGCTATGCTATACAATGCATCGTTAGAGCAGTGAATAATGTCTACAATAGCATCCAAGGACTCTACAAGGGAGCAGTGGAGTTCATCTCCACCCCTTCAAGCAATGCCAATCTCACTTAAATGTGAAATCTCTCTCAATATCTTTGCATTAGGATCCATAGTAGCCACTACTACTATAAATACAAAAAAAAACATTAGAAAAATAGACATGGTATAATGACATCTCTAAGAAAAGAAAAATATAAAGATAGTGTACAACAAATAACGAGGTGAACTATTTATAATTGAACAATTGCACTAACGAATAAACATTTAACATTTTTTGATCCTAAATTGTATATGTGTATTAATTTAAATGGTTATATACATACATTAAATGTCCTATGTGTATATGTCAAAACAAGCTTCTCTACTTTATTTCAAGGATTGGATTATGAAGTTTCATCAAAACTATAGGACTGGTGTTGGCTAATTCCTTTGGAGGACCAATTTCGAGATTCTAGGTAGAGGCAAGGGTTAGAGCCTAGAGGAGGGGGCACAGGGTGCTATTGATGAATAAAATCCCAATATGGCCAAAGGATTTTGACATGTAATTATTTGTTGTAGCATGAAGTTTTTTGGACTCTACAGGTCATTTAGCCTCTGTGTTTGTGTATTTTGGGGGAAATATGGAATCCATTTGATGTTTGTTTTAGTTATATGCACCCTTTCTATATACATAAGAAACTTGCATATTTGTGAGTAGTGGTTTGGATTCATATGGATGCTCATGGATGTATATGCATCTAGCGAAATTGATTTAATTTTTATGTGTAAATCGAGGTTTTAATTTCTTTTGGGCATACAAATGACTAGAATTATGGTTCAAAATTTTTTAGGGCATACAAATTTTAAAAAAATATGGTTTAAATTTATTTTACAGCATACAAATTACTAAAAATAGATTATTTAGAAGGATGGATTTTGATGTAAATAATTTAGATGGAGGAGAATTATGCCCAATGTGCAATATGGAGGCCTTTCTCACCCAAATCACATTCACCAATACGTGCTTTGGTCGCATGAAATCATTGATTTTCGTTGTTGTGGAGAAATTGACGAGTGCAGCTTGTTTTGGGGCATAGATCATGGTTTACAAAACACATACACATTTTAGAGAACATAACACACACGCATTTTAGAGAACATAATGTTTACATGTTTTGGTTAACTATCCTATTTGGCCTTCACCTTTGTAGGCTTGAGACTAGGCTTGGTAGGCTTGGGATTTCTTGGGATCATTTATCTTTTATAGAAATTGAATGAGTTTCTTGAATCAACCATTGCATCTAAAAGGTCCCTCAACTTTGTGCACTCACCCTTACACCATATTCACTCTACACAACATCTAATATTGTTCACATATATATGTCGTTACTGTAATTGTGGTACTCTCTCAATTTTTCCTTGTACTAACATAAATGTCTTGAAACTTCCTTATGTGGGGAATCAAATGATATACGAACTTCATCTCCAAAAGACAACTCACCAAAATTACAACTTCTTCTTAGGAATCCCCCTTTCATTTAGTGGATTCCTTAAAGAACTAAGGCCTGTTATTGTACTATGTCATCCTTTTACACATACATATCCTTCACATTATTGACCTCCTTATATTATCAGATCAACTTCTTACTCTACTATCATCTTCATATTAACTTTATGCATGATCTTTTCTTCTTCTCTCAATCCCAATTGATAAACTTCTTTCATGCTTCATGTCTTGTGTAATCTTATCTCATATTCAATTATAACCTTAATTCCATTTACATCCCTTAAAACCCTCTACTTTTCATCTTCCACATGACTTGTGTGGATGTAAATTTGATAGATTTCCTCTTCACACTCTTGTATGTGGATGCCTCCTTGTGTCAACTTCTACATTCATTTGAAAATAAACTATTAGTAATCAATTGGTTGGAATTTTTTCTATCAACTTGGACAACATCTTACTATTTGAATTATTTATCTTTTCCTTGTTCAAATATCACTCTCATGTTATAGAAAATTCCACCAAATGGTTGGATGTCCCTTCAACTTTGCTATGGTGAAATTTATATTTTTAGGTCCTTAATCTTTTAATACTTGAAGTACCTTTCCACATCATGTATCAAACCAATCACTGCTTCATCTTTCAAAAATCCATCATAATAGGAAACTTTCACTTTGACCCTTCTTCTACTCTTAAGGAATCTAAGTAACTAAACCTTCATCATCAATTTATTGGTCATGTTGTTCCTCTTGCTAAACCCAAACTATTGGATTCTTGTTCTCTACTATCTTGTTTACACTTTAATTCATCTTCCAATTTCTTGAATTCCATATTTTACACAAGATCTTCATCCTCTTGCCACCATAAATGCAACTTCTATCATACATATTCTCATAATTGCATGGACTTCCTCTTTTACGAACTAAATTTCCAACTTCAAAAGTGATTCCTTCTTAAAGATCAAATACACTTTGGCACTAAATGGTGCACTTAAAATAGGTAATAGACCCTTCCAAACCTACATTTTTTTTTGCTACCCCTCATATCAATTTTATATGTTCATCTTCTACCAGAGTGCAAATGAATTAACACATTACTCTAAACCACATTAGTTATGCACAACAAAGAGAATCTAAATTAAAGCTACATAAAAAAAAATAGATATACAACAATTAAGTTTCAACGAGCAAACTCATTCATTGTACATAAGGACCATAACATCTCAAGTATAGATCATTCTTCTCCACTTCTTTCCCATTTGGTGATGTGAGTAAACGAAATAAGCATTATATTAAATAAAAATTGCAAATTCTTAAATACTAAAATTGCAAGTATTTATTATTATATAGTAATGTTTTTATTTATATTAAATTGAAATAATGTTTATATAATTAAAATGATAATCTAAATTAAAGTTTTTTTATGAGTTTAAAAACATAACATGTTTAATTTAAATTTATTTAATCAAGAAAATTAGAAATTTTATTTCTTTTAAGATTAAAACAAAACATATTTTGAATCTTAGAGTCTTATTTATTATATTTTATCTCTTAAAATTAAAGAAAAACATATTTTGAATTTTTAGAGTTGTTATTTTTATTTTATTTTTATTTTTTAAAAGATTAAAACAAAATATATTTTGAATTTTTAAAGTCTTATTTTTATTATTTTTTTAAATTGTAATGGAATGTTATCATTTTAATTTAAAAATGTTTTATATATTTAGACTATATAAATAAAAAATTAAATCAATAATGGGTGGAATTTTGGTTTAAAAAAATATTTATGGATAGATGTTTATATCTTAGAATTTTTTATGGAATTTTGGCATACAAAAAACATTTATAGATAAGTGTTTATATCTTAGTATTTAGAGTGGAATTTTGGCTTTAAAAACATTTCATTTTTACACTAATAGGTGTTTATATCTTACCAATTACAAATAAACAATTATATATATATATATAGTAGCTATGTATGATAATTGAGAGGTGATGCATTTTTGTAAGGTAAGAAATTACTTTGAGAATCTATGTACTTTTATTTTATTATAAATGAATATCAAGAAATATTTTTTTTTGTTTTTGGAAAAGATAAAACTAGTAGATGATGCATTTTTGTAAGGTAAAAAATTACTTGAGAAATTTATGTACTTTTTTCTTATTATAAATGAATATAGAGAAATATTTTTTTTTGGAAAAGATAAAACTAATAAATGATACATAAATAGTAGCTATGTGTAACAATTGTTAAGTAATGCATTAAAAAGTAGTAGCTGATACATGAATTAAAAATAGTTCATCATCAATGCTTACTTGCCACACAAGTTAAGCAGGTGTACTAATTTGTAAAATAACATAAACTATATATATATATATTTAATGGAGTAAGCTATCTACGGGACCATTTGCATTTGCACTAGGGCCCACTTGACTCCTTAAGGTGATAGATTACTCAGTTACTTTTGGTGACAGTGAGACCTTCTTACATTTTTATTGCAGATCAATTCTACAGCAAACTATTATTACACTCAGGTATAATGCAATAATGAAAAACACTAATTTACCAAATCAAATTAAATCTACAGACTGAACTGATCTAAGCCTAATCTGAAATTGTGTTCTAAAAACTTGTAATTTGAAATCCAATTGTTAGGGATTTGATAAGGCCAATGTTCTCTATATGCTAGTAGATAAAGAAAACCCCATAAAACAAACAAAATAGTTGATTAATGGTTACAAGGAAGTTGCACTTAAAAAACAAGAATTTCTATAGCTAAATTTATGGAATTTGTTGTTTATTCTCACTTAAAGGTAACAAGAGTAAGCTATCACCAAACGAGTCAGATAGACCCGGTGCAAATGATCTGGTAGATAGCTTACTCCATATTTAATTATATATCTGATTCATATGATAAGTACCTTTAGCCTCAATAATTATATATCTAATTGATAATGATATGTACCCTTTAGCCTCAAAGGAATTTAATAGCTGTAAAGGCACAGCGTCGCGACAAACCAAATGTCAGGTGTGGTGATTATGTTCTGATCTTAATCGATGTTACATTACGTTCTCTTTGTTTTAGCAAAAATTCCTTATAGCCTCCACAAAATGCACTCTGCATAACGCTGGCTTATCAATAACATGGCAGGAATTCAAGGTCCAAGTTCATGCAGCCTCTGCATTGACCGTTTGCTTCTTGCACTGTATGTCCTCGTCCTGATCATTGGAGCAAGTTCTAGATCTTGTTCTTGTTCTTCCAGGATAAACAGAAACATGTTTCCAAAAGATTTCAAGTTCGGCGCCGCCACATCTGCTTACCAAGTTGTTCCTTCATTGCGTCAATCCTCAACACCTTCAATATAATATCCACTATATTGTGCAACAGAATTCTCGTTATTCACTTGGACAAATTTCTGTTTGATTTACAGGTGGAAGGAGCTGCTGACGAGGGTGGGAGAGGTCCCAGCATTTGGGATACATTCTCCCATATTCCAGGTTTATGTTCAATCCATCCATACATGAACATTAATCCTTAAGTTTCTTTATTTAGTTATTCTCATTCACTTAATGGGGATGTTGTAATTTATTAATTATTGTTATGCAGGTAAAATTGCAGATGGAAAGAATGGGGATGTTGCAGTAGATCAATACCACCGCTATAAGGTAGAAAAATATAAATTAACAACAGTATTTCTTTAAGTTGATCATTAATTTTTTTCAAGACCAGTTAAGAACTTGACACTCTTGGGCACACTGATCGCTGAGATATCTCTCATCTAAACTCTTCTGGCACTTTATCATTAGTATGGCAATCAAAAAGTAATCAGTAGGACCTCCTGCATACAATTCAAGACCTCCTGTATAAAATTCAAAACACTGTAACTAGTTCACTGAACTTCTAGTCAATCATTATATATAAATTTTCATGGATTTAAATTATTTGCAATGAATTGCAGGAAGATGTTCAACACCTGAAATATATCGGACTGGACGTTTATCGTTTTTCTATTTCCTGGTCGCGCATTTTTCCTAGTAAGTAGAAGAAATACCATTTTTCTATCTCCATTGTTCATCTGATTGGAATAACTCTTTAATTTTTTTTATTATATTTTTTCTACAGAGGGCTCTACAAGGCATGGAGGAGTGAATCAAGAAGGAATCGCTTATTACAATAATCTCATAAATGAGCTTCTAAAAAATGGTATCAGAGAAAACACTAACGAGAGAACAAATTTAGTGAGGAATGAATCAATGAAGTGCATAAAAAATGTGAATTCAAGATAAGAAGTTTAAAGTTGGATTCACAGGCAGGGCAGTAGATAATAAAGAACTAGGACTGTTTTTCAACCATAGCTAAGCTCTGTTTGAACTGTTATGTTATTTCTTTATATATATAAAAAAGAAGAGCTAATTTAATTGATGAAACCATCTGGTTTAGATATGTTGTTTAAAGAAAAATTATAAATCAAAAGAAACTATTAGTTTGGCAGAATGTTATTGGAAAATAAATATATTTATAAACTTGTATATGGCCTTTGCATTGCAGATATAGAGCCTTTCATTACACTGTTTCATTGGGACTTACCACAAGCTCTGGAGAACGAGTATATGGGATTCCTCAGCCAAAAAGTCGTGTAGGATTCACTCATCATATGCTATTTCGTTTAGGGTTTTCAAAACATGGAAAATACATATTTAAACATTTTTATGAATCCTTTCAGGAAGGATTTCGGCTTATTTGCAGAAGAATGTTTTCGAGCTTTTGGGGACCGTGTGAAGTATTGGGTAACTGTAAATGAAGAGTTTTACTTCTCATATCTTGGCTACGATATTGGGGTTGAAGCTCCAGGTCGATGTTCCCCTGGATTTGGAAACTGCACAACAGGCAATTCTGCAACAGAGCCTTATATTGCAGCCCACAATATGCTTCTTGCACATAGCGCCGCTGTAAAAATATATAAGACTAAGTACCAGGTATTCAGAATAGTTGCTCTGTACCAGGTTATGTCTTGAGCAACAAGAAGATATTGCAATGTTGAAAATAAAATGCATTTGATTATATATGGTTATGTCTTGAACAATAATGAAAATAAAATGCAGGGAAAGCAAAAAGGTTCGATAGGTATAGTACTTACAGCGAATTGGATGGTGCCATTCTTTAACTCATCGCTGGATCAAATGGCTACTCAGAGAGCAATTGATTTCAGGATTGGATGGTATCTACTCATATATATTTTTTATTATTTTAGTTCTTATTTATATGAATAAGTGTTTATATCTCAGAATTTAGGGGGGAGTATAGAATATATTTCTAAATTACATGAGGATTTGACAAAATAAATGCTTATTTAAATTGATTTTATGGTTGTTTTTCCAAATTTGAAATAAGAGATTATTAAGAAAAAGAATAAAAAAAATTATCCATGAATAATTAATAAGTAATTCATGATAAAATTCATGATAAAATGTACAGTTCCTCAACTACACATACACTTCTAAAAACAGTAACTTGAACTACACATACACTTCTAAAAACAGTAACTTGTTTATAACACTTAACTTAATAACCCATAAATATTCACATAGCTCAAATTAAATAATTATACCACTCCCTGTAGTTCAAAAAAACTTCGAACTTCAAAATAAAAAAACTAATACTTAATCTTATATTTTATTTTATTGTTTTAAATTTCTCTAATCTTATATTTTCTTTTATTGTTTTAAATTGCAAAAAGGTTTTTGGACCCGTTGACTTTTGGAAAGTACCCTGAAGTGATGAGAAAGTTAGTTGGAGCACGTTTGCCTCGGTTTACCAGTCAACAGGCAAAAGAAGTGAAAGGTTCATTTGACTTTCTTGGTTATAATTACTACACAACACAGTTCACAATCAACAACCCTCATCCACCAAATCCTCGCCATACGGATTTCGTTCTGGATACCCGGGCTAATCTATCGTGTAATATTGCAGGCCATTCATTTTAATACTTTGATATTGCAGGCCATCCATTTCATTGACCTATTCAGCATTCTTACATTCATTCTGGATAGAATACTTTGATATTGATGCATTTTAGCTATTGTCTGTGTTTCAGTTGAAGTTAACGGAGTTTACATTGGAACAGAGGTAAGCCCATCTCAAAGTGTTTTCTTTTTTAAGTTATTGGATTACTTTAACGACATAAATTTGATAGATATTCACTTCAATTGGTTACCTTAATTTGTTATTCAGTATTTGGGATTTCAATCATCTGTTTGCAGGAAGGAGTCTCCATTTACAGGTCTTATCCAGCGGGACTAAAGGACGTAATAAAGTATACAAAGCAGCGTTATAACAACCCTCCTATATACATCACCGAAACTGGTACCTGAGTCTGAACACATACATAACAAGAATAAACATTATTTGTATGTTTTTTGAAAGATCTGAATTTGGAATGAGAATGTATATGAATTCGAACAGGATATGCTGAATTTGACAACGGCACAACTCCTCTGGAACAAGCATTAAACGACTCCCAGCGGGTGATCTACCATTCAGAGCACTTATCAGAACTACTTGAAGCCATAAGGTAGGCCGATATTTAATAATTTAATTATTTGTGTATATATAGAGGAGTTTAGTATACTGATCTACTGTTTTCCTGATTAAAAAAACATAATAGCGAGGGAGCTGACATTCGAGGCTATTTGGTTTGGGCGCTCTTGGATAACTTTGAATGGGTGTTTGGATATAATTATCGATTCGGTTTATATTATGTGGATTACAAGGACAATCTGAAAAGATATCCGAGGGCATCTGCACATTGGATTAAAGGAATGCTCAAACCGGGGAAGAATCTGTGTTCTCAAAGCCAGCAGCAACACCAGTCACTATAACTTCAGTTTGTTGTTGGTTTATGATTTGATTTAAGCAATTTAGTATATTTTAGTATTGCTCTATGTATGCTGATTCATTTTCCAATGTCGTATCAATATCCAAGATGAATGCTGATATTAGATTTGCACAAATGAGGCTCGAACTTGAAGAAATATATCGTTATGTTAATCCTTCACATTGAAGTTTATTATCATTGTTTAAGCTATAATGTAACCTTTTTATAAAGAAATAAAAATCTATACTTTGTATTAAAAAGTAAATGGAAGCATATAACAGAAATAGCATGTACATACTGAGAAAGAGGCATCACAGAAATAGCATGTACACACTGAGAAAGAACTGTGTATGAGACGCCAAATCCAACGGGCAAAACAATAAGATATAGACCAGAACAAAACAGGCCGAGGGACGGTCAAAGTACCATAAAGATCTGACATTGCTAGTCTTCTAATACAACAAAACCAGTCTCATATAAAAATATCTAAGAGCCGATCATAATTGTCCGGCCAGCAAATACTCTGAGAAATATACACAAATTAAAGGAAAGCTGGTCCATATAACAATTGGAGAAATCTTGTCTTGTCCAATCAAAAGAAATCGAACATACTGTTGAAAGCTCTAATCTAAGTTCGTTATCTATCCTAACGGCCATACCGTTAGAGATCAGTTATACATTATGTACTATATATGTACCATTGTGTACTAT
>LPNX010274228.1:0-35853 GCA_001517045.1 Pseudotsuga menziesii
GGGGGGGGGGGGGGGGGGGGGGGTCATGTAGAGAATGGTGTGTAATGTTAGAGAAAACACACACTCATGGAGGTTGGACAAGAACAGAGGAACTTGGTGAAGAGAGCGTGTAGTGAGAGAGAAGAGCTACATACTATCTGTACCAAAGTCAATTGTATGAATCAAACCTATATTTCCTGTTTATTTTGTTGGCCTTGGTTGACTATTGTGTTGTGCTCGATTGAATGGTGAATTATGCATGAATCGCTCTAGTTTAGTTCCTGGGTTCTAAATAAGCAATAATGAGTTTCACCGTGGTGCCATTGGAAGGAGACTCGAGTGGGAAATTGTGTGGTTTGGCATGGAATTGGCCATAGATAACATCATGTATTCCTATAGACTTGTTTAGAACCCCTATATTTGGGAATGCGGCCAATTGATTTTTCCTTAGTTGGAAGTAAGTTATAAATCCTTGGGTTTGGGAGGTGTTATGCATGAACCTCTATGGTTGAGTTCCTAGGAGGTGAGTAAGTAGTGATAAGTTTCATTGTGGTGTCATTGGAAGGAGACTAGAGTGGCAAATTGTGTGCGTTTGCATGGAATTGGCCATATCCATCTTCCTGTATGCCAAAATATTTGTTTAGAACCCTTGTATTTGGGAGTGTGGCCAATTGATTTTTCCTATGTTGGAAATGAATTATAAATCCCTATGTTTGGGAGGTGTGGTAGAATGCTATAATTTCCTGGGTTGGAAATGTTGAGAGTACAAATTCAGGAGTCATTCCGATAAGACTTGTGATGTAATCAAGTCTAGAATCATGTTGTAATTAGATTCAGATCTTCTCCATAACCTTATGTTGTATTAAGGTTTGAGACTTGTGTTGCATCAAGTCCGGAACTTATATTATATTAAGTTCACCTGACATTGTCATATTTGGGAGAGTTGCTTCTACTAGGATCTTATGGTGAAGATCATGACCTTATGTTAAGGTCTGAGTCTTGTGAGTAATCTCAAGACAATAGACTTGTGAGTAATATCACGTCCTGCAAATATCCTGATATGATTGAGGTGGTAAAGCTTATGAGTAATATCAAGATGAGACTTGTGAGTAATATCAAGTCAGTAGACTTGTGAGTAATACCAAGTTCTATAATTATCCTCATGTTTTGAGGTGGTGTACTTTACTATGTAAAGTGGATATACTATGTGATAAATGGCTAATCATGGTCAATATGTGTTACAAGGATCCTTTAGGGATTATCTACCCCTAGAGTGATTTACTTTAGCATGTGACTATATGACCCGAGGTAATACATATGATCATAGGTTCGAAACAATTCTTGTGAGTATGATATGATATAGAATTTATGAAAACATATATGGGCCATGCATAGTTAATTAATATAAGCACAGAGATGGAGAGAGAATTCGAATTGCCCATGTTACCACCAAGTGAACTTGAATTGATAAGACATCAGTTGAGTATCAGTTATGGTAAACAAAGTTCAGTTAATTAAGGAATCAAATCCTTAATTTATGCAAGTCGTTGTTGAAGATGGAACTAATGGAGAAGCACTAGTTTTGTTCAGTTACATTTAGTTCTATTCAGTTACATTCAGTTATGTTTAGTTACATCCAATTATGTTCAGTTACATTCAGTTATGTTTAGTTACATTCAGTTATGTTCAGTTACATTCAATTTTATTCAGTTACATTCAATTTTGTTTAGTTAGACTAGGTTGTATGGAGTTACACTTAGCTCCATTCAGTTGCATGCAATTCCATCCAGTTCAGTTCAGTACACTTAGTTAACAACTCAGTTATAGTTAGTTAATTAATGGAAGGCACATATCTTCTAGTGGGAAATAATTATGGAGTGTCATCTTGGCACCAGGTCAATGGGGGGCGCATGATTGAAGATGTATCACTATTATAAGTGTTAATGAGTTACTAATACATGCAACCATTCTATTTTTGTTGTATAACCTAATTTGACTTGTTATTAAAGTGTTATGCACTTGGCAAGTTAGACACGGTGTCCCATATGATCTCCTCGCTCTGGTGCTCTCGGTGAAAGCAATTTGGTAATGTGTTGTAATCATTCTCTACCACTTATCAATCATACTCTAAGATTGTTTGTTGGGTTTTTTATCCTCTGAATCAGTGGAGGATTTTCCCTTGGTATA
Organism: Pseudotsuga menziesii; assembly: GCA_001517045.1. NCBI lineage: Eukaryota > Viridiplantae > Streptophyta > Pinopsida > Pinales > Pinaceae > Pseudotsuga > Pseudotsuga menziesii. The sequence goes on from LPNX010274228.1 coordinate 2,167, forward strand.
TCCTATGTTCTATGGATTGATTTATGTCTTTGGATTATTGATGAGATTCATCTACACTATTATTGTGGATTAACGCTTTAAAGTTCAATTATCTTCATATTTTTACTCAATCACTAACAGGAAAAAGATTCATTTTCCTTGTGTTGGAAGTGGTAGTATGTTAGTGCCTGAGTTAGATATACTTTTTGGATTCCTATGTTTGCAATTGTAGCCCATGTTATTTCCTGAGTTGGAAAGAGATTCGGGTGGAGAGAGAAGTCCTCTAGTGAATTTACAAATCCCATCTCAGGTCTCTAGGAGATGGAATAACATAGGTTGTGTAGAGACCTAAAGTTAGGTGAAGTGTGGTAGGCATGAAGCCAATTACTCATTGTGTAAAAATTTAGATAAGTGTTAATGGATTAATAGAGATTAATAAATGATTTAAGTGTGAATGTGAAATGTAATTCATGTATGCATGTTAGTATGTTGAATGTTTTATAAAGATGAAGTAAAGATAAATGAGTGCATGAGTTAAGTTTTTACAATGTTCCATTTTCAGTACTTAGATGCTTTATGGCTTGAAAGGTTGTTGAAGTCTTGGAAGAAGTTGTGCTTTGTTTAAAGGTTGTTAAATTCTTTCTTTATGAGTTGTTTGTTGGTTAAGGAATTGTTAAATAGGATAGATGGTTGTGACATGAATTTTGTTGGCCAAGTCCTGCTATTTGGTTTAAAGGAAACAAGGCACCTTATGTCTTCTTGAGGGCTTGTAAACCTTTGAGGGCTGCAGTTTTACCTTTTACCTTGTTATTTGTTCTTTGTTATGAGTAGATTGTTGAAGGAAATACTGTGGATGGTTAATGAATTCTGCTAAGGAATCGGAGTTATAATTATAATCAATTGTTAAATATTATTGTTCATTTTGGAATGGTTATAGACCTTTCTTTATGAGGTGTTGTGTTAATATATGAGTAGTGCTCTATTTGTGAGCTACTGTTGTTTTAACCTTTGTTATTTCTTAGGTTTGATGGTTGAATTACGCCTTTGTTTACCATTTTTTGTTAAGATAAATGGTAAAGCAGCAGAATGCTTAAGTCTTGGTTAAGAATTGCACAAGCTTGAAATACTTAGTTTGGAATTATTTGTTTATGAGTTGATGAAATAATGGTTATTTATACCCTGAATGAAATTACCAAAATGTTGTAGGCAGTGTTAAGGATTCCTTAGGGTTGTTGATTATCATGTTGTTCATGTATGTTAGCTCATACTCGATTTTAGAGTCAAATGTTGAAGAAGTTTAAACAAAGCCTCTGTGGGAAGTCTTCTAGTTCATGAGGTTAAATTGAGTAAAGAACAAGTAAATCCTTTGGTTTGTTCCTTGTTGCATGAGGAATATTGATGTATAAATGATATTAACAACTCTTTTGTATGTAATAAAGAGAATGAATAATAAATATGTTAAGTTATTTTACTTGTTTTCTTTCCTTAGCAGTTTGTTGAAAAATGGATAAGTTTTTCTTTGGAAGATTGCATTGATCGTGACCATCGATCACCGTTTCGATGCAACCGTGATTGTTGATTATCGTGTTGTAGACTCCCAACTTTTGACATGTCGACATCAGAAATCAGAAGCCGGGTTAACCATTATTATGGTTTTCAAGTCAGGTGTATTGATAATGTTTGTCATTGTTGGTGTTTCGACTCTTGATGGTCGATGTCAGAAGTTTAAGTCGAGATTTGTAGTTGTGGTTTTCCTATTTTTGGTGTGTTGGCCTATGACTACCAATTGTGCAAACGTCAAAATCAGTAAGTCGTATGTGTTTTTGTGTTGAGACTTCTTGTTTGTACCAAACTCTAACTACCAACCATTTCGACATTGAAAAATAGAAGTCAAAGGCATTCGTTGTGAGATTGGAAATGTGTTTCTAAATCCCGGCTTTCAACGTGCCGACGTTGAAAATCGAAAGTCGAGACTAACTATGTTATTTTAATTTTTGGGAGCACCAAATTCTGACTTCTAACTTCAGAATTCAGAAAGGTTGAGATCACTTCGTTTAAGTATGATTCATATTGTTGTAGTTGGGAATATGGGTTTAAACATCACAACTTTGTTTTAAGATTTTCATTGGTTGGATTAGGCTTGTTATTTGTGGTTTAACATTGTTTAATCTTTGGTTATGGTAAATCAACTTCTTTACTATCTAGCTTCCGCTATCAAAGATTGAATAATGTTTTTCTTAATTGTTTAGTGGTTCGAAATTTTTATTTGTGGGCCTTTTTATAGCCCCATGAGTGAGTTAGTTGCATATTGAATATCAGTGTTTTTTGTTGATTGATGACTTTTAATTTGTGAATAAAATTTTGTTTAAGCTTGATTATGATGAATTGATTCTACACTTTCAAATTATTTTTGTTGTTTGTGACTCATGATAATTGTTTAACTTAATTTGGTTAACTGTAAAAGAAATTTTGGAGCCCGCTTGATGCTCCGTGAGTGTTTTGGTCGATGATGGTTTTCGTGTGGTCGTGTAGTGCAGCGAGGTGTGTTACAGTTTGGTATCAGAGCGAAGGTTTCAAACCTTTTCCTCTAGGTAATGTTTTGGAATGTTTAATGTTGTGTTATTGTATAAAATGGTCTGCTGAACAGTGAACGCTTTATTCCATGGCCATAGGTAACCTCTATTCTATTTTTAAGTCTCTTATTAAGAGACTTAAAAATATCTAGCATGTCCATTATTCCTCAAGACATAAAAAGATGAAAAGTGAATTGCAGGTTTTGCAAGGTGAGATTAGGAAGCTCAACCCTCCTACCTTTCATGGTGAGAAGTTTGGTGAAGTAGTTTAGATGCGGCTACTGGAAATGAAAAAATATATGAGGTTGCATGATTACTCATATAATCAGGAATCCTGCATTGCAATATTTAATCTTCAAGGAAATGCATATGGTTGGTGGAACCAACTAAAGCAAGTAGAAGGCTTGGATGAAAGAAAAATATCATGGAGAAAATTTCAAAAGTTATTGAAGCAAGAGTATTTATCCCAACAGTTTTATGACAAGAAAATGCAAGAGTTCTTTGAACTCAGCTTGGGAAATTAAACCATGGAAGAGTATGAAAAAAGTTTATTGTAGATGCTTGGCTATATCAATTTCATTCGGGATGAGAAAGTTAATTTTGGTGTTTCCTCAGTGGAATTCCAGTATATTACAGAGAAAAAATTACATATGATGAACCCTAAACATTAAAGGAATGTGTTTGAAATGCCAAATGTTAGTTTGGTCAAAGTAAAAACATACTTGAATTGGAAAAGTTAGTGAATGGTGGGATGAAAGTAAAACATGTTGTGAAGGAGAAAGTGGCTAGACCTGTAGATGATAAGAAGGACCAATTTACTTCTTCCGGGTAGCCAATTGTAAATTTTGATCCAAAGGTGGAAAAACCAATGGGGTAGAGACCTCCTTTCCAATTGAAATGTTGGAACTGTGGAGGAGAAAATTATGTCATAAATTTCCCAAAGAAAAGAAAGAATCAAGAAGTAAGCATGTACAAAGTGAAAGAATCTTTTGAAGTGGAATATGTAGGTGGAAATGTACCTCGACTGTGTGCAGCTTTAAGTAATCCGCAAGCAGATCATCGAGCATCCAGGTTAGAAGATGAAGGTAGATCCAAATTGGAAAATCCAAGGACATACAGCTTGCACATTATACATAATGACAAAGATTGTTAGGGATAGGGCCATAGGATGGGAAAAGGCCCAATGGACCCTCCACATTCCTAGAGCAGTGATCTAGTTTTAAATAAAATATTGGACATTGGAAGATTATCCCTGTCTTGTTTTGAATGAATGTATTTTGTAATAACTCTGAAATATTTTTGTTGTTCATGAGTTTTGAACAATGTAACACTGAGGGCGGTGTTCATCTTCAAGGGGAGGAGAATGTAATGTCCCCGACTAAGATCCCTTCTTGTATCATGTAACTTTTACATGTATTGTTCATGTGGTAGGATGAATGTAAATATTTAACCTTATTAATATAAATTATAAGTTGGCTCCAGTTGTGGCACATGATAAAGAGAAAGGGGACTAGTAAATTCACCAAGGAAAGTGAGTGGGGGATTATATAACCTAGAAGGGGGCTAGTTCATAACCCTGTTAACCCTGTAAACTTTTAGAATACCATTTTAATCTTTTAGTTACCTTGATCCTTTGTTACTTTGTGCTAAACCTTGCTTCCCCTTTAACTATGTTTAAGGGAAAGGTTAGTGTATGATTATATGGGAAATTAGAGGTGCCAATGGACACATTGCTGCATGGGGAACAGTGCACATGCAAGGTTATGAAAGAATCCCTGGGGGAGAATCTTCGAATGAGGGGCATGTAGAGAAATTTGGGTAACGTTACACAAAAATCACACACGCAGGAGGTTGGATAGGTTCATAGGAACTTAGTGAAGAGAGTGTGCAATGAGAGAGAAGAGTTGCATGTTATGTGTACTACAATCAATTGTAAGAATTGATCATATCTTTCCTGCTTATTTGTTGACCTTGGTTGGTTGTTGTGTTGTGGTCGATTGAATGGTGAATTATGCATGAACCACTCTAGTTGAGTTCCTGGGTGCTGAGTAAGCAATGATGGGTTTCAGTGCGGTTCCATTGGAAGGAGACTCGAGTGGGAAATTGTGTGGTTTGGCATGGAATTGGCCATATCCAGCTTCCTATATGCATATAGACTTGTTTAGAAACCTTGTATTTGGGAGTGTGGCCAATTTATTTTTCTTGAGTTGGAAATGAAATATAGATGCTTGTGTTTGGGAGGTGTTATGCATGAACTACTTTGGTTGAGTTCCTGGGTGTTGAGTAAGAAGTGATGAGTTTCATTATGGTGTTGGAAGGAGACTAGAGTCGGAAATTGTGTGTTTTGGCTTCGAATTAGCCATAGCCAGCTTCATGTATTCCTATAGACTTGTTTAGAACCCCTGTATTTGGGAGTGTGGCTAATTGATTTTTATTGAGTTGGAAATGAATTATAGATCCCTATGTTTGGGAGGTGTAGCAGAATGATAAAATTTCCCAGGTTGGAAATAAATTCTGGTTCCTTGTGTTGGGAGTGGTAGAATATTATTTCCTGAGTTGGAAATACATTTTGGATTCATGTGTTTGGAACTGTATCCCATGTTATTTCCTTAATTGGAAAGAAATTAGGGTGGAGGTAGAAGTCCTCTAGTGAATTTAAAATTCCCAGCTCGGGGGTGGTCTCATGGTGGTCTCTAGGAGCTGAAATAATATAGGCTAGGCAGAGACTTGCGGTTGGGTGGAGCATGGTAGCCACAAATCCAATTGCTCATTGTGTAAAAATTCAAATAAGTGTTCATGGACTAATAGAAATTAATAAAAAATTTAAGTGTGAATCTGAAATGTAATTCATGTATGCATGTTAGTATATTGTTGAGTGTCTTGGAAAGATGAAACAATGGTAAATGAATGCATGAGTTAAGTTTTTACTATGTTTCATTTTCAATACTTAGATGCTTTCGGGCTTGAAAGACTATTGAAGTCCTGGAATAAGTTATGATTTGTTTAAAGGCTAGTAAATGTTTTTCTTATGAGTTATTTGTTGGTTGAGGCCTTGTTAAATGGGCTAGATGGTTGTAACATGATTTTTCTTGGAAAAGTCTTGTTATTTGGTTTAAACGAAATAAGGCCCCTTATGTCTTCTTGAGGGCTTGTAAACCTTTGAGGGTTGTAGTTTTCCCTTTTACCTTGTTATTTGTTCTCTGTTATGAGTAGATTATTGAAGGAATTATAGTGGATGGTTAATGGATTCTGCTAAGCAATTGGAGTTAGAATGATAATCAATTGTTAAATATTATTGTTCATTCCATAATGATGATAAGCCTTTGTTTATGAGGTGTTGTGTTATTCTCTGCGTAATGCTCTATTTGTGAGTTGTTTTTGTTTTTAACCCTTGTTATTTTTTGGGTTTAATGGTTGAATTAGGCCATTTTTTTACCCTATTTTGTTAAGCTAAATGGTAAAGGGGTAGAGTGATTAAGTATTGGTTAATAATTGCACAAACTTGAAGTACTTTGTGTTGGCCCTAGGAAAAGAGAGGAAGAATTTAGTGACAATTCTTCTCGAAAATATGAAGAGTCTGGTCACGTGACAGAGGAAGCTGCAACAGAGGAAGAGCTACGACAAAAGAAGAAGACATAGAGGAATATGTGATACAAGGGAAGCTGCAATGAAAGCAACTGTGGGAGGAAGAGCTGTGATAGAAGAAGTAGTTGTAGAAGTGAAGCTGTGACAGAAGCAACTGCGAGGGAATAGTTCAAGACAGAAGGGAAGATGGGACGATATCAGCTGCGATGAAAGGAACCACGATATAATAGGTTGTTCAGTAGTTGAAAAATACAGCTCATGATATTGTGGGTAAGAAGTCAGTTAGGATAACCCATTCTTTAGGGAATAAAGCATCTTTGTATTCTAGGCCGATAGTGCCTACTGACAATTGTAAATGAAATGAATGAGAATAACAAGAATAGTAATGACAGCCTGCCGGATAACAAAATGAAGTTGGTAGATTACGACATGTAAGAGTCTATAAAATGGAGAACCCAAGCTATGTGCGAGTTGGTTAGTTGTTCGGTTAGTTGCTTACTTTCTCATATTTACACACTTAGGTAGATGTATTCTTCGTTGGTCTAAGTTAGTCGTGGTTGTCTGTTGGTTGTCTATAGAGTTGTAGAGTTGTAGAGAAGAGAGAGTCGATCCAGGCTATGTGCAGATCGACAATAGGGTGAAGGAGAGGAAAATGCAAAGACAAGAGACTAGAGAGCATGAGAGCAGAGAGAAGCCTCTATAGATTGTAGAAGAAGATATAGAACAGAGTCATCAAGATGAGTGCCCAGAAAGGTGCCATATATTTCTCATGCTAGATGAAGAGTTCCTTTGTTGTTTTTCCCATATGGGTTTCCATGTTAAATGGTGTCTATGTGTGTGTTTTGATGAATGTGTTTATGTCAAATGAATGTATGTTGTGGATGAATGTATGTGTATTTTATTACGAATGAGTCCTTATATGTATATTTCACACGGTTGTTAGTTGGAATTGCGATAAGTAATTATATTAATTGTTATAATCTCTATCGACAAACAAGTAGAGTCACATATTGAATGCATGAAATAAGAATAAGTAATATAACCACCGAATTTGGTCGAGCAAGATAGTAAGGTGCAGAGGAAGAGGAAATCCTCACATAACTACAGAAACTTGGGTCTGGCAGTTACCCATAATAGATATCTCGGGTGAGACAACATCTACGTCGTAGGTAATTCCGATTGAGCCCTGCTCTGTCGGGCCAATATCTTGGGCTTTGTTGACAGAAAAAAAGGGTACGATTCTAGGTCAAAGGGAGAAACGCCAACAAATGGTTTTGTTTCCTGGACCGTGAATCATTTTGTGAGGGATATTTTTTGGCATCCTACGAAGCCATAAATTCAAGAGTGGGTGTATTTTAAATCATTAGAGTCTGCACAAGAAGAAAGTGAAGGGTCGCGGTTGAATCCGACAAAGTGGTTGGAGCGATACCTCTATACAAATACCATTAAATTTTTTTTCGAGTTTCCTATTTTGTTGTATGAGTGGTTGTTGAAGCTAGAAACCCAGCGAAAAAATGTCCAAGGAGGAGAACCAGCAAAGTGGAGTCCTCAACTGATTCAAAGACTAAAAAGAGCTAGAAACCCCATATCTAGAGCTATTGATTTCTAGGTTGATAGTATTTTGGGCCGATATATCACGGAAATTTTTGTCGGCACTATAAGGTCATATAGTGAAGTAGAAATGGAATTTTTACGAGGACCCAAAGGAAGGTATTTGGCATCTTTGAAAATATGGATCAAAATGCTCGTATGCGAAAAAGGGATTTTGAAAATGGAATATGACTAATAAAGAACTGTATATAAATACATGGGTTATGTCACAGAAGAAGTGTGAGAAAAATGGAGCAAAGTAAGCTGAGATGTTCCCTGGTGATATCGTAAATGCACTAAAAGGTGGGCGTCTAAGAAGTGGAAGGAGATTTTGGTTGGGAAAAATAAGAAGAATTGTGACAAGAAGAGGAAGTTGTAGTATGACTAGAGAAGAAGACTATGAGTTGAAGTCAAACTTTGTCGGAGGTTCTTGCGATGAAGAAGAAGAATACCAACCTATCCCTGAAAGGGAAGAAGAAGAAGAAGAAGCCCCATATCCAAAATACGAATACGACACACTTACAACTCTGCGTACGTCTCCGAAGGAAATGAGTTGTTGCAAGAAGAACAAAAAAGTGTCGCAAACTACTATTATGTCGCAGAGAGAGGAAAATTTTCGTAGACTCTTTGTCTATCGCAAGAGGAGTAATGATGGCGAAGAAAATCCATATGTCGCATTAGAAGAAAATATGTCGAAGGGTGAATACATGTTGTTGGAACAACGCTTTTGTTGCAAGTTAAAATCAAGTCACATAAATGATAGCTGGTCGTAATTAATTCCAAGGCCCGAGATATTTTGGCGATGTACTTTTTTGTCACTTTTGTATTTATTGCACAGTGACTAACACTGATGTGAAAGGAGAGTGGTGACTTGTGTGGAGTTTTATGTATGAGGACTAGGACGATCATCCCATGTGACGGATATCGATGTCACCTTTCCATTCATTGTTCACGCATGTGAAGGAATGACTGATTGGATGGGTAGACGTTATCACCATTCGTGCCCAAGTTTCCATTCATTATGTTGCATTCGAGAGAGACTATTCCATTGTCGTCTGCAATTGCAAGAGACGAAGTGAGTTTTCCACAAAACATGGTTATTTCGATTTCAAGTACAAGCATAGTTGCAGAATATGGTGTCGCGACTGCATCACCCACACCCATTATGGAAGACATTGTCGGATATGTTCCACCGCTGTCTGTGGCTGCAGAAGAATATGAAGAAGTTCCATTCACCCCTCAAGTAAGGTTGCAACCATACCCACTCGATTCGTCAATGCAGAATCTCTCTGGTAATCGCAACAAGAAAGCACCAACAACATCACTGTTGGGAGACGAAGAAACAGTTGTTGAAATTAGGCTACCAAACAATATCCCGCTAAAACCACCTGATGCACCCAAGAGCATAATCACCAAAATGCAAAGTGTCCATTGGTAAAATCATTTTTCTGAAAAATAATTCGGGTAACAATAAATAATGACGAGAGCCTCTGACATGCCCTTCATCTTTACAAGAAGAACATGATATATTTTGTGATTTCGATTAGATTTACAAGAAACTTAAGATATATTTGGTGATGTTGATCAAATTTACAAGAAGCTCAAGATATATTTGGTGATGTTGACAAACGTTTCTATCATCGGTCCTAAGAGGCTTATACAAACTGAAGGGCCAACCTGAACAAGCCTTGGTCCATGACTCTAATGAGCCAAGTGAATTATGGCATAGAAGGCTTTTTCATGTGCACTATAGAGAACTATCACTTGCAATTAAGGCAGTTAATGGTCTTCCTAAAATCCAGACAAAGCATGAAGGCAAAGGATGTGTGAAGGGAAAGAAATTAAGAAGAAATGTCCAAGTAGCGAGAACAAAGAAAAAAGAATCTTGGAAGTCATCCACTCTGATGTATGCGATCCAATGTCATCCAATTCATTGAGTGGGTATGTATATTATGTTTCTTTCGTTGATGATTTTCCATGGAAGACCTGGATATATTTATTGAAGAGAAAAGATGAAGTATTCAACAAATTTAAGGAATTGAAAGCCCTAATGGAGAATCACATGGAAAATAAAATCAAGAATTTTTTATTAGACAATGGTGGAGAATTCACATTAGAAGAATTGATGAAATTATGCAAAGATTCACGGATTAAGAAGGATTTGACCACTCCATACAATCCACAACAAAATTGAGTTGCAAAAAGGAAGAATAGAACGATTATGGAAGTAGCAAGAGCAATTATTCATGATCAGGATATTCCTATGCATTTATGGGAAGAAGCTGCAAGAACAACCGTGTATGTACAAAATCATACTCCACATAGAATACTGGACAACAAGACACCAGAATAAGCTTTCTTCAATGTGAAACCAGAAATCAGCCACCTCAAAATATTTGGTTTCCCAGTGTACATACACTTTCTGAAGGAGAAGAGAACGAAGTTAGACCCTTCAGGAAAGAAAAGCATATTTGTGGGATATAGTGAAAACTCGAAGGCTTACAGAATATACTTTCCAAGTTACAAGAAGATCAATATCAGCATGGACATGATATTTGATGAAGACTCAGCATACACCAAATCCAGAAAACTACCTATTAAAGACATTGAAGAACTAGAAGTACCCAGGATCCGAGATACAACAATGAATGAAGAAACTCCAGAAGAAGATCGAGAAATGGAAGAACCTTAGGAACCTGTAGATCCACCCAGTGAGAAGAATTCTCACAAGAGGAAACTAGCATGGGTACAAGAGGAAATTCTAGATGCAGAGAGATATGGCATTCCAGAAGGAATACAAAGAGAAAGTAAGATACATAAGCCATACTCTAGTTATGTTTCCCTATTGTGCGACATCATTAACAAGGAACCTTCCAGTTATGAGGAAGCAACAAAAAAGAAAGAATGGAAGGATGCCATTATTGAGGAATACCATTCAATCATGAAGAATGATGTCTGGGATGTGGTCCCAAGACTAGAAGGGAAGTCTGTTGTGACTTCCAAGTGGATCTATAAGATTAAGCATGTTGCAGATGGAAGCATAGAGAAATATAAAGTGAGCTCTGTGGAACATGGCTTCTCCTAAAAGGAAGGGATAGATTATGAGGATACTTTTGCACCTCTAGCCAGATACACTTCCATCAGAAAAATACTTTCTCTAGCTACAGTGAGGAAATGGAAGATACACCAGATGGATGTCAAGACAACATTCTTGAATGGTGTAGTAGAAGAGGAAGTGTATGTGTAGCAGCCACTCAGATTTGAGACACATGACAGGAAGAATCATGTGTGCAAATTAAAGAAATATTTGTATGGATTGAAGTAGGTGCCCAGGATATGGTATGACAGGATGGAAAACTTCCTGACTAGTTTGTGTTTTACCAAGAGTAAAGCGGACTCTAACATTTACTACAAGGTTGAGGAAGGGAACCCAGTGATACTCCTACTGTATGTAGATGACCTATTTTTGGCAGGTGAGGATGGATTGATTACAAACACAAAGAGGAAGCTTTCTATTGAGTTTAAGATGAAGGACGTGTCCATCATGCATTATTTTCCAAGTATGGAGGTGCAACAGAGTGCAGATGGAGTCTTCCTTGGTCAAGGGAAGTATATAGTATAAATCCTAAAGATATTTGGGAGGATGGGCTGCAAGGCAATAACCGCACCCATGGCATCGAACTTGAATATACTTTGTGATGCTTCATCAGATTCAGTTGATGCCACGATATATCGTTAGATGATTAGATCATTGATGTACCTGACAAACACGAGATCAAACATATGCCTTGTTTTGAACACCTTGAGCCAGTTCCTGATGAATCCAAGACAAGTTCACCTGGTTGCTGCAAAGAATATATTGAGGTACCTGAAAGGTACAATTGATTATGGGATCATATATGACACAAATTAAAAGTTTAACCTGCAAGGTTATGTTGATTCGAACTGGGCTGGTACTGCCGTATATAGGAAGACCACTTCAGTGTGCTACTTCAGTATGGGATTAGGTGTGATCTCTTGGTTTAGGAGGAAGCAGTACTGCATAGCACTGAGTACAAATGAAGCAGAATATGTCACAGCTTGTTCATCTAGTTGTGAGGTAGTATGGCTTAGGAAGCTATTGTCTGATTTGTTTGATCTCTAGTTAGAGATGAATTGTATCTTCTATCACAACTAGAGTTGTGTGAAGTTATCTAAGAACCCAGTGTTCCATGACAAGTCGAAGCACATTGAGATAAAGCACCAATATATCATAGATATGGTGTAGAGAGGAGCAGTGAAGCTCCAGTATGTTGCGACAAACGAGCAGATAACGAATGTGTTGACTAAGCCATTATCCAGAGTGAAGTTTGAATACTTCAGAGAGAAGCTTGGTGTACTTCATATCAAGGTTCCTCCCAAGGGGAGTTGATGGGTCCAGAAGACGCAGATGCATGAGAGCCATTCTCACATGGTGGTAGGTGTGTCCTCCCAAGGTGCATATGTAAGGGATGTGGTCTAGATGTGTGCATCTGGGTTGTGCTCAGAGTGATAATGAGATTATCTGAAGACAACGAGATGATACTAGGGAATTCAAGTTTTGCAGAGGCATATAATTAGTCCTAGGGTGCTCCTTCAGGTTTTGCAAAGGCATATAATCAGTCCTGGGAGGTCCTTCAAGCTTTGCAGAGGAATATAATCAGTCTTGGGATGCTCCTTCAGGTTTTGCAGAGGCATATAATCAGTCCTGGGATATCCTTTAGGATTTACAGAGGTATATAATCAGTCCTGGGATGATCCTTCAGGTTTTTCAAAGGAATATAATTAGTCATGGGATATCCTTTAGGTTTTTCAAGGAAATAAGTCCTGAGCTATACCTACTTGATGATTTGAAGACCTACATGGAGGCTAGGACTACATCCAACATGAAAAAGGGCTGGCTCTGTAGAACTTCCTATGACAAGTAGATTCAAGAGATAGTACCATTTGATTGAGATGATGAGAACAACAACAGCAGTGACGATGATGATCCAACATTGAATACTTGTTCCTAGATGTATTGATATCTGTGTCAAGAGAATAATTTCCTAGTTAAGAGGGAGTGTTAATGTAATTGTAACTTCAAAATATATTCACTTGTATATTTTATATTTCATTTGTATTTTATTAGTGTACCTCCGATGGAGATGTTCATTCCTTCGATCGAGAGAGTCATCATTGTACTTGAGTCATGTAAAGTCATTGAGGTTAACCCTCCTTTGTATGTTGGGGCATTAGTCCCCAGAAATAAGTGGTAATTGGGTTATTAGAATATCCTAGAGAAGTTGTCCCAGTAGGAGAAAAAGTCAAGTGGAAAATAGGGATAAATAGAGAGAGTGACTCTTTGTTTTAACACACACACTCACTCATCAAGTGTGCATGAGAGAGAGAGGACAAGCTCTCACAAGGGAGAGAGAGAAGTTGCCGAATATCATCTTTATGGTTTTACTTTTGCTACTATGCTCATTCTATCTCTAAGAAAGTTGCGAGGTTTTCTTTTTTATGGTTTCCCTGAGGAAAAATCTTTTGTCTCTTGTCTCTTGTGATTATTGTTGTGCATGTTATTCTTTCATACAAGATCCTAGATCATATTGAATAAACTGTAAAAATCTAACAAAAATGATAGCTCAGGATATCGTGGGTAAGAAGTCAGTTAAGATAGCGCATGCTTTAGGGAATAAAACATCTTTGTATTTTGGGTCGATAGTGCCTACTGGCAGTTGTAACTAAAATGAAAGAGAATAGGAATGACATCATGTCAGCTAACTTGAATGAAGTCAGTTGATTATGACACATAAGAGTCTATAAAAGGGAGAACCCAAGTTGTGTGCGGGTTGGTTAGTTGGTCATTTAGTTGCTTGATTTCTCAGAGTTACTCACTTAGGTAGACTCTAATCTTGGTTGGTCTGATTTAGTCGTGATTTTTTGTTGTCTGTCTGTATATTTGTAGAGTTGTAGAGAAGAAAGAGTCGATCCAATTTGTGTGCAAATTGATAGTAGGGTGAAGGAGAGGAAACTGTTGAGACCAGAGACTAGAGAGCATGAGAGGAGAGAGAATTATGTATAGATTGTAGAAGAAGATATAGAACAGAGTTTGCAATCTTAGTGAGTAGACAAAAGGTGCCATATATTTCTCATTCCAGATGAAGAGTGCCTTTGTGGTTTTTCCTAGATGGGTTTCCACGTTAAATATTTTCTGTGTATATTTGATGAATGTGTTGATGTCGAATGAATGTATGTTGTGGATGAATGTATGTGTATTTGCTTATGAATGATTCCTTGTATGTATCTGTCGCATGATTGTTAATTGGAATCGCTGATAAGGAGTTATATTAATTGTTATAATATCTATCGACGGACAAGTAGAGTCACATATTGGATGCATACAATAGGATTAAGTAATATAACCATCGGATTCAGTAGAGAAAGATAGTGAGGTGGTGAGGAAGATGACATCCCCACACAACTACAAAAACATGGTTCTAGCAGTTACCCATAAGAGATATCTTGGGTGAGACTGCATCTGCATCACAGGTGTTGTCGATTTATCCCTGCTCTGTCAAGTCGATATCTTGGGCTTTGTTTATAGATAAACAAGTGTCTGAACCTGGGTCGAAGGGAGAAACACCAACACTTAGTTTAGAATTATCTGTTTATGAGTTGATGAAATAATGGTTACTTATGCCTTGAGTGAAATTACCAAATTGTTGTAGGTAACGTTAAGGATTTCTGAGGGTTTTTGCTTATCTTGTTGTTCTTTCCTGTTAGCTCATACCTGGTTTTAGAGTCAAATGTTGAAGAATTTTAAATAAACCCTTTGTGGGAAATCCTCCAATTCAAGTAAAGAACAAGTAAATTGTTTGCTTTGTTCTTTATTACATGAGGAATATTCTTGTATAAATGATATTAATAACTCTTTTGTATGGAATAAAGAGAATGGATAATATATTTGTTCAGTTGTTTTATTTTTTTCTTGCCTTAGCAGTTTTTTAAAAAATGGTTAAGTGTTTCTTTGGAATATTGGAGTGATCGTGATTGTAGATCATAATTTCGATGCAATCATGACCAATGATTACGGTGTTTCTGACACCCGACTTTCGACGTTCCGACATTGGAAATTGAAAGTCACGGTAACCATTGTTATATTTGTCAAGTCGGGTGTGTTGATTATGTTTGTCATTGTTTGTGTTCTGACTCACGATGACCGATGTCGGAAGTTGAAATCTAGGAGTTTCAGTTGTGGTTTTCCTATTTTTGGTGTGTCGATCTTCGACTATCGACTGTGCTGACCTCAGAATCAACAATTCATAGGATTTTTTGTGTTGAGCCTTATTTTTTGTGTTGACATCTGACTATCAACTGTTCTAACGTTGGAAATCAGAAGTCAGAGGCATTTGTTACGAGGTTTGAATCTTGTCGTCAAATCCCAACTTCCGATGTGCCAACATCGAAAATCGAAATTCAAGGTTAACTATGTTATTTTAATGTTTAGGACCTCTGACTTGCGACTTCAGAAATCAGAAAGGCCGGGATCACTTCGCTTAAGTAAGAGTCACAGTGTTGGAGTCGGGAACTCCGTTTAAATCTTTTTATTGGGTTGATTAAGCCTTCTATTTGTATTTTAACATTGTTTAATCGTTGGTTATGGTAAATCAACTACTTTACAATCTAGCTTCCGTTGTTAGAGAATGAATAATGTTCTTCTTAATTGTTTGGTGGTTTTAAAATTTTTACATATGGGCCTTTTTAGAGCCCCATTAGTGAGTTAGATATAGATTGAATATCAATGTTTATTCTTGATTAATGGTTTTTAATATATGGTTAATGTTTTGATTAATCTTAATTATTTTGAATTAATTCTACGCTTTCGTAGTATTTGAGTCGTTTATGACTCATGGTAATTGTTTAACTTGATTTGGTTAACTGTTAAAGAAATTTCGAAGCCTCTATGTTGCTCCGTGAGTGTTTTGGCCATCGATGGTTTTTGTGTGGCCATGTAGTGCATTGGGGTGTGCTAAAACACTGAAACAGACCCCACTATGCTACACTGCCACACGAAAACTATAGGCATCCAAAAAACTCACAGAGCAACATACAGGATCAGAAATCTCTTTAACTGTTAACCAAATCGAGTTAAACAATTACTACAAGTCACAAACGACTCAAATAGTACGAAAGCATAGAATCAATTCAACATAATCAAGTTTAATCCAGAATTTAATCACATATTAAAACTCATTAATTAACAATAAACGTCGATATTCAATCTGTATTTAACTCACTCTTAAGGCGCTAAAAAGGCCCACAAATAAAAAAATTAAAACCACTAAACATTTAAGAAGAACATTATTCATTCTCTAATTCTAAAATCTAGATTGTAAAGTAGTTGATTTACCATATCCAAATATTAAACAATGTTAAAATACAAATAGCAGGTCGAATCCAACCAATGAAAATCTTAAAAATGAGCTTTGTTGGTTAAACCCATCTTCTGGACTCCAACAATGAGACTCCTACTTAAATGAAGTGATCTCGGCCTTTCTGACTTCCAAAGTTGGAAGTCATAAGTCGGTTATTTTGATTGTGTTTTTCATTGTTGGCATTCCCACTCCTGATGACCAATGTCAAAAGTTTAAAGTCTGGAGTTGCAGTTGTGGTTTTCCTATTCTTGTGTGTCATTCTCCGACTACCAACTGGGCTGACGTCGAATTGGTAAGTCGAAGGTATTTTTTTGTTGAGCCATCTTGTTTGTACCGACCTACGACTGTTGACATATCGACGTAAGAAATCGGAAGTCAGATGCATTTGTTGCGAGGTTATAATAGTGTTTCCAACTCCCTACTTCTGACACGCCAACATCAAAAATTGAAATTCGGGACTAGCTATTGATAAGATACAGGCAACATTAAGGAATCCAAAATATTGAATACCATGGAAAAACAAATTTATTAAACTTTTGCAATGTGTGTTTTAATAAATCGTCTCTACAAAGGGCATAGCATATTTATATGGCCTTTTAACTCAAGTCCTTTGGAATAAAATGTCACAATTTCAATTACACCATTGCTGCAACATGTTAACCTTGAAAATTTTAGTATGTTGCATTACATGTGGCCTAACATCAACCTCTAGAAAGGATTCTAGGCTCTACCTTTTGTTTGTTTCCTAAGTTTATCACTTAATGTACTTCAAAGGCATAATTCCAACACATGTTACTTTTTAGTTGTCTATGTCATTGTTAGTAGGTTTTTTTGTTCTACCCTCGCTTTTCAGTGTACACAATCAATGAAAAACATGGGTAAATGGGTATATTGTTATTTTTTAATTCGAAATGAAACTCCTTAATAAAAAAAAATGTGGAAGCTAGAATCCTTTCTAAAATTTAATGTTAGGTCACATGTAATGCATCAAGCAAAATTTTGCAAGGTTAACATTTTGTGTCAATGCGTAATTGAAATTGTGATATTTTAATTTTAAATTAGACGATCTGTTTTTATTAACGAGTTTAATTTTCAAATAAAAGATAACAATAGACTCATTTACCCATGTTTTATGTTGATCACGTACTCTGAAAATAGAGGGTGGAACAAAACAACCTATTAACAGTGACATAGACAACTCAAAAGTAACATGTGCCGACATTATTCATCTGAAGTACATTAAGTGATAAACTTAGGAAACAAACAAAAGGTGAACCCTAGAATCCTTTCCTAATGCAACATACCAAATTTTTCAAAGTTAACATGTTGCATCAATGGTGTAATTGAAATTGTAACATTTTATTTTGGAAAAATACTTCCTCATCCGCATAGAATGTGCAAAAATAACAAGACAACTCTTGAGTTTTTCTAAATGCATGCGCCCCTCAAAGTATTCCTTGTTGTTAGCAAGGAAAAAATGAAAAAAATCTATATATGAAGGAAACATGTTAATATTGTTCACTGAAGGCTATGAGGGAAGCTCAAACCCCTCACCTTATTGTAATGAAAGTACCATTCCCCTTCCTAAATGCACTCGACAATCACCTTGGCTATCTTCCTACTGTAAGACCCAATAAGCAAATAAAAGCTAGGAAAGTCTTGAAGTGCCTCTGCTAATGTCACAACTCAATTCATTTTTTGTTGGGCAGGTTGGGTAGCCAATGGTTGAATTGCTTACCTTCTTGTTAGGATCACTTCAATCAATAGAAATACCTCCTTAAACCAAAAAAATATGTACCCTTTAGCTTACCTCTTGCTTTCATACCCAGGAATGGATAGTCCTGGCTTTAAGATATAACCCTCACGAAGAGACTCAAGCAAGTTCCTCAGCCAAATTGTGTAGTTCTTAATAAGGAATTCCCCTTTCATCAAATCACCAAAAGGGGCCCTCCCTATTATTATAGGACCTCAAGAGTGTTTACAATAAAGGAACCAATAACAATCACACTATATCGATCCCTGAATAGAGTCCCTAAAACAACCCTTAGAACACACTCAAGCTAAAGCCTCGTTTTTTGCTAGGTAATTACCAAACGATCCAAGTTTCTACTCGTATAATATTATTCATTATCATACTTGTGGACACCATATAAGTTAGGTTCCTACAAGTGATCAAATCAAAGAACTCCCTTAAGGTCGTCCCACAAGGATAAGACTCACTTAAACTAAAGGTAGATATTCCCTTAAGAACCCATTTACCTTAATCTTTGGATTACCTTCATCATATTGGTTCAGTGGGTGGCTGGGATCCCTTTATTTTACCACCGAGGAGTTAGCATTAGGGATAGGAGTCACTGCCAAGTAAGTGTTACCCAACCCTTCACCTTCGATTTAAAAGGATAAATAAATATAATATGCCCTTTGTAGAGGCGATTCATTAAAAATACATTACAATCGATATTGTACTGTGATATTCTATTCTTTCTGTGTTAAAAGAAGTTTAATAAGGTTGTTTTTCCAAGGTATGGATTGTTTTGGATTCCTCGACTATTATTGCACGTGAACTTGCACATACTAAGCTGCAACAAATCTTTCATGAAAGTAGAATTGTTTATGTATTATCAATAATGCACTTTGATGAGAATTTGATAAAATAATTTTGTTTTGTTTTTCTTAATTCATCAAAAGAATTTAGTTTTTTTATATAGGTAATTCATTTTATTTTAATTTTATAAAAATAGAATGATGTGAACTTATATAATTTGACATAGTAATCTGAATATATAAAAACTATTTTGGTAAAAACTATTTTTTGGACACAAGTTTTACTAATATAGAGTGAGTGACGTGATACATTTTTCCATTCAAATTGACAACCATGGGGTTCAATTTAATTTTCAATGTGTTTTTTGTTGGGGGGGTCAAAATTTATACCAACCAGTTCATGGTTTCTGCTTTCTTCATTGGGCTATTCACTTTCCCTTGGCTATAAATGGATAAGAAGAAACCACTTTCAACTTCAAACTTGTTTAGAAGCATAATTTATCATGAGTAAAAGTAATTGTTTCAATCAATTACTAAGACTACAAGAATAATAAAATGTTACTTAGTTTTAACATATCTCAAATAAATCATTTAAGAAAAAAAATGAATAGATACATGAACAACTTTTATCAACAAGACCTATAAAATGTAACTTGTAAGTATTGAAAGTGTACAAAGTGGGATTGGGAGCCTCCCACAACAAAACCATGTATCTGTTCCTTTGTTAGTCACAAGTGTTAGTCCAGTTCAATATCAAAAATAAAAATCAAAAACAATTTCACGTTTAAGAAAAAACACAAAAGAATTTCATTAAAATTTGCTTTTAGATTATTATCAAATTTATAAAAAAATTGAAAATAGCATCTTAACAAAATTAGTAACTCCAAGTCCATGCCATCTAAAGAATAGAACTTTAAAACTGTATAGAGAAATGGGTACTAAATTCAGTAGGTGCTTCTAACTTCCAAGGCCCATAACCAAAAAGCAAGCATGTCTGAAAGTCCATAGATGATGCTTGGTAAATCTGGTAGATGATAACTTGTTGATGCTTGATAAATTTAGTAGCTAATAAATTGTTGATTCTTGGTAAACTCAATAACTGATAAATTGTTGATGCTTGCTGGGTGGTTGGGTTATTTCCTTCTTTAACATAGTTTAAAACCAAATTCTTCTTCTAAAATGGTGCCCACCTCTTTCTCGGAGTTGCACTTTCGAACTTGAAAACTGGTGTATCCTCTTAAGGAAGGGCACAAAGGCTAGAGAAAGGCACTGAAAGAAAGGACATGTGCTTGTATTGGGATAATGTTAGGCCAATATAAGAAAGAAAGAAGAAATTGAATGAAAGCAAATTCATTCCTATTAAAATCAAACTCACCCACACACTCTTCAATTAAATAGGAATGTTTCAATCAAGTGGCAAAATTTCAATTTCCATTATTACAGATATAATAACAACACTTGTCTAAGCATACACATATCTTAACAAGCGTATTAATAAAAATTGATAACGGTTTGAAAAAAAACTTAACCATAAAAAATACTTCCTAACAAATATGCGTTCTCTGAGATGGTTTGTTAAAAATTTTAACAATATTTTGATGGGTAAAATACTTCATAAGAGGCATATGCCAGTTAAATTCCAACTAGGTGGTAGCTTTCCTTTTACGGAATTTTAATTGTCAGATTGAATATATTTTTACATATATGATATGTTGAATTATTTTGAAATATGGAAAATAAATATGAAATGGATTATAGATTTTTTTCCCTCAAAGACGTAATGGAAGTTGTGAGAGGTCTATTAGTCTTGGTCGCTATAAAGTATTTTGCTCACATCCAAAGAAGTAAAATCTTAACCAATTAAAAAACTAATATTTATATTATTTCATATTATCATAAAATTATATATAATTTTTTCACAACTTTTTAATTCACACTAATTATATATAAATAAATATATGTTAAATAATAAGTATAATAATTTAATTATTAAATTAAAAAGTAACAAATATTATTTAATCCATTTTATTTTTTATTAATTAATAATGTTATTTCATTTATTAAAATAAAAATAATAATCATCATATCATCATTATCTTATGTATTATTCTAGGTATGCATTATAATATTGAATTTATAGCGTAAAAACATGAATATTTAAATCACCCTTCAGAGAAAAGCATCATTATTTAAAACTCTTCTACGTAATTATTACATGATGTCATTTCTAAGATAATATAAATTCTTATCAATATCAAAGTTGAGGTAAATCGAAGTAGGACTATGAATTATCTTCCTTAATTTTATATTTAATAATTATAAGTTGTGGGTTTTTTTACGACAAAAAATCACAATCCAAAATTTTAATAAAATTTCTGAATCATATTGTTCATTTGGCGTGTATACCTTGTATATAATTCTTCTTTAACATGAAACTACATATAAGATGTGCTTAGGCAGCATCATTCAAAAAATATGGTGAAAAATATGGTGTATGCATATAGTTTCCAAAAAATAAGACATCATAAAAACTTTGGATACCATTACTGTAGGAATGTAGCTTATAACTATGAAGTAGTGTTTCACTTGGGAAGACAAAAGGTCTCTTCAGATGAAACCCATATTTAACAGAGTTGAAGGTCCTGGGTCCAATTCCTTAATTAAATCATTGTTGACCTCCCATAATTTCCATGTGCTAGCAGTCAGGAGAAGGCCGCCTTTGATAGAAAGTCTGCAAGAGTATTACTCTCTCTGAAAAATATTTTTGGAGGAGTAATCTTCAAAAGTATTAAAAGTATTTGGATGTCTTCAAAGAGAGGCTTCATGAAAATGTTATTTGGTGTTTTCTTATGTTTGAACCATTATGTAATGAGCATAGAATACCTAAAGAATTGCAATTTGTTCACACCTTTTGTAATTGCAAATTTGGCACAACCATCATGACAGCTAAAATTTTTCTATATTGTTGGTGGCCTTGCCTGGGCTTGCTAAGATATGGAAACTTCGAGTATCAATGATATGCAGGACGCCCCCAACTCCTCCAATGTTTGGGCATCCATGTGCCACCCCATCAAAAAAACATCAAGGTTTTGTCTTGTTGATGATCTCCTCTTCAACTATCCTATGTTGTTTATCTTTTTTCAACTATAGGAAATGATCGAAAATTGCCAAGCTTTTGGCAGCATATACATGGGGTGGAATGAAGGATTCTTGGAAAATCAGCTTGTTTCGTGAAATCCATGCTCCCCAGATCAGAACAATTGGGAGGGATACATATGATGCATGTGTTGACTTGTTGATACATTTTTAGAAGGCATCCCTAATGTCATCACCTCCCCGGTGAAAATATTGACTAGTAACCCGATTATCATATTTCCACATATCTGTAAAGTATGTACATCTAATGAATAAATGAATAATGGACTCGCCATTCGTGCCACATAACGTGCATATGTTGGGTCCTATATCATATCTTTTGAGAAGGTTGTCTTAGGTAGGGACACTGTCAGCAAGTGTAAGTCACATAAAAATTATATACTTGAATCGGCAGTTGATGCTCCATGTGACCTAATGCCACCACTCAATGGGGTCAAATCCTTTCGCTGCACGGATATCCTGATATCCAAGCTCGGGAAGATATGTACCACCTGAGATTATTTTGATCCATGGAAGAGAGTCTGGCTCATCACCTAATCTAACATGGAAATCCTTAATAGATCTTCTATATGCCTCCTATATGATCCTATCTTCATGCTCAAAACCCAATTGTTCTACAGAGAGCTAATTTTGTTGAAAGATAGTGTTATTTTGTTGGTCAAGTATTTGATAGAGAAAAGTGTACCCCTTGTCAATAAGGGATTCTACCATGTATGTGGCACTCTATGGTGATTATGACTATCGATCCAAGGGTTGAGTCCAATTCTGGTGAGATTTCCATTACCAACCTCCCAAGATATCCATTCACTAATACTATCGAAAGCATTAAGAATGTTTTCCACGACTTTGAAATATTGTGTTGGTTCTTATCGCTATGTTTGAACCATTCTAGGGTGCTCATAGGATGGATATATTTTTGTTGTATGACTTGTACCCATAGACTATTTCTAGTAATCTCTCTCCAAACTCCTTTTGCAGCAAGGGATTTTGCAAAGCTCATGCAGTGTTTGAGGCCATCCTCCAAGCACTTTTGGGAGAGTAATTATTTTCTAGGAAATCAAGTGGAAAGGCTTACCCTTGGCTCTCGACCTCCATATGAAGTTAAAAGACAATTTCCATATTCTTTCTAAAATGGTAATTGGAACATGATCAATAGAAATCCAATATACATGTAATCCTTCCAGCACAGATTTCAATAGAACAAGTATGCCCACTTTGGAGAGCCATCTATTGCACCATAAATGAATCTTTCTTTCAACATGTGTTACAAGCCATGACGAGTCTTTTTTGTTGTAGTCATTTGATTTAATAACAAAGCCTGGGTAATTTATGCCTTGAGTTATGTCAGTGGTCTGAAAATCAAACTGATCTGCAATCCAACTGGTTGACTCTAAATCCAAATTCATGAAATACATGGAATATTTATTACTGTTGCATATCATACTTGTTGCAGTGCAGAAGAGGGAAAGAAAATATTTAATCTTCGCAATCTCCCTTCTTGTGCCCTTGGAAAAAAGTAAAGTGCCATCTACAAAAAGTACATGAGTGATGTATATAGGTCCATCAAAATGAAAGTCTTGAAGAGTTACTTGAGTTTTAGATGATATAATAATTCTACTAAGACTTTCCATGACTAGCGCAAATAACAGAGGTGCCAATAGGTAGCCTTTCCCGAGGCCTCTACCAAGTCTGAAAAAAAAAGTGATGATGAGACATTGATGAGTACACAAAAACTTACAGATTGCACACATGAGAGAACCCAATTTGCCACCTGAAGCTGAAAACCAACCTGTAGAAGTAAAAGCTTTAGACAGGTCCAACTCACTGTGTCATAAGCCTTGCTCAAATATAGCTTGAAAATAGATGCAGGGAAATGCCATACTCTTGGCCCCATGTAAAACTTCATGTGTGATGCCAACAATGTCATAGATATGTCTTCCTTCTAGGAAGGAAAATTATTTAGGAGAAATAAAATTTCATAGTATGCACCTGGCTCTCCTTGCAATGATCTTGTAGAAACAATTACAAAAAGATATGGGGAAAAGGTCATCCATCCTATCAACTTTGTATTTCTTAGGAATAAGAGTTAAGAAAGTATAATTGAAAGCCACATGGAATCTACTTTTTTTCTTGGATTCTTCAACCAGCGCTAAAATATCTCTGCCAATGATATTGAAACACCCTAAGTAGAAATCTATGGGTCATCTGCTAGGCCCCATACTCTTGCCACGGGTTAGTGTTTTAATATCCTCCTCAAGTTCTTTTATGGGCATTTCTCCCATGAGAGATACATTATGTTCATCAATAACTGAGTGAGGTCAGTGTGCCAGCAGTTCCAGCATTGAACCAACAGGGGCCCTTGTGTCTTCCTTGTATAATATTGAAAAATATTGAACCCCAACTTGAGCTATGTCCTGGAAGCCTTGAACCATATTCTGATCTGAGTCTTCAATCTCTCAAATGGATTTGATGTGTTCCCTATGCTTGATATAGTTGTGGTATATATTTTTATTGTTGTCACCTTTCTAGATCCATATCGCTTGACTTTTCAATCTAAGGCTAGCCTCCTAATCCCGTAGAATATTCCTTTTGTCAGCTTCAATATGGTAGATCTTTAGATTTTATTCTATAGAGTGGAATCCCATTGGATTTGATGAAGAAAGAAGTGATAACTAATCTTCAATCCTCGAAAGTGTTTCTTCCCTTTGTACCTTCTTATCTTCTACCCATGATATAGTTACTGAGCTTTGTTCATGAGCTTCATATGGAATCCAAATTTTGATAACCATTTCATGGAAGCTCTCATCCTGTAGCTAGATGTCACAAAACTTGAAAGGTGCAGGGGGTTTGTAAGAGTCTCCTTTTATTTCTAGAAGCACAAGGTAATGATTATATTCCCTGTTGGTAATAACTTGTTTAATGCTAGAATTCATGTGGAGAATTATTTCATTAACAAGATATCAATCAATCCTCTTAGCTATGTACTGATCACCTATACGCTTATTACTCCATGTGGGATTTAGAGTGACAGGTGGGATGTCAAGCAAAGATACATCTATAATTTTATGCACAAAATAATCAGATAAGGGATTCTTGTGTGCATGTACACCCCATGTCTCCTCCTCTCCTAAGGAGAAATTGAATCTTTAGAAAGAATGAATTTCTTAGTCATACGAAAATTGAAGTGAAAAGGTTGTCCTAGAATTCCACTCTATTGGTGTGAGGGTTGTAAATGTTCGACAAAGTAAAGGAGAAGCCTAGATCACGTACATGGAGTTTAGATCACATCCCAGAGGTAATCCACCAACCGTTAGTGCAAGAGATAATGTGTGTGTGTGGGTTCCATTTGGTGTTCAAGCCATTGGATCAGCCATTTGCATCAAGAGAAGTAAAGTCCCATCGAGTCAAATATAACTTCATCTCGGTTAAAATTGTTTTCTCAACAACTAGGGTTTCCTATAGAAATAAAATGTATGCATGGTTCATCTAAACCAACCGTTTGAGGGCCAATTTCTTGGAGGGGTGGCCCAAACTCCTGATATTCAAGGTGATGTATAACATTAAGGTAGCCTTGTAATAGGGGTGTGTGATAAGCACCCTTTTATGGTAACTTGTCTGCTTCTTCTTACATCAATAGTAGAGTGTTTCCTAGAAGATGACATGATAGAGTGATGCCCCCTCATTCGACTCCCGGATACACCATTTTCAATAGATGAGAAACCCGTAGAATTTGCAACTGGGGTGACAAGTGGAGAGGCCTAAAGAAATACCTCAAAGAGGTATCCACCCTAGCTCTTTGTCCTAGGGTCAGTTAGTGAGGAGGGGTAAGAAATCCACATGGCATACTTGTGGGTTTTGGGGGGGAGGGAGGAGGGGTGAGGTCTTCAGAAGGAGTTCCATGCTAAGATAAAAAGGGGGGGTCCAATATAAATATAGGGATCAGGTGATGTGTGTAAGTTCAGGGTAGGATGAAATGAGCATATAATTGGGGGAAGAGGTTCAGGGNTAGAAAGGGAGGGGATGGAACAAAGGGTTGGACAAGATATTCTGGTGAAAAGGAAGGGTTTTCAAAGGAATGTATGGCTTTTTGTGAATGCCAGGAAAGGTCAAAGAGGGTTTATAAAAGGGGGTAGAGGGATGGGGGGGAATAGATGGTTCGTTGGAAATATAGCCTTGGTTAAAAGTCTATAAGAGAGATAATGGATTAAATGAGAACTTACATAGTGAGTAACCGACCTGAGGAAAAATATGGATGCATTATGATGGAGAGATCGATCCATGGAGTCCTACTGTTGTAAAGGGAAAAGGCTACATCACTTAGGTTGGTTCTTGAGTACAGACGATGTTCGTTCTTAGAACCTAAGGCAGGGAGAACAAACACGTGGGAATCATATAAGCATGTGTATGTTGAATGGAGACCTCTTGGATCCCTTCCATGTCATATTCATCCTATTTTTGTTTCCAATACTTCCTGATGAAGGCCCTTTGGAGCATTCATGAACAAGGTGTTCGCATGTGTGGTACCGGTTGCACCTAAGGGGTAGTCCCTCATAATACAGGACCTATCAGTAGGTGAAGACCCCTTTTGATATTACCATCATATTCAGAATCCCATCACGAAGATCCAAGTTGACAATAATTTTTTCCACCGCATAATTTCCTGTGGCTTCAAAACTTTCATCTAAAACTAAAATTACCCCCAATAAAGCACTAATATAGGAGAAAATATCCAGAGTCCACAGCTCTTAGGGAAGTCTGGGTAGCTTGACCCAGGTAGGGTGTGTATGATTGAGTTCACAGAGAGCGCTGAATGTGGGAACCCATATCCTTCCTTTGAAAGAAAGGGTACCCCAAAACCAGGTACCTTTAATGATATTGAGGGCTTCTTCGTTGGTCCATAGAATGGCTCCCAACCATCCTTTGGAGAGTACAGAACACTAAGGCATATGTTCCAGGAAGGGCCATGTATCTGCTTACCACTCTCTAAAAGTCATCAGGGCCATATTATTACCCCTAAATAGTCTATATATGGCAGTCTTGGTGATAGAGAAGACATGATGCATAGAGATATCATCTCCCAAAGAAAGGTTTATTTTAGGCTTTCATTTGATGTAGTACCAACGCGTGTGCCCAAACTAATTTTGAACTTGCCCAAGAGTTGGGTTTGAGGTAGGAGGTTGAAGATCAGTTGGATGAGATGGTCTAACATTATTCTCGACAAACCTCCCCCCCCCCCCCCCCCCAGAAGCGGGGCATCGAATCGATAAGTTGTTGATATCAAATTTTAACAGAGAAACATTGGTTAAGTTTGGGGTGTAAGGCTATTCTTCCGGGGTAGTACAAACACCATCCACGTAGCCATTGGGATGAGAAAAACCCTTGTCTATAATTACTAATGCAATATTATGGGGTTTAGCTGATGGGTTGCCCATGTAAACCCACAAGATCGGGCTTTTGTTAGGAAAGGTTAAAACAGGTGATGAGTCGATAGATGATACTATTAGGTAAAAAAAACAACAGTAATATGTAATAGAAAAACTTGATCAAGAGGTAGTGGAAATGGGGGAGAAACCAATTGACGTCACAAGCCGACAACATGATCGAAAAATATAGAAAAGATAAAATAAGAAAGTTTTAAAAGGAGAAAACCTCGAGCATAAGGAATGCATATGCTAGAGCACTTCGCATATGTCATTGGCATCGATACCATATTACCTACCTCAAAACACTAATAGAGGAGTTGAACCAGAAAACCCTAGTTGCTCCATGAAAGTATTACATGTTTGAATATAAGTTGTGGTTAATTATTAAGGTTGTTAATGTAATCATCATTAACTTTTTGGAGCATCATTATTTTCTTGAACAATTTTTTATCAATTTTAATTCTTAAGTATTGAAATTAATTTTTTGAATACATAAATGAATTCAACACTTTGAAATATCTTTATTGGACTCAATTTAAACAATTTTAACAGCTTATATTATAACTACAATAATTCTTCTAAATTCTTTCCATATTTTTATAAAACTACGTGACACAAAAATCAAAATCATACTTTCCATAAATCCCTAATTCTCTTTTCTATATAAACCTCAAACCAATCATAAATCTTCATATATAATTTTTTTAAACTTATTTTACATAAATCCAATTAACCATAAAATATTTTCATTTCCTTACAATAAATATATAGTACGTTATTTGTTGAAAACCAACAAAATTAAGTTTAATGAATTAATCTTATGTTTAAAATTACTCTATGTCACAAACGAATAAATGCTTAATCAAACCTAGATCACTAATCCATACTTGAAATTACCCTCTCACACCAATTATTGCCACTAACCATGGTATAATGTGCAAAGTTATAATTTAACCCAAAAAATGACTTTGTTTTACCAAAAAGGTGGAAGTAAAAATAATCATCTTCTAATTATTAAAAGTTGAAAACAAGTTTATTTATTAATATGATGATATAGTTTAAATATTATAAAATTTTCATTAATTATTTTAGTGATTAATACATTGATATCGATATTAAAATTATTTTTCATACATAAAATACTTTTGCTTACACATGCTTATCATATCTTGTAGGCTTTAATAAACACATCCCAGAACCTACATTATATTTTTTTTTCCACAGAAAAAAATTTGTAACTTTATTAAAAAGTTACATTCATCAGATAGACCACTATCTTAATCAGATCAGTGTCCATTTCCTCAAAATGTACAGCATAATAAAATGCATATTACAATAGGTAATATTTGATTTGAAATCAAATAATATCGCCCACACATATTGAATAGCTAGTTACACTACCTTCAAAAAGAAAGTAGTATAAACCCATTCATTACAACCAATAGGCAAGTATCAAAAACTATGATAGATTTATATATCATCTAATTCAGTTTTTATAAAACATTCAAATAAACTGTCAAAACAAAACTTATCTTATGACTGTCGTTTAACTGTAACCATAAACAAAATAATCATCATTAAGATCCTGTCCAAAAAAAACTATATGAACCTGTCACTGTCCATACTGTCCACACTATTTAGTAAAAACTAATCTGTCCCAAAAGTATTGTCCAAAAACTAGCATCAAAAACTAAGTCAAAACAACATCATTAACTGTCAAGAAAAAAACAGATGTATCAATGCAGTGCTCCATAGTCATGTGAAAAAACCCCTCCACCAGTCAGAGGCAAATAACTTAAAAAATCTGGAAAGTTTCATAAGTGTCAGCTCCTCTATATTCTAGGATTTTCCAATGGCCTTCAATCACGTTAGCACCTGCATTAGCTAAGGCATCAGCTTTAGTATTTTGTTCTCGGTAAATATGCTTGTAATCAACTTTGGCAAGAAAATTAGATATTCTAATCACCTCCTAAAGGACCTGAGTAAGAAAAATATTATTGATTCCGAACTTACCAGTTACCCAATTGATCACCAACTGGGAATCCCCAAAAATCTGCAAAGATTGAACACCCTGCTTTAAAGCCAAAATGATGAGCAATTTTAAAGCTAAAAGTTCGGCATAATTGTTGGTTCCCAACCCCAAACCGGCAGAGAATGTAAAATTGTGCTCATCAGATATATACAGGATGCCTCCTGCCCCACAAGTCTAAGGGATTCTAGCTGTCGAACCATCAAAGAATCCCCAAGGTGCTGATTTATCAATTTGTTCTATAACAACCATCCTTATATTCACAAATCTGTTATCGAAGGGATATGCATTAAGTAAACCCAAACATAAATAAGTGACCAAATAAGAATTAGGCTGAATATCTTCAAAACAGCATTGATTATGAGCCTTCCATATAAACCAAGAAACAATCACAGGTAAGGATCTATACCTGGCCTCAGCATGCAAAACCCAGTTCTGAACACAATCCACTATAGTTAATCCATTCCACAAATTGTTATATCTTAACTTAACCTCAATTTCAGACCAAACCTTTCTAGTGAAAGAGCACTTGAAACCAATATGAGCAATAGTTTCAAAATCCATATTGCACAGATAACACCTGCTAGGACCTTCTCTACCTCTTCGACATAAATTGTCCCAAGTTAAAGCTTTCCCAGTTTTAGACAGGCTCCAAATCAATTGATCATCCTCATTTGATATACGAACATGGCTAGTTGACAACAGTGCAACATAAGAATTCCAGATAATAATTTCCTCAGTAACAATCCCTATTTTCCACACAAGTGACTGACCAATGAGATCAAAAGACCAAAGTACAGCTTTCCAACAAATGGAAATGCCTTTTTTTTTCTTCACATCACACCTTATCCAGTCAAGTAAAGATAAGGGTGAAATGTACTTCTGTATAGCAATCTGTACCTAAAGTCCTGTGCCATTAATCAAATTCCACACATTCTTAGCAGCAAGAGATTTTGCAAAAAAAACAGGTATTTTCAAACCCCAGCCTCCCAAAGATTTGGGATTGGCCAGATCCTTCCATGAAGACCATGGTAGTCTAGAAGCCTCTCCACTACCAGACCATAAGAATTTGAAACATAAATTTCGGATTCTTTCAAGAATTCCCATAGGTATCCAAAAATGCATCTAGTAAACTGGAATGGCTTCAAGGACAGCCTTAACCAAAATAAGTTTTCCGCCTTTGGATAACCATCTAAAACTCCAGTTCTTAATTCTCTTTTCCACTTTGGTAATGAGCCAATCCCAGTCTTTCAAAAGATATCTGCAGGGTTTTAAATAAAAACCAAGATATTTCATACCCATCTCAATATTTTCAACATTAAAAGAGAAAATATTCTGAATAGAAATCAACTCACAATCATGCATCCTAGAAAAATAAAAAGAAGATTTATCCTCGTTAATAATCAAACCAGAGGCTAAACAAAATACCATCAAAACCTCATATAAGGTTGATAAGGACTGTTCAGAACCATTTGTTACCAATATAATATCATCCACAAATAAAATATGGGTCAAAGTGATATTGTTGCCAAAATAGATACCCTACAAGGCCCCACTAAAATGTACTTTATGTATGTACCTGCTCAATCCTTCTACCACAATCAGAAAGAGTAAAGGAGCCAAAAGGGCATCCTTGTCTAAACCCCCTTCCAGATCTTAAAAAAGAAGATGCCACCCCATTAATAAGAACAACAAAAGAAACAGAAGTAATACTACTCATCACCCATGTAATAAAAGGTACATAAAATCCCATTTTAGCCATGATTATCCGTAAATATGTCCAATTTACCCAATCATATGCCTTGGATAAATCAATTTTAAGTACAACAGATTTTAAACCCTTAACATGGATTGTATGTAAGCCTTCCTTAATAATACCAACTACTTCATGAATCTGTCTACTAGGCAAAAAACCAAACTGTTCCTTGGATATTACTCTACCCAAAATCTTTTTAATTCGAGTAGAAATGATTTTACCTATAATCTTATATATAAAATTACATAAAGATATACGTCTAAAGTCATTAAATGACTTAAGACAATCAGATTTGGGAATCAAAGCAATAAAGGTGGAATTAAATACTGCAGGAATCTTCCCACTGATTCTGGAAACTTCAACAACTCTTAACATATACCTTCCCATTACCTCAAAAAGAGCCCTATACACTTCCACAGGGATCTCATCAGGACCAGGACTCTTATCATTTTTACTAATAGACAAAATAGACTGAATTTCCTCAATAGTAACAGGAATCATAAGATCTAGATTTTCACTATGAGTAATATCAAAAGGAAAATTATCAGCAATATCCAAAATTTCAGGCAGATGTAGATTTGCCTCTTCTTTAAACAAAGTTTCAAAGTGATGTACACCTGCCCCAACAATAGATTCATCACCCTTAATAAGATTACCCTGAGCATATGCAATCTTCCATATAGAATTTGTATATTTCCTGTGATTTGCAAATTTATGAAAGAAAGGGGTGTTATCATCACCACAAAGCAACCAAACAGCCCTACTTTTCTGTCTAGCCTCTTTTTCTGTATCTAACAAAATCTTTCTCTTTCTAGATTCCAATACATAAAGAGAAGCCTTATCCTCATCAATGGAAAAACCAAAGCCTAACTTAGAGCAAGCTGCCTCTAGTAAAAACATAATCTCTACTAAATCTTTAGTGTCTTGTACTTTCCTTTTAACAGACCAACAAATAGAAACATTCTTAATCTTTTTAAGATTAGCAGAAAACTAAGATGCAGGAGACAAAACAGAATTCACATCAAACACCTTCCAAGTATTTTTTAAGATCAAAACCAGTTCCTCATGCTCCAACCAATGTGGGTTAAACTTGAAAGGAGAATGTAATTTTTTATCATGACCCATAATCTATAAAAAAACAGGATGATGATCAGATTCTCCCCCTCATCCCACCCATTGTTGAAAGCAAAGTTCATGTTCCAATAGATCAACAAAAATCAACAGTCTATCAAGACGTTTACTAACATTCTCACTCCCAATTCTCCTATTATTCCAAGTAGGAAGATTCACATTAGGCAAGATATCCACCAGACCATAATCATCCAAAAATTTTGAAAAAAAATCAGATTGACAATCAATCCTAGCCCTATCTCCCCAAATCTCAGAAATCCCTAAGGAAAAATTTAGATCCCCACCAAAAATAATCTTAGTACAGTGAGTACTAATAAAATACAAAAGATTGAACCAGTATCCTTCCCTATCAACATAAGGTCCATATATGTTAATAAAACAAATCTCCATTTGTAATTCAGTAGAATAAAGAGAAACACATAATCCCAATTCCATTGCCCAGGAATTCAAGAAAAGTAGAAAACGATTCCCCCAACCTACTAGCAATCCCCCCGACTTCCCTTTGGCATCCACAGAACAAAAACTCCAGCCAGGTAATAATATTTCCATATTACCAGCAAACAGAACCCCATCACCCATAGTTTCTTGTAAAAATAGTACATCCACAGACTGATCAGCAACCAGCCTACATATAGCTAGTTTTTTAGGTTTACTAGCTAAACCCCTACAATTAAGGGTCATAACTATCATAGTGAAACCCTACAATGGGTATCCAAAACTCTAAGTACCCCAACGTCATCAGAAGAAACAATCCCCTTAGCAGACTCAATTGAATTAGTAGGAGTTAATAAACTCTTAAATCCCAGAGCTGTGTCCAATACCTTGGAACTAGATCTCAAAAAGTAACCCGAACCATGTCCTTTGATATCCTTTATAGGTGAAGTAAACCCTAAATCCTTAAGGCTAGTCTTGCCCAGAATAAAATCCAGATTAATCAAACCTGGCTTCAAGACAAAATTGATAAGGTTTCCCTCCTCAAAATGAACCTTAGTAGTCAGACTCAGAGGTTTTAAAGTCAAATCGAAAAGCCCCACATCATCAACCAATTCAACACAAGTAACAGACATCACAGGTGACAAACAGTTATTTTCATCAGTAACCGAAATCAAAGGTATACCCTTATGAACATCAATGGATAAGTCTAAGTCAGTAGGTAAATTAACAGGAAAATCAACAGGAAGAACAGCCAAAGATGCTTCAGGAATTTTAGCAAGAGAAGTATCAGAAAGATTTACAGGTAGATCAATAGGAATAACTGTAAATTTGAGCATATAGATCTGTAGACAAAAACAAAACTCACAAAGAAGATCTCACAATTTACTCAGCAATTGAAGAATGAAATAGTGCAAAAGGCTTGCAGCTGTGAATGCTTCCATTAATCAAAAAAGTAATTCAGATAATAATTACAATGATGTAAAATGGCTTTAATAGCCACAAGTAATTCGAATCCACATGAGGAAGTTCGAATTGATGACTCTACTTG
>LPNX010274228.1:38560-90896 GCA_001517045.1 Pseudotsuga menziesii
ACATCTTTCTTAATCTGCCAAACACTGTTGGATTTGGGTAAAGAGGACAACTGACTTTTCAAAAAGGTAAGTGACAGTGAGCTAACAAATGTCCATATTTATGACAACGATTGCACCTAAAGGGCAATCCAACATAGTCCAGGGACTGGGTAAATACAGTATCTCCTTTCTTAATGACAATGTCTTCAGCAAGACCATTGTGCATATCAATAAGGACCATACTCTCCCTAAACAACAAATACCAGTATTTAAAAAAGACATATCTGCCTAAAGAAATGTCCCAATAGAATTTCCAATCATCTTAAAAAATTCCAGAGACCAAAATTCGAATGGCAAATTAGGCAATTTAACCCAGATGGGTAAAGAGTCATACCTCTCTATTCGCGGATCAAATAGAGGCGTCCAATGCTTGAGAAAAAGTCATGTATTCTCCCATTTCCAATTCCCTTTAAGAACGACTTCCACGTCATCTGGATCCTGAAATTTAAAGGCCAGCCAACCCCTGGGAACTATGAAAATTTTAGGACAGATTCTAACCTCTCAAGACCAGGTAGCAGAAACCCATCTATGTAAACTGTCAGTACTAAATTTCCTTCCTCCAAAACGACCCACAAGGGTAAGGGCATTGGTAAGTATAATGTCATTTAAAGAGACATCCTCACCCACTACCAGTAGTAAAGATTTATCCAATTTACGTACACATTTAGTAGATTTCTTTCCAAAACCCTTCATCGGGCCAATTTATGTACACCACACACCTCCCAGAGGTCATCAAAAGAACCTACATTATATGTTATACAGACTTATCATAAATGTTGTATACTTTAATAAACACTTCCAAGAACATACATAATATTTTATAAAGGTTTATCATATATTACATGCTTTAATAAACGCATCCAGCAACCTATAGAATTTTTAATTGGCATATATTCGCATTCAAACATGTTTAGAATTTTTGATTCAAAATGCACTCACAAGTTGAGCAAGACTCAATTTCTAACTCATGTTGATCTTTCATACCGCATGTGGCATGTCTGTCAACCACCTATTGCATTTAATGAGTAAATTTTGAATTATTGTTTTGCCAAGGACATATCTCCACAATATCAATAGAAAAAGTTTTCGGTAAAGAACCATAAATAAGTAAAAACATGCATAGTTCTAATAATTAAAATGCAATAAAAATAAAAACATGCATAGTTCTAATAATTAAAATGCAATAAAAATAAACATATATGGATTAACAAAAAGTCATGCCAAACAAATGACCATGACTATATTTGAAATACATAATTACATACATCATACCCAAAAAAACATATATTTTTATGATAGAAAAATAATATTAATGGTATATTCATAATCTAGAATATTTATATTTTAATTAAATATATACATTAGATGTACATGAACAATTTTTTTGGTTGTTCATAGGTTGTCAATGTCGATACCATTCACAAGTAGGGATATAAGACTATCCCCAGAAAAATAAACAAGTTAAAGGAATGTATGTACTTCTCTCAAATCAATCTATCTTTTATGATGCTTAACCAATCTACTCATTACAAGGAAATAAAGAAATAAAGGCATCTCATCCAACCATCAAATTTATGAATTTTTTTTCAAATTTATGAATTTTTTTTCAACTACCATAATAGAACATAAGGAATATCTTCTCTATTCAATAAACCTCTCTAGATATTCTTCCCTACAATGCTCTTTAGAAAGAACCTGAACCGATATATGCTTTATGGAAAATATCTAGAAAAATAATGTTTAGCTCTCAAACATCTAAAGATAAAAAAAAATATCAAATAAAAGATTCCTAACTTCCCCAACCTTTATATTCATCTTCAATCATCCATTTTGATCCAAAATATATTATTCCATTTTCATAGAATTGACTTTTAATTAACGTTTATATCAATTAATAATTAACAAGTACAAACATGAAAACACTAATTAAATTGATATATAAAAATGAAAAAAAATAAGAATGTCAATCCTTTTGACATAAATAATTGAAATACTCCACTTCCTCATTATGATGGTATTAAACCCATAATTCTATAATTATGTGAAACACTATTCATCATCCCTTCTTTTCTTTTATATATATATATATATATTCTAAAAAAAGTCACTACCGTGCTTTTTTTCAATTATGTTTTAATTAGAGAATATTTCGTTGCTTTTTGAGTAGAAATACAATTCCATTAACACAGAATCCTATATGAATGTGTAAGAACCGAAAGTGGTGTATAAAGATTCGTTTGCATACGGAAGCAAGCAACCAGCCAACCCACCAAATGTTTGTTAAATGGATAACATGGATGTCTTTGAAATCACAATTTTTTCTTCACCAAATTGGAATCAATATGTCATGTCATCAATCACCGTATCCAACATCAATATGTTTGGTCATCTCCACCTTATAAAATAATAATAATATATGCACCGTATATAGCATCAATATGTTTTTGTCATCTTCACCCTATAAAATAATATTATATGCAGGATGTTTCATAATTAAAATTCTTTAGTGGGCATTCCTATTAAAAAATTTAATTGACATTTTTTTCAACACGTTTGGTATGCTTAACTAATAGATTTTGAAAGATGATCCAAACTTATTTATACTATCGCTGATTATTATGGAGTGATTCATATATATTAATTATAATTATTAAATTATAAAAAATTATGATGGTCATGGTGATGGTTATTGATATTGATGGAAATCAATTTTGTTTTATTGAACTTATTTTTTAAAGTTAGTATTCACTTTAATTTATATAAGAAAATATATAAAAATATAAAATAGTTAGGCTTTCCATTATAAGAAAACAACTCATAACGCAAGTTTGCATGCCTCTTTAGAGGAGAAAACAGTCTATTACCAATATCAATCTAATGTAGTTGTAGTGGAACCCAGTACATATCAAAGCAAAAATCAAAGATATAAAAAAGAGACTATCTACCATATAACAAGAGTGTAACCAGAAACAAAACTTCTTGACCTCTGCGGTAGCATTACCATCAGTATTTCCCTCGAAGATCCCATGGATGCTTCCATCAATTGCGATGGTCGTGAATAGTGGCGAGGGAAAATGATAGATAGCGACAACCTCCGCACACCAATCCAAAATATCTTGAACTCTATTGTGTAGCTCAAGAATGTGTGCTTATCGATCCTCCTCTACTTCATCGAGGTCATTACAAAGGAGGAGAATTGTTTCCTTGGTTGGTGGCATTTCTCTTGTCGCCCCCCCCTTCCATGATGACTATGACGAGCCATGTTGCTAATGCTTTCAGAGACCACCACAAGATTCACGTTTGTCCAGTGTAAACAGTTTTCTGGGGTTCCACCGTGCTCAAGGGGGCTAAGCACTAAGAGCGGGGAATAAATGAGCCTGCAAGTTTGTGTTTGGTCCATTAAATGACCGATGTCTAGATCGATGCAGGAGTTAAGCAAAGCAAGTAGGATTGTCATGTTGAGCCTCGTTGAGAGGGGAAACATTAATGGTGTGAGTTATTGGGCCCACTTTCGCGACCATCTCCCCTCCCGTTGTCGTATGACACCTTAGCTCGTCCATCTTGTCATCAATATTGGCACTGTATCCGACGTGTGACACCCCATCCGATATTTTTATCGAACTTTAAAAAAAGAAAGAAATTATTTTGTTTCTTTACAAATTTATTTGTATGCTTGAAAAACTTTAAGATAAGCATTCTTAAATCACCATATATAGTTGAGATGGATTAAAGGGTTATCCCTTAACAAAGATATTTCCAAGGGACAAGCGAGAGATTGCAGAACCTTTCCTTGCATCATCACCCAAGATGCATTTGGTCTCAAGTAGAAGCTAATTGTATGTGGTACCAAATAGAATAAAAATTAAATATAAAATAACACTTATCGGTTTCTTTAAACTTTTAGAATGTGTTGTATGTATAAAGTATTCTACAGGATTCTCTATTTCTCTACATTTCTCAATAAAACATAAACTAAACAATTAAAGGAATTATTATGTTTTCTTTACAATTTTATTTATGTGCTTGAAAAGCTTTAAGAGAAACATTCCTAAATCAGGATAGTTCTTATGAATTAAAAGGTTACAAAGGTCAATGATGTAGCAAATGTTTTGAAACTGTGATTTAATGTGGGTGTATGCAAGACATTCTAAGAGAAAGTGATTTTCAACTTCAACCATCTTAGTGTCACAAAGATAAAATATTTCATCCACAACTTTTTAAAAATTGTCCGATAAATAAAATAAATATGATATACTTAATTATTAGATTTTGAAAGATGAAAAACTAGTTTGAAATGGATTTATTTAAGTCATATAGAATTGGTTTTTTTAATTATTTTATATTTATGAAGTTATATTATTTAATTACTTTATTTATTTTTACATAATGATTTAATTTCATTTATAGAAAAAACCCTTCCAATGACGATTTTTCCTTATGGATCCTCCTCTGGAGAACAATATGGGAGAGTGTATTTAGCTCATTAATGAGGCCTATCGTGCTTTGGTGGCTTCTTCTCACCCCTATTCGATGGTGGAAGCTCCTTCTCCATGCTTTGTGAAACTTGATTAACTTGCTTTAGTATCGGAGTTCAAACTATCTTCTTTAGTTACTAGGCATAAAGCAATTGCTCTCTTAGATTGTAACTTAGTTGGATATTTTACATGCTTAAGGCCATCTCCCAGTTCAATGGAGGTTTGGCTGTATAAGAACTAGAGGTCCCTTATCTCAAGAATTTTACAACATAATTTCTATGGGTGGGGGTTTTATGTGTTTCTCTTTGAGAAGAAAGAATATAGGTATATCATCTTTAGGAATGGCTACTATTTCATGGGTGTAACGGGAATGTATTTGAACATATGGGATATGTCCTTCAATCCGTAGAGGGGCATTCCTTCAACAATCCAATATGGGTTAAACTACCCCACCTACTACTACATTGTTGGTCTGATGAGAATTTAGTGGCTATAGTAAATTCGTTGGGCCAATATATTGATAAATCGAAACAAAGCCACAAATGTTCACATGCACTCATAATTGTGTCGAAGTAGACTTGGAAAAGGGATTAATGGGGGGCATAAATCTCTCTTTGTGTGAATTTACTCATATGTAGAAATTAGATTGTGAACAAATCCCATTCAAATGCAACTTGTGTCATGAATACATGCATTTTACATGGAATATCCTTAAAACCCCTACAAGAGATCCCATTAACGAGAAAGAAGAAGGGCAATAATAGGTAACAAAATAGGGGAAGAAAATAATTGCAATGGATTTGCTTGATACTTTAGTAGCACCCTCCTCCTCCAACCACTTCTAGGTTCTATGAAATGAAGAGGAAGGGGAAAGGGAAGTGAAACAATCGAGTCAGGATAATGGGGTTGCAATCTTGAACTCTTATAACTCTACATATCATCCATTTCTATAAGAGAAAGGGATGGAAGACAATTACATTCCCCTCCTTCCCTCAAAACCATTCCAAGAAGTTCAAGCATCATAGTGTAGAAATATGAATACTCGAGGAGGTATTATGACCCACACAAAAGAAAAGAAACCTAAAGGAGATTCCACTAAAACCATGAAGGAGGAGATACCTGTTGTGAAGAAACAATGAAGGAAAACAACCAACCAAAAGAGGGAGGAAGAGGTAGCTAAGGTCAAATCCTTAAGTAGAAAAACCTCGTTATATAGGCATGTCAAAGTGGAACCTATTGCTTGAAATTCAAAATGATTAGAAATACGAATGGAAAGATAAGACATGTCGAATACACAAGCAGGAAATAATGATGATGATCTCCTAGAATCGTAGGGGTATCATGAAAAATATTGAATCAATTAGAGATATAGTTTACAAGAAAAGGTCTTCTCTTGTCATTATCTAGGAGATAA
The DNA here is from genome assembly GCA_001517045.1 of Pseudotsuga menziesii. Taxonomy (NCBI): domain Eukaryota; kingdom Viridiplantae; phylum Streptophyta; class Pinopsida; order Pinales; family Pinaceae; genus Pseudotsuga; species Pseudotsuga menziesii. Next base: position 44,489 of record LPNX010274228.1, read on the forward strand.
AAATGGAGACGGAGACACTAATAGTTAGTTATCAAAGATATGGAAAAATAGTGAAGTTTATGTTGTGAGTGCCAAGGGTGCTTCAATGGGAATAGAAAATATCTAGGTCTCCAAGAAATATAAGATGATTAGGTATAGGGAAAATCCAAATTGGCCTATTATTGAGCTAGATGACCAGACATTATTGAGCTAGATGACCAGACAACTTTGGAGAAAATAAGTGTGTGCAATGTCTATGGTCCTATCCAATGTGAAAACAAGGTTGGAATTTCGAGATCTCTAAGATCCCTACAAGAAAATGAATTTTCTCAAACCAACATCGTGGCATGAGACTTCAATTACACAATCTCGCATAAGGAAAGGAGAGGAGAAAGCATGGCTAGAGATCCATCTGGAGAGCATTTAAAGGATCTAATGGTGGACTGGAACCTTGAGGACACTCACAAAGTATAGATTTCATATTTGTTATAATCAAAATATTGGTCCATGGTATATTGCAGCTATACTATACCAATTTCTAGTACTTGTCTCTTTCATTAAAAAAGGCTTCATTCCGCAATCCAAAATTATTCCATCCATCTCTTTTGATCATAAGCCCATTTCTTTTTTTTGATAGAAACGGGTAGGTTTTATATTAATAAAACGGTGACAAGGCCACCAAAAAGTTTACATCTCCAGACAATATAGTAAGCCATACAGTCTTCCAAACTTTAAATACAGATGCCTGTGACTAGCAAACCAGGACTTTTAAGTTTTCAACAAAAATATTGAATAGAGAAAAGACAGAAACTAGACTGAAATTAACGATGCTTGGCCATTGCCTGGCCATTGCCCCAGAAGACGATTTGACAGCCAATTGGCTCATGCCATGGCCTAAGTTCCCAGCATCCTGAAGCTTTGCCAAAGTGCCCTCCATACTCTGCAGCCTGAGATCCAAATTTTCCAGAGAGACCGTGACCTTCTCTTCTAGAACCCACAAGGATGCCATGAAGTCCGAGCGGATACAACCCATATCCTCATCAATTCGTTCGAGGCGTCGCCCCCCCAGCTCATTAATTGGTTGCAGAAAATTTCCTTGATGTCTAACCCGACGCCTCAATACTCTTACCTCTGCTTCCAATTCCACCAATGGGTCTGGAGAGGAAGATGCAGAGTCATCAGAGTCTGCCATACCACCCAGAATTAACAGGCTATAGTCCAGATAGACCACATAGAAAAACGAAGAGCTTCGCCACCCGGAAGAATGAGCTGTCACCTTAAGAACGGCGAGAGCCTTGATTCCTGAAGCGGGTCGAAGAAGAATACAACTAATAGGCCAGATAGCATTCACATGATATAAAAGAAACATCATTACCCAGAAATTGGAGCATGCCGAAGGATGTTTCATCAGATTTTGAGGAGCGCCATTTACTGGACCCGTACTATGCATTAAATAACAGAGCACAATGCCAAAAGAAGAAACCTCTTAAAGATCAGGATTCTTAAGGTCATCATAACAGAGCGTGTTCCCAACGAACCAATAAGCTTTGTCAACCGAGAAACCCATTCTAGTCTGGATAGAGAGGGGAAGGTCCACACGCCCAAATGAAATGCTATGATTACATAATAAAACCTTAAGCGAGCCCATTAGATTTTGAAAAATCTTGCTCTGTAAATCCACCTGCTCCGTAGTACAGAGGATGTTACACTCCATCATCAGCAAAGGTAGAGAAGAGATCATCTTATATAGAGTAGGACGAGTGAATATAAAAATTTCGTTGAGCATGATGAAGGATGCGGTATAAAAGAGCATGTCGTGGTATGCCACGCCACCAACGGGAGAGGCCACCATCAGGCAGCAGAAGCAAATGACACTTGGCCTGGGGCCCATTCTCCAGATTACCAGCCAAACCATCCTCGAGTCCAAGCCCAAGAATTCAAGGGATAGGAAACAAACTAAGCACATCATTTAGTTTAAGGACCCCCTTGCCCAGGGGTATTGCTTCATTTGCTGCTTTGTCCGCTTGTCCGTTATTCATTCTCAAGAAATGAAGGAAATCTATAGATCGGAAAAAGGGAATGAGCAAAGAGATTCTTCAAAGTACTTGACGAAGGCGATTAGAGGAAGAAAACGTCTGAGAGTTGATGAAATGGATAATCAACCTGGATTCCCCCACAACCGTAAGAACCTGAATACCATGGAGAAGAGCTTGGTTTAAGCCTCACCAAAGGGCCAATGCTTCCACCATATTATTAGAATCAATTCCCAAATTCCAAGAGTATGTGAAGTTCAAATCTCCATCGGGGCCGAAGAGCGCCCCTCCCCCTCCTGCCTCCCCTCGGTTACCTTTTGAAGCTCCATCAAAAAACAAGAGATTTCTTCCTATCTCTTTGCACCAGAGTTCGAAAGTAGCCCTATCTTTTCTGATTTCCCAGTTTTGCAAAGTGGGTGGTCTATGAGGGAGGCTCGCGAAAGTACTAGGATTCAGGCTTTGAAACCAAACATCTTCTTCCTGAGACAATGGAGAATGGAGACAAAGAGGAGGGCGATATCGAATGAAATCCCCGAGCAAAGCTTTAAATTTTACCACCACCTGGATAGGAGAGGAGCAGGTTCCTCTGAAAATCCAATTGTTGCATTCGAGCCAAAGTTTCCAACTGATAAATTTGGGAAGACAGAGACCATTGGCGAAAGAGGGAGGAAACATCATCAAAATGCATGGGAGTGTGCCAAGGAAGGGTCACTAAATTCTAGACTTCTAAAGCAAAAGGACAAGAGATAAACAAATGAGGGGATGACTCTTCCGCAGCAAAATAGAGGGGGCACTGAGATGGGCCTTCCCACCCTTTCCTCCGCAGGACATCAGCAGTGAGGACACTATTATGTGCAATAATCCAAGCGAAATGATCAACTTTAGGGAGTGATTTAGGTGACCAGATGTACTTCCAGACTGCAGGATTCCTAGGAACATTTGGAATTTATTTGATGCTTCTGTAACCTTCAGCGACAGAGTAGTTCCCAGAATTTGAGCCCCATCCCCTTACATCTTTAAGATGCTTGGAAACCGGTGACTTCCCATTCAAGCAGAGGAGGAGGAGAGATTTTTCTTCTTCAAGGTTAGGAGGGCAATCCAGGATGTCCCATCCTATCCAAATATGTCGTCTTTCTGGGTGCCACTTTGATATATCCATAAGTTTTGATATCCCGAGATTTGTTAGGAACCTCCGAATACCATACAATCCTTCCATATTACCAATTGGGGGACTGCCTGAGATGGAATCCTCCCATATTCTAATTCTCTTCCCATTGCCTGGGATCCAAGTAAGGTCCTCGGAGAAAAAGGAGTGAGCTTTAGAGAATAATTCAAACAGGGAGGTACCTTTGGCCACCTTCGGTCCCTGGTCCAAGCACCTGATCCTTGTTCCTGAGAAGTATTTTTTCCATAAGACCTGTTTACTCTAGGAGGAATTCCCTGATACCATATTCCAAAGAAGCTTAGCACCAAGGGCTATATTTTGAGCTCTAAGATATTGCAAATGTAATCCCCCTTCTAGGTAAGGAGCAGTAACTTTCTCCCATTTGACCAGAGGTAGCCTGTTTTCATTTTGTTTCCCTCCTTTCCAAAGGAATCTCCGAAGAAGGGCTTCAATCTTCCTTAGAACGGTTAGAGGTGCCAATAGTAGAGAGCATTGAAAGACATGCATGCTTGCTAGGACTAATTTGATAAGAACCATTTTCCCTGCCAGATTTAGCCAAGAGGCCCCCCATGCCTTGATTTTCGAATTCAATTTTTCAATCAACGGATCCCAACTGGAGACTTTAGGTTTGATCTTGAAAATTGGCACTCCTAGATATTTGAATTCCGTCCAATGATACTTCCCTTCTATCTTCAAGATACGAGATAAATATTGCAGCTCAATTAGGGAACAATTCCAGCTATATATTTGAATTTTGGAGTAGTTGATTTGGCTCCCAGAAACATCCTGATAATTATCCAGCACCTCTTTGAACTTCCTTGCTGAGGAGGGGCTCGCTCCGCTCAGAAGAAGGGTGTCATCTGCAAAATGAGTGTGATTTACTTCTTTGACCCCACGCACAATCCTTAGCCCAAGCAGATCTTCTTGAACTCAATAGTGCTCCAAGTGAAAGCTAAGGGAGGCCGCTTGAATAGCATAAAGCAGGGGGGAGAGAGGGCACCCTTGGTGGAGACCTCGAGAAGCTTGGAAGAAATCTACTGCTCTCCCATTCACCAGAGGTGCAATCCAAGGAGTACTAATATAGGCTTTGGCCCAAGAGAGAAAGCCGGGAGCAAAACCAAACCTGGTCATGACCTGAAACAAAAAATCATGGCGAACTCTATCAAAGGCGTTAATTAAGTCCAGTTTAATAACCATACCTTTTTCTTTTCTTTCCACGCTTGAGTGGATGGCTTCTTAGACTAAGATGATGTTGTCAGAGATTTGTCTGCCCTTAATAAACCCTCCTTGATTCTCAGGAATAATAAGAGGAAGGACAACTTTCAATCTAATGGCTAAGACTTTGGTGATAACCTTATATCCAATATTACAAAGGGAGATAGGACGGAATCAGGAGAAAGAGGTGGCACCTTTTTCTTTAGGGATGAGGGCAAGGAAAGAAGAATTGGTTCCTCCTCCTAACTTGAAACAAGACTGGGATTTCTTAACCAACCGAAACAGATCAGAATGAATGAGATGCAAACAAGAAGTAAGAAAATGAGCAGTGAACCCATCCAGCCCAGGGGCCTTATCAGGACTCATGCTATCAACAACAAATTTGACTTCTTCAAGGGTGACTGGTCGAAGGAGTAGGTGATTAGATTGACCTGAGACAAGGGGTGGAATGTTGTCCAAAATATCAGAATGGCTGAAGTCCATACTAGGGGATTTTTCTGTGTAAATTTCCTGGAAATGATCATGAGCTGCTTTTTTAATTTCATCAAAAGCAGAAAGCTGATTCCCCAAATGATAAATCTTTGAAACAGTCTTAAAATGATTTCTAACCTCTGCTTGTTTATGAAAAAACTTTGTATTTTTATCCCCTTCTTAGAGCCATGGATTTCTTGATTTTATTTTCCAGTCATTTTCTTCAAGCCTACAGGCTTCATGGAGCTTATTATGGAGAGAGACTTCTATATCCAGAGAAGCTTGGTCAAGTCTCCCTTCATTACTGAAATGATGATCCTCCAGTGCCTTCTCCGCTTCCATCCTTTGATTCTTAGGAGATTTGTGGAGTTTCACCCAATCTTTCAGGGCCTTTCTCACAATCCGCAGCTTCTCTTCCCACACATAGAAAGCAGAACCTTTGACATTTTTTTTCCAAGCTGCTGCCACAATGTCCTAAAACCCTTCCATTGGAATCCAGGCAGGATTAAACCTGAAAGGAATGGGACCCAAATTCTGATCTTTGATAAACGAGAGAAAAATTGGCTTATGATCCGAAGCACTGAAAGACAGAATGGCCGAGGTCAGGTCAAACCCTTGAACGTGAAGAGAATTCTGAACCAGGAATTTGTCTAGCCTTACTGCAATGTGACCTGGTCCTAACCTTTTATTTGTCCAAGTAAACTTCCCCCTGATTGGTTTGATATCCTCCAGGTCCCAATCAGAGATGATTTCTTCCACCCATTCTCTGGCAGGATCTCTAACAATATTACCCCCTTGCTTTTCCTCAGAGGAGAGGATAAGATTCAGATCTCCCGCAATAACAAAGTTATCCAGTTGTGATGTGATCATATGATCATTTAGATTAGTCCAGCAAAATTGCTTCTCAGAAAGAGCAATAGGGACATAAACATTAAAAAGACTTAAACGAAGATTTGTATCTTTAAAAATAATTTTAGTGAAAATCCAACGAGGAGAAGTAGTGAAACTTACAATTTCAACCTTAGAAGGATCCCAGAGCGTTGCAATCCCTCCTGACACTCCTCTAGAACTAACCGCTATGCATTGCGCATTATACTAGAACGAAGGAGCTGTCTGGAGGAAGGCTTGCTCTTCCATTTTTGTCTCCTGGATAAGGAGGATGTAGGGTCTCGAAATTCTGATTAGATCTTTCATTGATAACACTTTCGTTTTGCTTCCTAACCCCCTACAATTCCAGGAGACAATCTACATTACTTACCTTTTGACATGGAGGCTACCCCTTTCGAGGCATTACCTTGTTGTCTGGTATTTCTTGGATTAGGATGTTTTTCTAGGGTATTCTGAACTCCATCTAACCAATCTCGATAGGTGGCAGCTTCCCTTCTTTCCCTATCCATTTTCCTTCCCCAGCGGTCCTTTTTGGCAGGTTTCAAAGGATCAGGGTCCTCCTCATCAGTTCCCTCTTCCTCTATGCCCCCATCAATAGCAGAATCTTGCTACAGATCTTCCTGAGTTGGGTTAGCTGCTTCTATTTCAACATTCGGGTTTCCTACTATTCTGAATTCGGCTCTTCTAGCTTGAGAGGAGGAGGTCGTGGGAGATATTTCCCCTTCTTCGGTTGGTTTGACAGGTGGTTCCTGTTCTTCAAGGACAGCGAAGCTATTTCCAGATCTAGGTTTAGGATTGCTTTCCTGGACTTTGGAGGTTTCCGGGGCCACCGAGGAGGGATCCTTCGGAAGGGGAGCTTGAGTATTTCCCTTAGGGCCCTTTCTTCTAGGGTTTTCTTTTTGGTTCTTGGCTTGTTGCCAACCTTCTTCAGGGGCCTTCTCCGTCTCTGGTTCCTGGAGTTTTGGACAGTTCCTTTCGAAGTGGCCATATTCATGGCAGTGTCTACACTTGAAGGGCAGCTATTCATAGTCAAGTTGCTGGTAATGCTACCACCCTTTGACTGTGAGTTTTACTGCTTCAGGAAGACCCGCCTCTAGATCTACTTCCACACAGATTCGAGCAAAAGAATATTGACCGTTTGGATCAGCTTTGTGAATATATTTGCCCAGGCCATTTCCTATAGATCGGAGAGATTCTTCGCCCCAACAATGCATAGGGAGGTTAGGTAAACGCACCCAGAATGGGACTGCTTTGGGGACATCCAGAGCAGGGTCAAAATCAGGATTCCAACGATTCAGATACAATCCCTGGGGGCCCATAAAATAGGGCTCGCTTCTAAAAATAAAATCCCTATCAACTTTTGAAACAAAAAAAAAAAAGAAAATACCCTCTTTCAATCGCATAGCTCGTAACTCCTTGAGTGATCAGAGGTCACCATTTATTCTGAATCCAATATTCCGTGGTGTGTGGAGATGGCCAAAGGCCTGTAAACTACCCAATAAGAGCTCGATCTGCAAGGGAGACGGCCAGGTGAATGGGTTTTTCTGGCGGAAGTTCGATCTCAGAAATGGCATCAAGTTTCTTTACAAACTTCGGCGGTGGAGCAGAGTCCACCTTCTTCCCATTCGCGTTAACCAGATGAGCGAAGGCGGCTTCTTCAGTGGAGTGTGGGGGTGGGGGAGGGGGAGGAGGCAATCCTCCTCCTGTAGAGATCATCTTCGGCAAACCCTAGCAGTAGCGCAAATGATCATGGAAAGTATCAATGTAAATTGCTATTTGTTAGGGTAAGTTGTGATCATAAGCCCATTTCTATTTCTATATAATTTAGTGAATTTCAAGGTCCTATCCCTTCCATTTCAACCCTTCATGGATAAGGGAATAATAGGTACAACACCTTATTCAAATCACTTGGAATACTTTCATAAAGGGATCTCCATCCTTTGTTTGGGAGTCAAAACTTAGGCTAGTCAAAGGAGCTTTGAAAGTATTGGACAAAACTAAGTTTAAGTCCCCTGAATTTAGAAGGAAAGAAATCCAAGATAATTTGGGCACTTTTCAAGAAGAAATGGAAAGGGAAAAAAATATAAGTGAAATTTTGCAAAAGGAAAAATATATAAACCTACAATTCTTGGTTTCTGACAGAACAGAAGAGGGGGTATGGTGCCTCAAATCAAGGATTTATGGCTTAGGAATGGAAATAAGAATACTTCTTTTTTTCATAATCAGGATAAACATGAATATAATTAGGGATATAAGTGATTTGTAGGGAAAGAACAAGATTGGTTTTGTTGCAATCAAAGAGGAAGTATTTAATCACTACAAGGAATTATATACTAAGCCTAGAAATTCAAACCTAATGGAAGAAGAGAAAATGTATGCTAACATCCTAAGAGTAATCACCTTGAAGACAATCATATGATGTATAGTTTGATATCTCAGGAGGAAGTTTTAGAGTAAATTTGGAGCTTGAATCATGATAAGGAATCTAGTCCAAACAAATTTACGATTGTTTTTTAGGGAGAGTAAGCACATAAGCAAACCAAACTTTTGTAAAATGTTGAAATGGACTAAAGGTAAAGATAATATAGGATGGGATACTAATTCTTCCTCAATTTATATAATCCCTAATGAATCTAGGAATTCTTCGCTAGCTATATTTTTCCTTATTTCTCTCTATAACTTATTTTACAAGATATTGACAAAAATTCTTGGAACTAGAATTAAAAGATTCTCTGTAAACTCATTTATGTAAATCAAGGAGGATTCCTCTCAAGTAAGTAGATCTCAGATAACATCATCCTAATTCAAGAGTCCATCCATTTGAGTGTCTCTTGAAAGGAACAAGGTATGGTTATCAAGCTTGATATTGCTAATGCTTTTGATTGGGTTAGGAACAATTTTATCTTTGGGGTGTTACAGTAGTTTAGGTTCTCTCCCCACTTCATAAATGGACCAAATCTTGTATTGGTAGGTTGTGGATTGCTTCCTTAGTCAATGGTAGGCCATCTTGTTTCTTCCAATCCTTTGGAGGGTTGCGACAAGGATGTCTGCTCTCCCATTTCTTGTATATGATCAGGGTGGAAATGCTTGGTAGAAAACTCAACAAGGAAAGGGAGGAAGGGAACTTTGTAGGTATTCTCATCACTCTATGAGGAAAGGCTATTAATAGTGCCCAATTTGTGAATGCCATTAATTTCATACTTGGAGCCTCAATGATTAATGCTCATAGATTCACGAGAATTTTAAATTCTTTCATTGAAGACTCTGTAGGGGAGGTCAATGCAAATAAGAGTAGAATCTATAGTTGGGATATTTCTCCTAGTCTGTGTTAGATTTTCTTAAGATCTGATTAGATTATCTAGGATCTTTATCTAAAAGAATAACAAGTAAAACAAAATGCATAAAATGTAAAATATGTACAAGACACAAATATTTTTCATTGGGGAAACCATATAGGAGAAAACCCCGCAAACTTCTTTAGAGTAGTAAGATGATCAAAAGAAATAATAAGAAATGTTCAACAGCTATATTTCTCTCCTCCTCTGACTGTCTCTCTCTCTCATGTGCCTTAGAGAGTATGTGAGGTGTGTATAAATGAGGGAGAGCACCTCCCTATTTATAACCTTTCAAGTCACTGACCAAATATAATACCCGAGCCTACATGTCATCTCATATGGGGCCCACTTCTCCTAGAGAGACCACAATTGCATATTACATAATGTTACACTATGGACTATTGCCCTGACTTACAACGGAGGTTGTACCTCAAGGTATAGACACAATTTAGACCTCTTGTAAAGGGTTAACACATCCCCAATGGGGGTATAACAGCATACAATGATAATATGCATCAGAATATCTTCTGAAGTTACAAATATATCAACACTCCCTCTTAACTAGGAAGGTATTTTCTCTCTACACAATCATCAACACATATGGTCAGGTATTCAACGCATCATTATCATCATGGAGTCATAGAGTCTTCATTATAGCTACTGCCATCATCTTCTTATAATTTGATCATCGTCCCATACTATCTATCATCGAAACTTTCTACAGTGCCAACCCTTTTTCATGCTAGATGTAGGCCTAGTCCTCTACCACGTCTTCATATACAGTGCTAGCCCTTTTTCATGTTGGATGTAGGCCTAGCCCTCTTCTAGGTGTTCATCATCTCTGTGAGAAAGCCATCAAGTAGGTACATTTCAGGACTTATTATATGCCTCTTGCAAAACCTGCAATATCTCCCAAGATTGATTATATGCCACTGCAAAACCTGAAGGAGCATCCCAGGACTGATTACATGCCTTGCAATACCTATGTACCCTACTGTTACCTCATAATCTTCAGATCATCACATCATCACACGGATCAAATCCTAGATACAAATAACACAACACTTACATCGCAGCCATGGGAGGCCCAGCTTGCCACCATGTCAGATAGGCTCTCAACACTTACATCATGACCATGGGAGGCCCAACCTACCACCATGTCGGAAAGGCTAGGCACTTACATTTGACCATGGGAGGCCCATCCTTCCACCATGTTGAAAAGGTTCTGCACTTACATCCGACCATGGGAGGCCCAGCCTACCACCATGTCGGAAAGGCTCTGCACTTACATCCAACCATGGAAGGCATAGCCTGCCACCATGTCGGAAAGGCTCATCACTTATATCTGACCATGGGAGGCCTAGCCTACCACCATGTCAAAAAGGCTCTGCACTTACATCTAACCATGGGAGGCCCATCCTTCCACCATGTCGGAAAGGCTCTGCACTTACATCTAACCATGGGAGGCCCAACCTGCCACCATGTCAGAAAGGCTCTGCACTTACATCCAACCATGGGAGGCCCAGCCTTCCACCATTTCAAAAAGGATCTGCACTTATATCCAACCATGGGAGGCCCATGTTGCCACCATGTCGAAAATGATCTGCACTTACATCCGACCATGGGAGGCTTAGCCTACCACCATGTCGAAAAGGCTCAACACTTATATCCGACCATGGGACGCCCAACCTGCCACCATGTCCGAAAGGCTTAGCACTTATATCCAACCATGGTAGGCCCAGCCTGCCACCATGTCGAAAAGGCTCTCATACTCATCACTACCCCTTGGAAGGAACCTCGATCTGAAGTACACACTGGAGCTTCACTACTCTTCTCTACATCATACAAAAATGCAAGTCAGATCAATCAAATCAAATAGTAGCTTTCAAAAGAAACATACTACCTCAAAAATAGCTGAGTAAGTAGCAACATATTTTTCCTTGGCTGTACTCAGCACCATGTAGGACTACGTCCTTCCAAACCAGTAGCCCATACTGGATCTCAAAATGAAGAAGCAACCCAAGGTGCTCTTCTTCTCAATGGCGCTACTAATCTGAATCAACATAACAATGCAGGTTAGTCTTCTGATTCGTATCATACTTAAGCCCATACTCAACTATACCCTTCAGGTACCTGACTGCATGCTTTGCAACCAGGTGGGCATGTCTCGGATCCATCCGGAACTGGCTCAGGTTGTTAACAGCAAAGCATGTGTATGTTCTTGTATACGTCAGGCACATCAATGAACAAATCATCCGACGATACATTGTGGAATCAGGCGTCTATGATGAAGCATCACTCAATAGCTTCAGGTTCAATGCCATAGGTGTGGCCATGGCCTTGCAGTTCATCATCCCAAACCTCGTTAGGATCTCCACTGCATACTTCCCTTTTCCAAGGGATATTCCATATACACTCAACCACACCTCAATGCCTAGAAAGTAGTGCATTATACCCAAGTCCTTCATCTCGAACTTGGCAGCAAGTCTCCTTCTTGCATCTTTAATGAGTTCCTCTTTTCCTGTCAAGAATAGGTCGTCGACATATAACAAGAGCATCACCGATATTCCATCTTCAACCTTGAAGCAAAGGTTGGAATCCACTTTACTCTCAGTAAATCCTAGAGCCATCAGTAATTTTTCCATCCTATCTTACAATGTTGAACCTCAAGATCTTATGCAATCACCCCCTCTGAAGCAGAGCATCATTCTCCCTCTGCCTTTCGTACTCTATGTATTGAAACATTCTCTATTGGAGTGACAAGCAACTTCCTCTTCTACTAATATTCTATGTATCCATCTAGGGTCACTAGACACCAAGATCCTCTATCTTGAACTTTGTTGAAAATTTCTTCTCGCACCCATCTGTGAGCTTGTCATCCTCTATAGGCTTTCATCCTCAATCTTATAGCAAAGGTTAATATCTTCATCACTCTAGGTTATCTTCAAGGTCCTTATGTAATTTTATGTTATATCCCATGGGTGCCTTCTAAGCTCGTACAAGGCCTTCTTTAATTTGCACACATGAGTCTGCATGTCATGTGTCTCATCTCCCAGTGCACTACAACAAAACCCTGTGATTAGCATCTCTTTTAGCTTCCTTTTTAGCGTCCACTATCACTTTTAGTGTATTTTTCATCATTTTTTGGACAAAGTGGACGCTTTTCCATGGGATGGCACTTTTAATGGTGTTATTTGCGTCCATTTTTAAAAGTCGGTGCTATTTTGGATGATAATTATAATCCCAATTAGCGTCCTAATTAGTGTCCCAATTAGCATTCCAATTAACGTCCCAATTAGCATCCCAATTAGCATCTTGTTTTAAAAGTTGACGCTAATTAGCATCCCAATTAATGTCTCAATTAGCTTCCCACATAGCATTACAATTATCATCCCAATTAGCATCCAAATTAACGTCCCAATTAGCGTCCAAAAAACATCCCATATAACACCAAGAATAGCCTCCGAAAACCTAAGACATTGATCTTCCTCATAAGACATTTAGGGCCTCAATAATCATTCTTCATTACAATGATGCACATGCAATACATGCATGCCAAACATTCTCTTTACCAGGATTTCATGGTGGTTTCATACAAAGTGCATGGTCCATGAGCACTAAAAGCCTTTTTTAGACGGTAAGAAATTAGTGACCATGTTTAAGCCATCAAGAACCATCCTCGATGCATGAAAACTTAAAATGGTGACCATGCAACACATATAAGCCCAAAAATATCTTTATAAGTATGTGTGGTGACTTTTGACCATGCACTTTAAGGCCGCATAGGGTCTAAGGCCATATGAGTTTCCTAAATAAGTTTTTCATGTCATGAAACTCCATTATTATTGGTTATTCATTGAAGGGACGCCGTTGTGATGCCTAGGAAAATAGTACAATTGGTTGTTGTTCATTTTCTAGGAAGGACATAGATTGACGACGGATTAGGATTGATGGTGTATGCATCTCACTAAGATAAGTTTATACACTAAGATAAGATCATTAACATAATGGGAAATGATCAAAACCATGAAACATAAAATACACCCTTTAAAGTGGATATATGTGATAAAAGTTGGATATATGTACAATTGAGCATTTTTTGCATAGTGGGATGGATCTCAAGTCCTCAAATGGAGTCATAGGAATAAATAAATATCCTTATGTAGGTTTCCTAGGGAATTAGGAATGGAATTCTAGGGAAGAAGACAATGTCTTAGGACCTAAATAATACATTGAGGCACACATATCCACGAACAATTCCTTAAATCACCATGCATGACTTCACAAGGGTTTCCATGGCACTATGTATGCAAGTCTTGTGTCTATAATTCCTTTGACACAATCAATGTAGGAGACATAAATCTTGGGACCTAAAGGAATCTTCTAGGCATCCAAGGCTATGAATGTTTCCTCCATTAAACACACATGGCTTCCTGAGAGTAATATTAGCCTATGATTGAGGATGTTGGTGCCATTAGATGGTTTTGAGTAGTATGTGCACATCTCATGGCCTTGAGAATTATGTTGTAAGGAATAAGACCATGCCTTTGAACATAAGAAAATCATTGATGCATCAAAATCCATGAACAATGTATCGAAGCATCACGCATGACTTCATAAGGGTATTCATGGTACTATGTATCTACGTCTTGGGTCCTTCAACATGGTTAATGGAGGACATGTGAACCTTGGGCCCTAAAGGAAGCTTCTAATGGCTAAGAATGTTCCTTCCACCAACCACAAATAACCTTTTAAGGGTATCAATGACCTACAATTGAGGATGCAAGTACCATTAGGTGGTTTTGAGTAGTACACACATGTATCAGTTATTGAGGATGTCACTATATGGAAGTAGATGATGCCTTTGGAATTAAAGTAACCATTGAAGCATATACAATCATGATAAATTCCTTAAGCACCACATATGACTTCATAGGAGTATCCATGGTGCTATGTATCCAAGTCTTGGGAATTTGGGGCCATGGACATTATCAAGGGGGGGTACCTCAACCAAGCCCTAAAGGAACAGTTTATTCATATACAGATGAAACATTAGCCTTAAGCAACCACACATGGCCTCCTGAGGGTATAATTTTCCTATGATTGAGATACCAATTTCATCATGTGTTTTTTAGTAGTATCTACATGGCTCATTGTCTGGGAATGATGTTCTAGGGAATAATACAATGAATTTGGCCCTAAACAAATCATTAAGGAATCCATAACCATGAAAATGTCTCTAAGAACCATGCATAACATCATATAGATATTCATGGCATCATGTGTCCATGTCTTGGGGCCTTGTGGCCTTGGGGCCATAGACATGGTCATGGGAAGAAACTTTATCCTTTGTCCCAAAAATAATCTTCTAGCCATCTAAGCCTAAGAATATTATATCCACCAACCACACATGGCCCCTTGAGGGTATCAATTTCATATGAGTAATGATATTAGTTCCATTTACATGATGGTACAACTCTATTATAAGAGTAATCAACCACCATTTTTGGGTAGAATCCCTATTAACATAGACACTCATATGTGAAGTCTTTTTCCTTCTCTACAATATTGTTTGCTAGAAATTGAGCCCATGAATGGTTGCACATAAAATCTATAACATCTAATATTGTTATTATAGAATCGTGTGACTATCACATAACTACCACATATGCATCATGTATGCACACATACATTTTGTTTCAGGTTCCACTTCACTTATTTCTCGGTACTCTCCTTACATTGAGTAATGAGTATGTATCTAGGTTTATCAAGTGTAATAATAATGCTATATAGTAATAAAATAACCTAGCATAGATCCCTCTTCATCTTTATATTTTAAACATTGTTAGATTTGTATTTTAGTTTTTTTTTTTATTCCTCTATGTCCTTAATATAGATGGATTTAAAAAAAAAATACTTAGTTCCATCTTAACTCTAGATCTATCACATCTCAAGAGGGATAGAATCACCTAAGGTGCAACCATTTTTTACATTGCAAAAAATTGAATACACAATTGTACCTAAGAGAATAGATCCCTCACTAAGTATGATAAATACACCATTAAGTTGTTATAATTAGAATAACTTAATTAATTTGTAAAAAAAATTAAAAATCGATCAATCTTTTAGATCCTATCTTACATTTTCTTTGGGATAAAAGTATCTTGGATAAATTTTATTTCCATTCTCAGAAAAATACTTCTAATTATACCACAAAACAAAGCTTTAAAAAAATAGGTCAATTTGATTGCTCATTATTTTAATCATTATGTAAAACATATTTTCAACCATACATTTTTTAAAATGTTAATATAAAAAATAAATATATTCAACTAAAATCTTCAACTATACATTTTTTAAAATGTTAATATACAAAATAAATATATTCAACTAAAACATATCTTCAATTCTACATGTTTTAAATGTTAATATAAAAAATAAATATATTCAACTATTAACAATTGCTTCATTAAGTTTTTATGCAATGTAAGATCTAGAAATAAATTATATTATATTATTATGTTATGAATCATTTTTGAATTAGTTTATAATGAGAATGTTTACATATATTCAAAGCTAAGACATTGTGTAATAGTATTATTGAACTTAACTATGGTTATCTCTACATTGAACAAATTGTTTGTTTATAAATGGTTACTTAAAATGATATAAGATATATTGATTATCATTTTTATTATTAAAATGTTATTTTTTTAGTGTTTATTATTAATTTTTTTTATTTCTTAAATTGTAATTATCTACTTTTATTATAACGTGGTATTTTTATTTTATGAATATTAGAAAGATTATATAACTTTTTAAAATGATTTATAAATGTTTTAGAAACATCAATAGAACAACAGAAAATTACCTTAGCTACTACTTTTTTTATAATTAGAAAAATTTAGAATAAAAGAAAATTACCTTAGTTACTAATTTTTTTATAATTAGAAACATTAAAAAATGGCAGAAAAACTCTTTTTCCCTCTATTTCATTTTCCCTTTTCCCTTAGCACTAGAAGGGATGTCTATTTTTCTGGCTTTCGACCTGGAGGAAGAAATTAGAACTCGTGTGCTTTCTATTGCTGGTGCTTTCTCAGATGCAAGGTAAACCGCAACCATTGCTAACGTTTAGGATTTCACTCGATCAACACGTTCTAGGACTGGGATATACACTGGCACAGTATTCAGATCTGAAACTACTCGAAGGGATTCTATGCTTCCACCTAGGTTTTTGGTGCTTCTACCCCTGTATCTTGTGCTTTCTCTTTTGCCTCTGTTTCTGTCATGGTGCTTTTGCTGATACATATGTGCAAAGAATAACATTATGGAGGTGTGACTATTGAATCGATTTGGCACTGCGTGAATCAAGGTTTTAATTTTATTTGTATAATCAATTATCTCTGATCAAGATGTTGTTTGCATGTATTTGACTCTATGTAATATGGCTAACCGGATTGCAGTCCCTAGAGTGTGAAGGGAATATAGAAATGAGTACACATCCCTATGCTTGGTTATGGAAAGAATTAAATGCACCTTCCTTCTGGCTACTAAACAAGATTATACCTCACTGATGTTTTGTACAAAAAAGGCATAGACTACGAAGGAGAAAATGTCTCTTGGAATTACGTTATTCCAGGATTTGTACAAAAATCTTGGTAATCACTTCCTGCATTGCACACATTCCTCGAATGAATGAACCCCTTGATCTTGGGAGGCCATTCAAGGTGGTTATAACAATATCTTATTCTTCTTCGATTGCTTCATCATAACATCGAAAACTTCCTTTTGGTGTCTTCAAGGATGACACATGAGGGATGAGATGATCTTTAATAGAATCTGCAATGATTATCTTAGCTCTAGCCTTAGCCTCATCTCCCTCTGGATCCTATAACTTTCTTACTAAAATACTATTCCAAGTCAATTTATTCAAGGATCACGGAGGTCCTATACTTCCATACTAGAAAGTTGTTAGCTTCACCAAGCTTGTCATCACATTGGTGTGATTAGTCATTTTGAAATTAGAACCTCAAATGTAAATAGCAAAAATTTAGATCTTAACGATTTGAGGTGTCTGTCTTGGTTCTAGAGTTGGCTGATCTAGGATTTGTTAGAGAAACCATAAATTTCAAAACTTGGAATTTAAAACTTCTGATTGGATAGAAACATGGGCCTCTTCAAGGCGATCTGTCTAATGTACTCCTTCTCTAAAAACAATGAAGGGAAGCTCTCGGAACAAGACGCCCTAGTTTTCCAATTTCTTCTACATAAATTACGGATATTGATTCGGTTGTATCTCTGTATTTTCAGATCCTTAAGGTATGAAACTTCTCACCATGATATCCTGATAAGTCTTATTTCCAACCCCATAGGTTAGAGCAGAAATGAATTCTCCAAGTGGGACTTATGCCGAGTTTCCCAAGGTGACTTTTTTGGAGATTGTTCATCATAGCAAACTTGTACGAACTACCACGTGTCACTGTTTCACATTCTGGGTTTGAAAAGCATATCACAGAAACTATAGTCTGTTCCCTACCTGTAACATCTTGATAAATTTCGTTTGACCTTCCTATCCAGAGATATAGCAAATCTCCCTAGGTCACATGTGTATGACTGTATTCTGGAGGTGGCTGGAACCCTTATTTGGAGGAACCATATCTCCTGGAGTATAGTGAATCTGACGCTGAAACTTTTACATAGTGTACACCACAAATTTCTCTTTGAGCTATACAAATTTTGGCTTCTGATCCTTCTCCAATCTCGCGTTATAGCGAAGTTATAGGATTACTAAATTTAGTCTTCTAGGGTTTTCAGGCATGAAACCCTAATTTCCATTAGCTTCCATTGTAGCTGTATTTCAGTGGTAGAGTGAAACTTCTCTGATTCAGAAACTGATACAACCAATAGATGTTCCCTAGTGAGGCGAGTTAGCCTAGCCCTCCTTGCTTGATGATCTATGGAGAGAACACCTTCAACTAGTAATCCCTAGTTCCTACAACTACACAGTGTCTTCTTTCAGAGAGGCTCTGATACCATGTTAGATTTTCTTAATATCGGATTAGATTATCTAGGATCTTTATCTAAAAGAATAACAAGTACAAAAAATGCATAAAATGTAAAAGATGCACAAGACACAAAGATTTTTCATAGGAGAAACCATAAAGGAGAAAACCACGCAAACTTCTTCAGAATAGTAAGATGATCAAAACATTAGAGGAAATTTGGGGTCTAAAATGGGCCTTATAAGAAAACGTGCCAAAATAAGTTTTTGTGAGTTGGAATTCAAGAACCAATAGAATTTCAATAAAATAAGTCAACCATAATGGTTGAATTGACATATTTGTCATTAAAAAAAAACTACTTTTTTTGTTCATATTTTCGACATATCTCATTGTGCTTTTACTCAAATTTCGATCGGGAGAGCTAGTTGGATGTGGAATTTGATTCCGCATCCAACAAGTACCAACACTGCATACTTTTGATGGACCCCGCTACCCCAAAAACAAGAAATACCTGAAAAAACGTGATGATGACATCATTATCACGTTTTTTCAGGTATTTCTTGTTTTTGGGGTAGCGGGGTCCGTCAAAAGTATGAAGTGTGGGTACTCGTTGGATGTGGAATCAAATTCCGCATCCAACAAGCTCTCCCAATCGAAATTTGAGTAAAAGCACAGGGAGATATGTCGAAAATACGAACACAAAAAGTAGTTTTTTTCTTTCTTCCTCCAAAATTAATCAATATTATTTTATTATTTTATTATTTTAACTATTATTTTATAATTTTCCTTAGGAGGCCCATTGTAGACCCCAAAATTCCTCTAATGAGTAGTAATAAGAAATATTCAACAACTATCTTTCTCTCCTCCTCCGATTGTCTCTCTCTCTCATGCTCCTTAGAGAGTATGCGAGGTGTGTATAAATGAGGGAGAGTGCCTCCCTATTTATACCCTTTCAAGTCACTGACCAAATATAATACCCGAGCCTACATGTCATCTCACATGGGGCCCACTTCTCCTAGAGAGACCACAATTACATATTACATAATGTTATACTGGGGACTATTTCCCCAACTTACAACGGAGGTTGTACCTCAAGGTCTAGACACAATTTAAACATCCCGTAAAGGGGTAACACACATCCCCAATGGGGGTATAACAACATACAATGATAATATACATCAGAATATCTTTCGAAGTTAAAAATACATCAACAGTCTGTTGAAATGGATCACTCATATCTTTGGATTTGTTGGTCAAGAAAAGTGGTCATTTTTAAATATGTAGTCACTACAATTTGTTTAAAAAAATCTGAAGTGGTGGATTGGTAGAACATCTCCCACAAAATCAAAGCCAAAATTCAGGTATTAGGAATTCAATGGATAAATATGGTGGGCAATAGTATAATGGTCATCATGTTTGTTCTCTCTCCCCTTTCTCTTTTTCAATGCTTCTCCTTGTTAGTATTTATTGGTGTGATGCAATCTATTTGCAAGGAAATACATTAATTATCTATAAAGGAGGAAAGTACAACAACAACAACAAAAACAACAAAAACATTTGGTGAAATGGGAAATCATAAGAGCCCCTATGGATCATTGGGGCATTTCCATTAGGTATTCAAATATTATGAAGATTTGCATTCGAGCCAAAATGGTTTGGAGGCTTGTATCAAGGAAACCTTAAGGAAAAATGAGTGGTTGAAAGCAACACTTCAGAAAAAAATACATAAAGAGAGCAAGACTCAGATTCTTGGATAACTATACTTGGGAAGGAAATCGATTTGGAATACTATTGTGTTAAGTGAAGGGTAAATTAATCTAACATGGGTTGTACTAAATTCATGGAAATGGAGAAAAATATATATATATATATATATAGGAGGATAAAATACTTGACAGAGTTGCTATGTCCAACAAAATGGATTGTTAGACTTAAGTGCTTGGCTCTCTACTAATGGTATTAAGACTCTATTCATTATTTTTGAATGGGATTAGATAGAGAACTAAAGGAATTGGAACTGGGTTAGAGCTCCAATCCCTTTGCATTATGACTTAGAGTTGTTACTTTCTCTCCTTCAAGAAGAAACTTTGACTAGCCTTCATAATAAAGATAGTAGAGGATGGGGTCTTACTGGTAGGTACTTGGTGAAAGAAGGATATGATAGGACCATATATTCTCTTCCCCTTCCTCCTTTCTCTCGTATATGGAAAAACATATGGCACAATGATGATCTTCCGAAAGTGAATGCTTTCTTCTAGGTACGTGTTGATGAGCGAGTTCTCATAACATAAAATATTAATAAAAGACAAATTAAGGGGCCTTCATGGTGTATTCTCTACAAAAAGGAAGAGAAGAAAACTAAACACCTCTTTCTTAATTGTGAATGTCCATGTGTGGGAGATGGTTCTTGTTGAACTAAACACAATATTATTTTGCATACTCAATGCAGTTTTTTTTCTCTAATTTGGAAGAAGTATTACCCCAAAAATTACATAATAAGCCTTCCCTTTCCAAAATATAGATGGCACTGCCCAAAGAAATTTGTTGGAAGATTTGGAAAACAAGAAACAAGTCCATTTTTGAGTTGGAAACCATTCCTCCTGCTAAAAATGCAATTAGATCCAACTTCCTTCTCCTCTACAAGGATTTTCTTTCTCGGGGGATCCCTAAGGTTTTACAGGAGCCTTTTCCTAGTTGGGAGAGACTATGGATAAGGGATTTCATAATTGGGATCGCCCATCTATCCAAAATCATTGTAGTAATTCTAGTTACATATTCATTATGGAAGTTAGATATAAATCAAGTAGAATTTCAAGATTGGATCTCTAGGAAAATGTGTCATAAGATGTTTTTTTTATGGATCTTTGAAAGGGAATCCTAGGTCGATAGGTGTGAGGAGGATCCTACTGAATCCTAAAGGAAACATAGTGCGTACCTACAAATGGGGAATGGGATAGGAATCTAATATTCATGATGAGAGGCGTGCCTTGTACATGGGAATAGAGTTCATCATTTCTCTCAAGATCTAAAAGGTATTAATTTTCAAATATTCTCTATTGGTGATTACACAAACAAGGAAAATGATAACTAAGGACGAAATGACTATTGGATGATTTTAGTAGAGAATGATTGGAAATATTAACCAGATTGGGGAGACTAATATCATACACATCTGAAGGCATAACAACCCAATAACTAACAAACTAGAAAAGAACACCGTTTCTTTGGATCCATGAGTTTTTGTCAAAAATGAGGACCACACTCAACATTGTTTAAGCTTGTTCATTCAATGTTTTTATTTCCTATCACGAATATGGTATCATTGAAGGATCTTCTCATCACGTGTGACACTTGGTGTGTTTTAAATGAACTAGGTACAAGGTTTAGTTCACAATCAATCAACCATAAGGGAGATATATCCAATCAAGCTCCCATTTCTCTTGTTCATTATCGTGTTTGATGTTCTATTTTATTGTGTTGTGTGTGTTATTGGGTTCTAATTGTAGGATATCTATGCCCGGAGCAAAGATATCGATGTTGAAGGTTTGAATGGAATCAACTCTATTGGAATCTATATTTGCTATGGTTGGCCTTCTAAACAACACTTGAAGGCATTATAATAATTATTGAAAGGTAATTCTCCTTCTCTAGAGCTATGTTATGGTAGTATTTGGAAAGGAATTGATAAGGGTCGATGGCATGATGGATAAGTGCCCTAGGATTTCTAGTGTGAAACAAGGTTTTAGAGCGATGATGGAGAGTGATGTTGGTTCTTTTAAGATTTCAAGTGGATCTCATAGTAAGAATCCTTCCCCACACCTTAAGAATTGATTTCAGGTGAAGGGTGGTGGACAAATGCTTGCGATTCCATTCAACTAAGTCCTGGAGGGATTTGTGTTTCTTCATGAAAGGGGTTTATACAAATCTTTATGCCATATAAAATCCCCCTCTTTCCTAGATGAGGGTTCGACTTGTAGATGTATGGTGTTTCCTATTCGGTTAGTGAGAATTCTCCTTTGAATTTAGGGTTTTTCTCCTTCATTTTTGAGAGTATGGAGGACATGGATATGGTTTTGAAGAAGGGTCCATGGTGTTTTGATGATGTGGGCCTAATTTCCATTCCTTGGACTAAGCACTTCAATTTTTCAACAAATTTATGGGATCTACACCAGTTATGGGTTTGGATGGTTGGTCTTCCTCCATAACTTATTTGTAAAAATGTATTGTGTGCTATCAAGGAATCTAGAAGCGAGTTTCATAGGGATTCTCTAGAAATACTTGACAGGGATGGTGTTCCCTCAATGCTTTTGCTCATGGAGAATAATAGGGGTATTCTGGGTAAAATAATCTTGATATGTGGGGTTTATCATTGGACGATATTATTTGACTATGATAAAATTCATTTCTATTGTAGTTTCTGTTATGCTACTAGGCATATCTTGAGGGAGTTCCCTGGGAGGGATTTCACTTGTAAATGAAAGATTTTCATTTATGTTTCTAAACCCTTGACACCATTGATTATTCTTGAGCCCCTATAGGGAGTGGAAACTTATTCGATGGTTCCCACTAGTGCAGATGTCAATGATGGGGTTTCCCTGTTTGCTCTAAGATATAATAATTCTCCTCTTATGTTCAAGTAGGTGACTTTTGAAGGAACAAATTATATTGATATGGTTATCTCTGGTATCAATACTCTGGTGGTCAATGGTTTGGGAAAACTTCCCCAAGCTATCCCACACATTCTTCCTTTGTGAGGGGTTGGTTAGGTAGCAGAGTCCCTTGAACCTGGTGGTTCAATGAATGCTCCATTTCTGAAGGTGGTGAATAGTTCTTTAAGGGATGCAATAGGTTTGGATAGTGTGATCGCAGATAATTCCATTTGGAGAGTTATTCTTGTGAGTTAACATTGGTGCAGGTTTCGAGCAGTTCCTATCCATTGTCAACGATAATAATTCTTCCTCTCTTTTAATATTCGATGATCGAGTAGGAGGAATCGACCTCTTATTTTGGATATCTTTTGAATTCAAACTCATTTTGAGGTCTATTTTGTTCTTCGACTGATGTGATCACTTCTCCATCTTGTTCGGTGAATGGGGTTAGTGGGGCCATAACTATGCCTTCTTTTTCAAATTGTGTTTCTTTCCCTCCTTTCAATGTTGTTTCTCTTGGTGTCTCGATCCATCCTGATGGTGGAAAGAGTAATTTTCATGTAGCTTTGGTTGACTCCCCTCTAAGTTATCGAACTTGGGGGGTAACATTTCGTAAACAAAAGTATATGTTTTGATGCCTCCACTTTGATTGAGTTAGTCTACAGGTCCTTGGGAATTCTACTGGTTTTTGTCATCTTTAGGACAATTTTGTTTATAAGAGATATTAGGCTCCAACTTCACTTTGTTAATTGATATGGGTTTTTGTACTTTCTAGGGGGTGATAGAAGTTACTATATTGTGTTTGGGATAATAAAATAAATCCTTCAACTCAAGGGTCGATGTACCTCTTACCCATTGGTTTGTTATGTTATTTATGCTTCTGTAGCATTATTCTCTTGAATAGATCAAAAAATACATTTTCCATTTAGAAAATGTTTTGGTTTGTATATCACCCAAGTCTTCAGTGTAGTTGGGAAGATTGGTTATTTGTCCCCTTACTGGATAGTTTTTCCCGAGTTCCTTATTTGGGGAGCAATGAAGGATTCAGGGGCTATACAAACCATGTTGGCTTCAAGTTGGGGCTTAGGGTTGGGTGAGGTGCAAAGTGAAATTATACAGTTAAGAAACCTAACGAGAAGGTTAAATATGCAAATGGAGGGTATCATAGTAGTAATTGACCAAATATCATTTCATGTTGCACATTTGGACACAAGGTTTGATTATTTGGAGAGGCAAGTAAGGGAGCATGGGGGCTAGATAGAAAATTTGGTCATTGATTTAAAAGCTTACCCCGAAATGATATTGGTTGTCACTCACAAGAGCCATTCAAAAAATAAATTGTTTGTTGACTTTATAGAGATAGAAGATAATTTTGTTCATCCACCCATAATGGAAACTGTGGATATATCAAGCTCTCATAATGTGCTTGAAAAAGAAATGAATATGGATGAAGCACTTAGTGAAACAACTCTCCTTAGTTATTTTCTATTTTCTTCTTATACTTTTTTTTTTTTTTGTATAATCCTACTAGAATAGTTTACATAATATATATTAAACTTTTTGTCAAAATTCATACTTGTTATAGTTTTCCAAGATAAAGGGAAATTTTGTGATATAGTTATTTTAAAACAACTACATTTTTGTAATAATAAGAAAATATGTATTTCTCAACTATTTTCCTTAGCCCTTTAATATAAACTTCTTACTCATTTCGATTTAAAAAACTATTTTCCTTAACCCTTTACTATAAACTTCTTGCTCATTACAATTTAAAAAAAAATAAATTTTAATTTCAATTATTAAAATAATCATTACAATGTATTTAATTTAATTCATATAAGCCTCGACCATGAGGTATCCTCCTTAGGACATAAGTTATAGTTTGCCATCAAGGTAGTTTATCAACACACAATTAGAATGTTAAAGGCAACGTCATGAACATAAATCCTTCATATTTGTATGATCTGCGTGGGAAAATAATCATCACATTCATGCTCTATGTATCTGCATCTCCTTTAATAATTAAAGCTTTCCACAATATCGTGAGATAATCCCATAACTACCTAACTGATTTTTCATAGTAAAAGCATAAATTGACACTTATTCCCATAAATCTCTAATTCACTTTTTTTTAATAATTTATTCCCATAAATTCCCGATTCACTTTTTCATATAAGCTTCAAATACGCATAAAAATTTAAGTAATATTTAATCCCATAAATCTTTAATTCACTTTTTCCATTATATGTTCCTATAAATCCTTATTTCATTGTTTCGTATAAACTTCAAAAAATAAACATAAAATGAGAGGAATTCAAATTGATACAATTTTAAATTTTTATATAAATTTAAATTTATTTTAAATAAATTTAATCTTTTCCATAAAATATGGAAAATATTTTCATTTACATTGATTCATTCACGAAGAGCCAACCAACATTAAGTTTAATTAATTGCTTAGAATTACTATAGATCCCAAAGCAATGAATACTTCGAAAACTAATTTTAATTAACTATCATATACTTTGAATTACTCAATATCTCAAACCAACCAACGAGTGTAAAAAGAACATGACATTATTGTTTAAATTATTAATCATAATTTTGTTTATATTTCCTAATCAGTTAGTGTGGACAGTTATGGTATTTAGTGGTCAATTATGATATTGTAACTAGATATATGTACTTCTATATACATTGCTAAGTAATTGAATTTAGTATGTTTTTTTTTTCTTCGTATGTTTCTATTCATGGTTTCTTCTTGGTTTCAGTTATGTTTTTGCATTTCTTTTCATTATGCATCTAACAATTATAGCTAAAGTTATGGCCTAACCCAAAAACGAAAGAAATGGTGGTGCGCCTCCTCCTTGGCTTGCCACATGGCCTTATGTGATTATGAAGGAGAGAGGTAAAAACATCCATCTCCTAATTATTATAAGAGAAAATATTTATTTATTTATGATGAGATCAAATATTATTAAATTTTGGAGTTGGGTTTCTTTACTCATTTTTTCTTATAATTTGATTATATATATATGATTTGTTATTGTTCAAATTGTATTTTTGATTGCATAAATGGATTAAGGTTCTCAAACATTCTTGATCACTCGGGTTAGAAATTCCAACAACTTATATTTGCAATTCCAACAACTACAACTAGATTCTTGTCGAAAAATAGTCCAAAACATTGAATCAATATATAATGTCTGCCTCTCAAACTATATGACCTCCAATGTCTTCATTCAATAATGTTAACAAGTTTTTAGCTTAAAATGAACTTACAAGAAAATGTAAACATGAATAACCTCTCACTCAAGTTGATCTCTCCTATCATATGTGCCACCTTGACTAACACTCCTTACCATTTGATGTGTAACGATGAAATAGGGATTTCAAATTCCAACCCTTAGAGGCAATATTTCAATAATATCAATAGACAAAGCCTCTCAAGGGGGACCAAAACTAAATAAACACAAGCATAAGTGCAATAATTAAAATGCAGCATAAACAAACAAGTAGGGATTAACATAAACTCATAGCAATCACACACATCACACACAATGCATATTTTCTAGAATAGGAAATGTTATTAATTGCATATTCATGAACAATGATATAATACTTATATTTTAACCAAATATAGTTCAAGAAATTAGATGTGTATGAGTAATTTTGTACCCTCCAATGTAGATACCATCCCCAAGTAGGCCACCAATGCAAATGAAGCAAGCTAAATACCTCTAGTTTTCTCAATCCAACCCATCTATTGTCATGCTCCACCAATCTACTCATAAAGAGAACTCTAGGAATCTCATTCACTCATCAAACAATTATTGAACTCACTTCTACCACCCCACGCAACATAATGAAGATATCCTTCTGTCCTAAAAAAAACCCTCAAAGATATTCTTTGGTGCAATGTTCTTTATTATGGGTAGAAGGAGTCCAAACTCTTTTCTGCTTTTTGGGAGATGTCTACGAATAATACTTGTCTCCCAAGCATATAAAGAGCAAAACATACAAAGTAAGTGAAGGATTTCTAACTTTCCTAGCCTCTATACTCACTTACAACCATCTATCTTTTTATTCAAAATTTATGATTTCCATTTCGTAATACTAAGTTTTGCTTAATCCATAATGATTAATGATTATAAATAAAAAACACAACATAAACCATACAAAATATAAACACAAAAATACTACAATAAATAAATAGTTATGAAAAACTCAAAAATTATGTTTATCTCTCTTTTAAATAAATAAAATAAATAAATAAATAAATAAACTCAAAGATTTATGTTTATGTCTCCTTCATGAATGAAGTACTCTTACACTTTCTCATGATAATAATACAAAACTCATGCTTCATATTTCTTTAAAAAAAAATCACACCATCCTCCTTGATTCTTTTTCTTCCATTGAATTAATGGACAGATACACATTAAATACATAATTTACACATGTATTATTAAAAAAACATTGCCAAATTTCTTTTTTCAATTATATTTTAAAATGCGAATATTTCTTTGCTTTTTGAATAAAAATGCAATCCCATTGACACCCAAAACCTATATGGGCGTGGCAAGAAATAGAAATGCAATCCCATTAACGCCCAAAACCTATATGGGCGTGGGCCGCGTGGCAAACACTCTAACGTGGCGTATAAAGATTTGTTCTCTCAAAGAAAGGCATACGGACCCAACCTACCGACCCCATGTTTGTTAAATGGATAACATAGGTGTCATTGAAATGACAAATTTTTCTTCACCTTATAAAATAGTCGTATGCATTCTTTAATTTGCATTCTTTGATAGTGTCCCTTTCACAAAATTTTAATTGGCATTATTTTATAATATATTTTTCACGTATATATTAAAAAATATTTTTTTTGAGTATGCTTAATTTGAAAGGTGCAAACCTAATATCGAATGGATTTATTTACATTATCATATGGAGTCAAATAGAATTTTTTTCACAAATTTTTATTGATATTTTTAATTTGTTTATTATTGTATTTATTAAAAATATATATAATATGTTTAATTATTGGATTTTGAAAGATGTAAAATATGTAAAAAGGAAATAAGCATCTTATGTTTAATTATTAAATTTGAAAGATGGAAAACAAGTTTAAAATGGAGTTATTTATATATTTTTATACATTATAGTGTATGTTTTAATGTTGTTCACACCAGGGAGGATAAGTTGTGCTAGGGATTTCACCCAAAAGGATCATTCACTATCAAAGAAGCCTACGACTTATGGACGGGGCATGATAACCAACTTGTGAATTAGAAATGGCAGAGGTTATGGAAGATAAAGCTCTAGCCCAAAATTTTCGTTTTCAGTTGGCTTGTTATGAAAAACCACATATTAACAAGAGAAAACCTCAAGAAGAGAGGGATGCAGGGGCTTTACCGGTGTTGTACGTGTGGATGAGGAAACAATGAACCACCTCATGGATGCTTATTCATTCGCTGCCAGCTTATGGGACTAAGGGGCCATGGCCTTTAGAAGATCCAATAGAATTAGACAAAATCCAAACCAACCACTCTTTGAGTGGTTCTACAATCCTTTCCAAAACCCGGTCCTTGACCATCTCTAGGAGATTTTTCTACATTTTGTCGTCTGGGAGATCTGAAGGGAACGTAATTCTAGGATTTTTCGAGGAAAAATCAAGAATGCAGATGGAGAATGGAACACCCTCAAGAGAAAGATGATAGAAATGGTGAAAATGAAAGCCTGGAATAATTCAGACTGAGAAGCAACAGACTCTGAGTCCATCATCATGAAGGCCTGGGGAATCTATCGGCCCTTGCACTATTTTGGCAGACCAAACGAAACCTTCAGGACTTTGGCAAGCGCATACACCTGGACCCCTTCCCCCTCGGGGTTCTTCAAGCTCAATTTTGACGAAGCCTCG
This sequence comes from Pseudotsuga menziesii, assembly GCA_001517045.1. Lineage (NCBI taxonomy): Eukaryota > Viridiplantae > Streptophyta > Pinopsida > Pinales > Pinaceae > Pseudotsuga > Pseudotsuga menziesii. Next base: position 73,149 of record LPNX010274228.1, read on the forward strand.
AAAGGAAACCCAAGCCCAACTGGTTATGGCTACATTATCAGGGACCACTCAGGGAGAATAGAAGGTTTCAAACTCGGCTTCATAGGCAAAGAGACTAACAATGTGACAGAGGTTGAAGGCCTTTTGCTGGGTATCTAAATGGCTAAGGAGTGTAGCTAGACCCCACTAATTGTGGAAGGGGACACCAGGTGGTCATCGAGATGGAAACAAAGATTCTCCATGGAAGCCCAAGCACAAAGGTGGCTAAATTATGGAGACTGGAAGGAAGACTAGAACAGTTGGAAGAAAATTTCGACCCTTGAATCGCCATCTCCTTCAACCATGTCAAGAGGAATGGTAACAAGGTGGTGAACATATTGGCAAACCTAGGGACCGAAAACCAAAGAACAATTAAAGCAAGAGATTGGATGGAGATGACGGACATGACAACCCGGGACAGGTGTATCGATCTCATGAATCAAGATATGATGCGAGTTCATGGAAGGGAAGGGGAAGGACAACAGGAGGGCCCATAACCTACCACATAGCAGGGGATCGTCGTAGTCAGCTAGATGGAATCTTATGTGAAATACGAGTTGGCATAAATTCTCATATTATCACGACCAATTCATAGTTGTTTTGATTCAATTGGAAAGCAAACAAGTCATGAATGAGGTAAGTGGAGGATTTGGGCGAGCGCATGGGAACTATCCACGTAGGACCATGGAGCATGAGTTGGTTATCATGGTAGGGATGAGTCGCATCATGACTCAAAAGGGCAAGTTGCTATTTAGAGAAGGGCAGGGTGGCGAAAAAAGATGTAATAGCAAAACCCATATGTGCATGCAATTAGTTTTCACTGAGAGCAAGGGAGTGCTGGTGATTTGGAAAATGGAGGGAAAACAAAGGAAGAATGTAGAGGATAGCATGGTAGAACGACGAGGTAGGAGAAAGTGGGAGATGGACCCAAAAGAGGAGAGTTGTCATAGGACATGGGTTCATAAGAAAGCCTTATGGGAAGCTCACATGTTCAAACTTGGTCTGCCAATGAACATTCAACAAAGGATTAATGAGACTGAGCAAAAACTCTAGATAAAGTTGGATCGACATACCTTACAAGAGGAATGTCGTAAAGTGGAAGACTGGATCTTAGACCCTGGTACCAATGCCGAAAGACTCAGTCTCTGTGAGCGAACTGTTGCTCTTTTCTAGGTTATGAAAAATATGATGGGGCATACGATGTGGGAGCGACAAGAGCAGAGTAGTGATGGGGATTAGGCAGGGAAATGGCGATCAAAGATGAAGGAGCAGTACAAGACGCTGAACCAGAAGATGGATGCCATCATGTAGGGGCTCGGCATGCAAGTCCCTCCATCTAAGCCTCCCCCAACAATGCAATAGAATCCAGCAGGCAAGAGCCTCCACGGTCGCATCCCAGACCTTCCTTATATTTTGTTGTAAGAGGGTTGTGTCTTAAGGAAGTCTAGTGGTTTAAGGTCTTTGTGTTTAGTTCTATTTTTTTGGTTTGATAAATGTTATGCTTGTTAAAAATATCTATGCGAAGTAGGAATGTTAAGTGTCAGACGATGCTTTATGGTATGGATAGTAAGGAATGGACCTTCTCTGTATTATGTCAAAGTTATGGTCTTGAATAGTTTGTCTTATGAGTATTTTGGCCAAAGATCCAAGTAATGCTATTATCAACAATTATGTATAATAAAATATCTTACCTACAAAAAAAATGTTGTTTCGAATAAAAACTAAGATTTATTTAAATACTATTTTTATTAGTTAGCTTAATTTTTTTCAATTATTGATAAAAGATATAGAGAGAATATAAGTGGTTTATTTGTCACAGAGTAAATCAGGTCAACCATTGCTATGAGTTTAGTCATGTTTAAAGGGAGATGTCCAAATTTCAACAAAATGAGACCAAAGAGGAGAACCCAACCCTACACACATAAAGCATAGTTTTCCCCTCTTTTCAAGTGGTCTTAAATAGAGCTATCTAGACAAAAGGATTTTAACAAAACTGTAACAATTATTCATCTATAAAAGCATAGGTTTTACGAAACTAAGCCATGTGAAATGTAATGATAAATTTTCGTTTCATCTTGAGGCTGGTGATAAATCTACAATAGAGTATTTGTAGTATTTTCCAGGATATCTAGTTTGAAATGGATGCTATTGACATTGTCTCGGATGGTGGCCACTACCATCCCGAATCTTGCTTGATTTTGGTTTCGATCCATTAGAAGTATTCCAAGGAGGAGCTTTAAGACCCAATAAGGATCCAAACCGCGAAAGTATTCCAAGTTAGTTTCCTTGACTTCTGGTGTGTTCTCTTGGAGGTTTGCTAGAAGACTTGCTTAATCCTTCTCTATCTCACTCTTAATGCGCTAGAGTGTTTCCCTGATAAAGCATCATTTCAGTCGATGTTGTCTCGGCCCTCCTCCTCGTTTACACCTGTCTCATTGATGGAGCATATTCCACTGCTTGACTTGTAAACTAGTGCTGTCGCAAAGCCTCATTGTGTGCACAATATGGGAAGTGACTAGAGGTCGAATGTACCTAGAGGATTCCATAGATTCATCTACAGCTATAATAATCTCATAAAATGTAGACCGAGAGTAATTAAAGAGTTCATCATGGAGCAGGGATTTGGGGTACCCACTTATCTTAGGTACAGATCTAGATCAATCACCATGAATGCTAGGAGCTCAACAATGCTCAAATCCCTTAGTAATGATTGTTTGTAGAAAGAATCCATTAAACCTTTCATGCATGAATAATCTCTTATGCCACCTCCACTTGAATCCATTAAACCTTTTATGCATGAATCATCTCTTCCGCCACCTCCACTTGTTGTACTTTGTTATTTGCATGGATGCCTTGCCTTATGATTTCACCACTTGTTCCTTCCATGTGACAGGATAAAGAGACAAGGTGCACTCTCTTTCTCATCTATCCAAAAAAATGTTTAAATTATTTAAAAATATATATATATATATAATTGTTGAAAAAACCTACTAGTTAATTATTACATAATATTATTTCTTTAAAAATACACAATATTACATGAATTGATATCATAAATTTAAATTATGAGCTATCTTCCTTGTCTCTAAATTCAATAACAAACTATAAGCTATGAGCTATGGTTAATCTATCTCCAAAGTGTTAAATGCACCCTATTTAATATAAATCCTTCGCATTACTTTGATGAATAAGCTTTCATTGTGAAAGCCTCCCTATCATATTGGAGCTATTCCAAATCCCAGTTTATATTTTCCTTATGAACTTCATACAAACATAAAATTTCATTTACTATGATGGAGACTTAATGGACACCTATTAGAAAACATGGATTTTGTGGGCTTGTTTGAAACATTTTCCCATGAAATATTTTCATTTGCATGCAATAAACATATACATAGTTTTATTCAATGAAATTCAACAAAATACGAGTTGAATTAATTAACCTTGTGCCTAGAATTACTGTATATCACAAACCTATGAGTGCCACTAATATTTGGCCTAACCCCAAACACATGACCTTATGTGACTCGAAGAAGGTGCATTAACAAAAATAAAATAATACTCTCTTAATTATTGGAAGATCAACGAAAAATACTAAACATCATTAAATTCTAGCAATTTATTTTAATAATTAATGCAATGTCATCCATGTTGTCACAAGCTGAAGCTCTTCACTTGCAGACAAATATTTGGGCAAAGGATTATTATGTGATGCATGTTCTAATAAACATACCTAACAATGTCAACTTGGGTGCATGTGAAAATTACAATGATTGTAATATTTGGGCAAAGGATTATTATGTATGCATGTTCTAATAAACAGACCCAACAATGTCAACTTTGATGCATGTGAAAATTACAAGGATTGAATAAACTTACCAACCAATATAATTCTTGCATGTTATAATAAACATATCCAACAATGTCAACTTTGATGCATGTGAAAATAGATTAAAATCAATATTTTTAAAATTTAAAATTGATGTTTTTTAAAATATAAAAGTTTAAAAGTTCCAATAATATTGGATTCAAAATCTACACTTTTTTTTTATTAGATATTGATATTTTTGAAATTTGATTTTCCACTTTTAGAATTCAATATTGATATTTTTGAGAACTAGATTTTGTATTTTTGAAAGCTAATATTAACACTTTTATAATCTAAATGCACATTTTTGAAAAACAATATTTAGACTTTTTTTTGTTGGCAAAGTGGTGGAACCCTCCTGACTAGCAGGGTTGCCATTTGTTAAGTAACCACGAACTAGGGGCATCTAAGTTGTCAAAATCACCCGGGGATCGCACCCGACCTGGACCGCACCAACCCTTAACATGGTTGGATTTTTTTGGTATCCGATGGGATTAGAACTGGCAACCTTTCAGCTTAGGGGGCGTCTTAACCATACCTCGCCACCAACTATTCTACATCTAGCGGATCCAATATTTAGACTTATAAAATATGATTTTATAGTTTTAGAATATGATATTGACATTTTTAGAACCTAATTTTGGAATAATGTGTTAAAACATTCCTAACTAAAATTTTCACTTTAAAAACCTCAGTTTTGCACTAGATCATCAAATTTAATATATTATATCATTCAAAGTTTTTAAAATGGGTTACAAATCACCTGCAACTACTTGCCATTTCATATCTTCATAGTTATAGGTCTTTATAATTATATAGATCCTTTCATTGTCACATAAATTACTTTCCATGGAGTTATCCACCAGCATAGATCCATCTAAAAGGGATCCATCAAGCATCGAGAGGGATCAAATTTTTCAAGGTGCAAATTTTTTTTAGAGTGGAAATGTTTACGAAATGTGATCCAATGTTTATTATTTTAGTTTATCTAATTTATGTTGTTTTTTATATATGCAATTCTAAATAATTTAAATTTAATTTAAGCAGACATATTATTTTTAATAACATTTTATTATTTTTTTATAAAGGACACGTGTCAACTCTAGGATGAGAAGGGAAGAAGTTACACATCTCTCCCCTACTGGGCTATAGAATGCACCTCTTCGGTGCAACAAGAATTGTGTTTATACACCAACATAACTTCGTCTTAACTCTGAATTTTAAAGTGTTAAGAGAGATCAAACACATCATTGTGAAAACCTTTTTCATAGTGCAAAACTTTGATAAAATGTTTGCACCTCAATAGATTCAATTCCTCTTCAGGCATCATATATCCAGAGTTAAGATGGATCTATACTAGTTGTAATCACATGCAATTAATTCTAAAATTAGAATGGAGTTTGACAATATATATCATTATATAATTTTATTTTATAATATGCGTTTACTAGATGTTTTTATTTAACAATAAATGTGCATTCTATTGGGATTCATTCTATGAACATTTTTTTTAATTTATGGACATTTATTTCATGTAATCTATTCTTATTCTAATCACATTAATTTTATTATCTTACTTTTCTTGGCATCATGTTTCTAATATTTTTATTTCCAATTTATTTGATGATGTTTGAGCTCAATATGTAATGTAAATCACCATTACTTTTAATATACTCAATTCAACTTGTCCATTTTGAAGTGTACTATCACTCAAATCAATGCACACTATTATTTAAATTTACGAATCAAATTAATTTTCAATACATAGTTTTCTTTTTGTAAGTTCACGACTAATCTATTAAGTAAAGATAAAAGTACAGATAATGATACAAGTCTGCGTGTTACGAGAACATGAAATCGATCCAAAAGAGGCTGTCCAAGAGTTCAAAAAGTGATCCTCCCCTTTAAGGGGAAAACGGATCTTAACCATCCAAAAATTACTTAACGGAGTAAAAATAAAAGTTAAGCTAGCTTAAGCTAGACAGCTGGCAGAGACTGGAAAACAAAAAACCTTGAGAAAACCTGTGGAGTCGAGACACCTGGCATCATAGCTATTCGTATGGTACCTCGGTGATTGGGCAGCTGTATTCTATTTCCCATTGAAGTTCCTGCTTCTTACCATTCTTCCACTTCTGTTTTGGTTCCTTGAAACCGCCTGTGGAGTCACTGTTCATGGAATTTCCCGAGTCGGGTGGTAGCTGTTTGACTGGTAGAGGTGATGATTTCTTGAAAAATTTCCCTTTCTGTCTCACGAACTGGCGCTATGGAGAGGTGAGGATGTTCTGACTAGGGGGGATCAAGGGGGGAGGAGTGGGGAAAAGTGGAGGGGCTGGAGGAGGCGAAGGAGGGGGTTGGAAGCGGTGGTGGTTGAACAGGGTCGGGGTTGTCGTTGTTGGCCGACGGAGGGGCAACGCGAAGGATGAGTCTGGTGAGAAGATTTTTGAAAACCCAATAGTTTTCCCTACGTGACATGGTGCGAGTGGATGGAGTGAGAGAGCCAGAGACTTCGTCCTCCCAGTCGTCGACCAGGGTTCATAGAGCCTCCGGAATCTCGGCTTTGTACCCTCTATTGCTGACATGCAGGTGAAACGGTGGCTCTATAGTGTTACCAGCCCTTCCACATCCTCTCTTGCCTTTGGGAGGTGCTCTTCGACGCGGTGACATGAGATTTCTAAGGTGCGAATTGTTCTAACAGGCACAGGGTGCGAATTACTGTAACAATTCGGTATCAAGCTTGGGAAGACAGAGCTTGGGCCAAGCTAGGTTGAGGAAATGCAGGAGCTGGAGAGTGGAGTAAGGAGGGATCCATAATGCACCTAGTCTGATGGGCATGATGATAAGCCATAACTGCCTTGTACCTAGCTTGTTCGGCCTTAATTGTCGAGGGGATTGGTATTGCTTGGAAGTTCGGGATCGTCAGCGTCCCTACTAGTGTTGGCGTCATCAACTGAAGTGACCGGAATCCGATTGCCGGAAAGAAGGACTTCATTCTTGTCGTGATCCAGATGGGTGTCGAACGCTTGAGGGTGCCGGTGTGCATGTGGTCACCCGTCATCCACTTGGCCATCCACGGGGGTCTTGGGTGGGATGATGACATGGTGGGCCACGTCCTCATTATCCTGAGTCGTCTTGTCCTACGTACCATTCCTCCTGTCACCCGCATCTAGGGTATTTTCAATACATAGTTAATATCAATATACCAAATCATTTTATAGTGCATTGGTATTTAAAATAAAATAGATATTGAAATAATTTACTTAAGTTGGATATTGAAATATTTTACTCACGGTGAACATTGATTTTTTGTTATTATTATTTTTTCAAATGCCACATGCCAGCTCCATGCTAAGTAAATAAGACATTACACATCTCCCTCATATCACACCACATAAATGTTTTAATCACTGATGAAGATCCATCTTAACTTTACATCTATCATGCACCAAGAGGGATCAAATGCATGAAACATGCAAACCTTTTTTATAGGGAAAAAACTTGAAAAAAGGTCCATACACTAGTTGTATTCACATGCAACTCTTCTATCATTATAACTACAATTACAACTACATTTATAATATCTATCACTATATAATTTTCTTTGATAATATGTATTCATTATTGGTCTTTAACAATGAATTCCCACTTTATATGGAATCATTCTATTCACATTTTATTTTTATATGTATGAGTTTTTTTTCTTACATTCTATTTCTATTTTAATAGTAATCATTTTATTATGTGAAGGTTTTTTTGCATCATGTTTCTCATATTTCTATTTCGCTTTTATTCCATATTGTTTGAACTCAATATGCAGTGTGGATCACCTTCACCTTCAATACTTGATTCTTGATTCAACTTGTTTGTTTTGAAGTGTACTATAATTCAAATAAATGTAAAAGATTATTTAAAGTTTTGAATTAAATTATTTTTCAATGCATAGCTAAAATGTATGCATCTAAAGAATGTGAGTTCCATTTTTATTTATGAAAACAAAGTGTGATTTTTTTTCTCTAGGAACAAATTAAATAGATATACCAAATCATTCTATAGTGCATTGTTAGTGATATATTAGTATTTTTATATAAAGTTGATATTGAAATATTTTATTTATTAATAATTTTTTGTTACTAATACCTTTTTTCAAATGCCATGTGTCAAATTCTAAAGTCATGACTTAACTGGACACCAAATACCCTTGTTTGTGGCACAAGGGAGCTCTTTTGTGGAGTGATTTGATTTCTAAAGTTGACGGAGATGCACATACCCTACCCCCTCTAGATTTGAACATCTGAACTCCTAAGAGAAAACACAAGTTGATATAAACCTAGATGGGGGGCATAGCAATAATTTTCCCAACCAACTAAGCTAGAACCAATTGACACTGTAATACTTTACTTAAGGAAGACATTGAAAACATATTATTTTTGTAATAATATATTTTAAATCCATACATCCACTCTATTTTGAGTAGTACATTAGGAATTATATATATCCCTCATACTTGTTGTAGAAACCACCTCTCGACATAATAAGTACAAATATTTGTAATTACATATATATTTTCATCATTCCATAGATCTCTTTCCATGAAGTTGGACCCAAGAATTGTGTTTGTAAGATCACAACTACCATTAAATACAATGTTTTAGAACATTTAATATTTAGCATACATTACAAGGAAAACACTTTCTAGAGGAGGTTTTTGTGGAAGCTCTCCAAAAACTATATGTTTTGTTCGTTTATAGTAAAGCTTTCGAGTGGATGTTTTATTAGTGGTTCACTTAAATGTGCAATAATGCATCTGTGTCCAAAGTATACTACGTACTAATATATCATAACATATCAAGTACCATTGACAAAACACCTTAACATTGGGTGAAAAAATATTTATTTATTTATTTTAACACTTGATTTTTTTGGTGCATTTAATATGACCAAACATAATGGGGTAATAACCTTATGAAATCCATATATAATGATGCATTAGATACATGGAAGCACATAAGGGCGCTCCTACAAATAGTTAATACTATTTAATAATTTGTTTTTTAATTAAATGGTTCATGTAAAATAATTAAACACACAAGTGTGTATTATAATATTTCTAACACTTAAATATTTGCAAATGGAATAAAATATAGTTTGGTATTTTTAAAAATCTCCATAAACTCCCTATTGTGGTAACATTGAACAAATGCATGGAATAACCTATTGATCCGACCATTTGCACCAATTCGACGCCCAACAGAGCACCGTTGCCGTCTAAATGGAGCCCTGGTTGTCTGATTGATGCAAATGGTCAGGTCAATAGGTTATTCCCAAATACATTGGTTCATTTTAAGAAATTATGCACTCCAAGCGATACACTTAATCAACACGTGCACTATAAAGTGCAATGGGGTAGTTTAAAAAAAATAACACCCCATAATTTCATTTTTTTAAAAGAGAGAGAATTGATGCAAGAGATTCTTTTTCAGATGGAAAGATCTATGGGAAACCCAACAATACTTCCCCACATTCGTGGGTGGTAGAGGTGGTAAACCACCGGCCATCCTAGCAGAAGGCCTAACCCCAGAGGACTTAAGGCTCGAACTCGTGACCTCCCCCCGAACCGAGAGAGTGTACGCACGTCTTACCAATTGAGCTAACCCTTGGGGCTTGATGCAAGAGATTATTATACAAGCATATCGTCTTTAGTGAGAACTAAGTAGCACTAAACAGGTTTTATCGTTGGTGAATTGGATAGGTTTTATAATCGTATAAAAAGTTGGAAAATTTAATTCTTGTCTATATGTAAAATATGCCTCATGAGCTAGTGTCCGCTATAAGACACTAGTAAAAGTGTTTCTTACCTACTGGTTTACAATTTTAGAAGATTAAAGGAACATTTAGAAATAATTTGGTTGTTTTTCAATTTTATAACTATTAGAGGTGTGTTATAGGGTAAAACATATGTCTCACAAATGGTTCATTATTGTAATAGATGCACCATTAGTGTCAAGAGAAAATTGAGCATATGCTTTACCATTGTGGTTTTACAAACTAGAAGCATCATTACTGGTATTAATAATGTTTTTCAAGGAGCTCACCCTTAATGGCATGGAACAATTTCTTCGTTGCTTAACTGGTGTAGTTTAAAACATTAGAAGCATCGGTAATAGTGCTTCTTTTTATTGAAATTGCATTAGTAAAATGCATTATTAGATTTTGATTTATTCAATTGATGTGTGGAATATTGAAAATAAGAACCATGGATGATGCTTTTTATAACTAAAAATACATCGTAAATAGAAAAAAAATTAAAAAATTAGTTGGTGCGTTTTGTGTAGTTGATCCATCATTGGGATTATGGAAGGAAATCATTTGGGGTCAACCTTGATCTCTAGTACTGATCCATAGAGGATGACATATATTTTATAACTAGTTTTTTAAGGAGAGACGAGGGTTTTCTCCATTTCCTCGATCTCCCACTTGAAATTCCTAGAGAGAGATAGATGACATATTTTCAACAATATGTTAGTGAGGATTTGATTTTTCTTGGTGAATTCCAGGTTGTTGGTGTCTAGTTGTGTATTGCTTGATTTGGTGTGGAATAGGTTAAGTGCCTCTGTCTTATGGTCATGATAGTGTCCCACTACACCTCAGCTGGGTAGTGCATTAGTTTCCCTCAATTGCACTCTATAGATTCCTTGATATAGATACCTGAATTGATAAGGTGGCATACAATTTTTTATGACAATTTTGTTTAGCTTTGGATTATTCTTTGTTTGATGGGAGGATGGGCTTCCCTTCTAGATCAAAATTATTTTGTTTATTTTTTGAGAATCTTTTGACAACTAGATTGTCATTCCACCTCCACCCTCCTCCGATGAGGATTGAGATACATATGCATATGTGAAGGTAGATGATGCCTAAGATAGTCTAAATAGAGTTTCTTACTAGGTTCATTTTAGAGGTACTGGAGATGCTTGTGAGTGAGGGTTATAACACCATGGATCTTGTGCAATACCCATATGTAGGAATGGATTGGTGAGGATGTCAAAACATAATTTATACCTAAGATGAACCACCATATGATAAAGGTAATATTAGGGTTATGTTTTTTATTATTTATCTAGCTTCATTTTTTTGCCTTATTTAATGCATATGTAATTTATTGTGACACCATTCACTAGAGATCTAAATGGACAATCTCATTGGTTTTTATAGATTTTGGTACAAATATATACAAGCTTCTTTATTCTACATTATTATCTAGTAGAAGTATTGATGTCTATGGATCTAGTATTGGGGGTACTAATTCCCCTAGCTCTAGTGGCATAGGTATTGATGCCTCTAGATACATTGGTGGACCAACTAGTTAAACTATATTTGTCATATATTATGATTTTGTAGTTATCATTCATATATTATTCCTTTTTTATGTCATGCTGATGTTCATGCTGATGTTCATGTTGATATCGTTCATGCCTATTTATATGTCTTTTCATGTCATGTTGTTATTTGATTTATAAAATGTATTGTGTGCTCACGATCTAAATTAGTGATGCTATATAATGTTTAATGCCATTTTTATGTGGTATCCATTTTACGTCATTATATAATGTTTAGAAAATTTAACAATTTAACAATGTATTTATTAAAATCATGGTAACTTTTAATTTTTTATTTTATTTTATTTATTTTTTTATACTAGGGGAATCGACAACTGGGGACAGAGCTGGTACTCATGTGACACGCGGTCCAGGGATCATTCACGCTACCACTATACCTTTAGATGCCCCACAATAACCCGCAATCATGGGACATAGGTAAGCCCGAGTGTGATTTGAACTCGTGACCTCCTTTACAACATATGGCTTCATATTAAGCGAATCGCCAATGAGCCACACCCGTACGGGAAAAAATGGAGTAGGCACCTTATTGGTAACTTTTAATTGCAATACACTACTTTTATGTGCTTGAGATCAATATTGAACTTGAATTTCCTATATGTTTATAAAAGATAAATTTTCATGGCTTTGAACTTAACTTTATGTGTTTGACTTCTGTAAAATGATAATTCTCTTAGTTATGAAATTAAATTTATGTAACTTTAAATTTAATATAATCTACGTGTGACTTCAATAAAACGACATCACTTTTAATTATAAACTTAATTTAATATATTTTTGAATATCGAATCTAATTTTAAAAGTAAATTACTTTTATAGATAATCATAAAAATGTAGCTATAAACTTCACTTAATCCATTTTTAAATACTCAATCTATTTTTAAACACTTTTGTAAAACACTTTGGTGGATAATCATATAAATGTATTTTTAGTGTGATGTACCAAAAAAGACCAACATGAGATCAAAAAGAGCATTGTATTGAAATAATAATATGGGCCTCACATAAAATGCATTTAATTCATGCATTTAGTTCATATACGTTTAGTGATATAAAGCACAACACTTTAAAGTGTAAGTATATGAACACGTCGGTTATGGCATATTTTAAGAACAAAATATGTGCATGCTATATGCTATGAAATCTCATTGATACAAAGTATATAAAGGTATAATTATATAATCTTAGTTGTATTTTTTTTAAGTGTTTACGTGGATTTGAACTTATGACTTTTCATTTACAACTTTTCATATTAATGACTCATTACCAATTGTTTTAACCCCGTGGGCACAATCTTAAATTGTATTAGAAATTATGGTTTTGATTTAATTTACTTCGAACACTAATAACATAACTTTATGTGTGAAATCCCTATTACAACACACATTATTGTCTAGTTTGTAGAAGCCCACGTTCTTTTATAGTTTGTAGAATCTCTATACATGAACAATTTTAATAAGAAAATTTTAATGAAACAAAGAAATTGTAAATTGTGTAACTTATCATCATAATGTACAATGTTTGGAAGTGATTGATAGACTTGGTGAGAAGTGATTAGATTGACCTAACTATAGGGAAGCCAAAACCATGGTGATAGGTCCATGGATGCAAAAACTTGATTACATTTATAGGTAATTATATTGTATACAAAATTGAAAAATACTTGTGCAATCATTCTTCAATCATGAAAAAAATATGTGCAACTATTTTCCACTCATAAAAACATAATATTTTTACGTTCATATACCATGAAACTTCCTCAATACAAATTATATAAGCAATAAACTAAACAGGGACTGGATTTTGTTTGTTAAAGATTATAACTTAGTTATCATAGCAAATGGATTTACAAAAGTTGTTAAGGTTTCATTATAGCAGTAAAAGGATTTAGTGGTTATTAGGGCTAGAGATGATAGAAGGTCATGAATGGGTCAGGTGTTACGATCTATAGATATTGGGACTTATAGGACATATCAATTAGGTTAAGGATTATAGGAATTATGGGTGTTATGTGTTATATGGATTGCGAGTTAGTTGTAAAATTGGATATAGGGGTTAGTGGCATATTGGTTACAAGGATTGTACCTTGAGTTTTAGAGGTAACGAGTAAGGGTTTATAAAGTTTTGAGGTTATATGGGTTAGAGGTTAGAGGTAATAAGAGATAAGATTTATCTATTGAAGGATTATGGTAGTAACAATGATTAAGGGTTTAAAATTTAGGGATTAATGGTCAAAAGGGTTAGGGTTCATATTTATGTTAGATTATAGTGGCTAGGAGTATTGGGATGGTTGTAGTGTTTATGTATTATAATTTAAGGGGTTAAATGTTATAAGTTTCATACAATTTGTATATTATAAGGTTTATATTTAAAGACACAACACTTGCAAAATGCTTTCCTTACATCCCAATGTCGAATTACTCATGGAACCAACCAATTTATAAATAAAAAAATTACAACATAAAAATAATTATTGAACAAAAACATAACCGACATGTGAAATGATGCAATGCAATTTTCACATTTAATGCACTAATTTTACTATTTTTTATTAGAATCTTCCAAAACAATTTAATTTAATTTAAATTTGATGGTTGTAAATTATTCATAAATTTTCATACCCAAAAACATAAAATGAATTAAAAACATAATTTGCTAGTTACAAAATATAATAATTTAAAATGACGCATCCATAATATAAATGTAGAGATAAAACATGTAAATATCACTCTTCATTACTGTCACCTCGATTATTTTTTTCACATGGAATTATAACAATGATGTTTGTAAAAAGATACTTTGATCTTGGATCATGTCTTAGTATAGACCACCAATCCCTATCCAACACATCTAGGTAAAAAACACTCGGTTCTAGTGTTTTGAGAAAACATAAGTATCTTTAGTTTCATCCCATGACCTTCTCGAGTTGATACATATTATCCCATGATTGCGATATTCCTTTACATTACTTTGGTTGAAGGTATCCTACCACTTTCACCTAAAAATAACTTGGAAACATTAGAAGTCCACTTGATTATTCTCTCGTATCTTGCTAGAGTAACCTAACTTCCTCTCTATTATGTTCCATTCATAGTGGCAAGCACGATTAGAATAATGGTTGAGCTTAACTTCCACTCCATATTTCAATGTGACATGTTCATTATCGACATCCTTAGTGTAAAAATGATGTTCATATGGCCACATAGACGGGAACAAATGTACCTATAAAAACATGGATAAATATGATGTCATATGTCTAACTCAAGCATTAATAAAAACATACATATGTAATAATTCAAATGTGCATTATAAAGCTAAAAATGTATACATAGAGATTATTATAGAGTTTTTGTACATGATCCCTATGTTTAGTGTATCCTCTTCACCATGTGGGTAACAACTGAAGGCTTCATATTTCTATCTAATCTAGTTAACCATCCAACTTGGGATAGGTTATTGTTATTATTATTATTATTTTAAATAATCACGATAAGGCATGCTTCTACTATTCAACCATTGGAATTCTTTCTTGTCACTATCCCATTTGTTTCTCTTCTCTTCATACAATGAAACCCATAGTTGCATTTCCTCTTCTTCATAAAGGATCGATTTATTGATGGCATCAATTTCTAATTTTACTGAAGTATTTATGAAACAAAATGAATAGTATGAGATAAAATTTATATTATCAAGTATAGTGTAAACAAGTACTTTATAGAAGTTTGACAAAAATACAAGTGACTTACTCTTTATCATGCACCTTTTTCCACTCATTTGGAGTAGCACCCTTTCCTTTTGTCCTCATTTCATTAGTCATCCCAAACCACTATTCCTATTGTTTCATCAATTTGCTTAATGTATTCATTGGAATAATAGAAATATCTGTATACTATGTACCCTCAACCATAGTCCCCTCAGTTTTTCCCCTTTATTGAAAAACTTGCTTCAGTTTTTTTAGGTGTCCCTATAAGATTAAAATCCAACAACATGATATCACCACAACTAATTCAACCTCATAAACTAGGTGAATTAGAAGATGAACCTGTAAGTCCATGAAACTCGTGGGTAGTTCCTTCTCAAACATACAAACATTATCAATTATCTCTTAGCACCACTATGGGGTATTATCCATATGAATATCCTTTGATATGATCCACATACAAATGTAGATAATTTGTATATGGATCATTGTAGGTCTTGGGGAAGTTCATGGTTCATGTAGCCATGAATGATAAAATGATAGTCACAACAAAATTTGAACCCAAAATCCAACGCAATCTGATGAAATTGACTATCTCGTCATATTTTACCTTCAAAATTACGAATTTTGATCAAAATTCTTTTAGTTGATACATGGAATTGCCTGATATCCAATGAGTGTCGGTTATCTGATGACTGACGTTGATTATACAAAGAATTCCATTGGTTATCTGACATATACATGATAACGGCAACAAGGGTAATATCATTGGATTTCTGACGAATGTTAAATTTAAAAACTATAAACTATGGTAATATTCTGACATGTTTTCTATACAAGAGATGGTATGCGAAAATTATATTCTTCGCGCGTACTGGTTTCTGTAAAAGAATACACAATTATTTCAATTGTTTTTTTGATTAAAAATAGTGAAGTGTGGAGATTGTTTTTTTAAGATTGATAATCTTCATTCAAGCTCTTTATGAGAAAATGTAAAATAGAAATATTCCTGATTCAGACGAACAAAATCGATAATTTCTTGCTAGATTGTGGGATGAGCTGAAAAGAAAGGGTGATGGGAAATGTTATTGTCCATGTAGTCAATGCAGGGGCTTTAAAATGAGAAGAATAAATATCACAATATCCAGAAAACACTGTAGGGAACATGGACATGCTGAGGGGGAACATGAATCGTCCATTTGTAAGTTTTGCATTATATATGTTTTTATATTGATTGCACACTTTGTAAATGTATGTATTATTTTAATATTTCTTATATTAATTAATATCTATTAAGGGTTTCATGTAATTATAAAGGAAAGACATCCTACGATATATCATCTAGAGGACGTTCTTTCAGAACACGTATCGGAGGAACATGGAGCTATGAATAATGGAGAACAAGTTAATGATCATATTGAAGAAGATGATCATACTGATAACATAGTTGAAGATGATGGTACAAATACATTGGTCCATGATACATTTAATGTTATAATGGACGATGATGATGATGATCATGAAAATGATTACTTTGATGGTGTTCATGATCTACCTCTTCTTGAGAAGGCATACAAACCCCTATATGAGGGCTCCAACACAAATCTTATCTCTTATATATTGTTGATAATGAACTTGAAGGTTATGAATGGTCTTTCAAACATATCAGTCACACAAATTTTAAGGTATGTAATATATTCCCTCACATATATATGATCGTGCTAAAGGTTATCATTGTTTGTTGAATAAAATTATTGTTAATTCATAATTCAAATTAAATTTGGATGAAGTGTGTTTCATTAATATTGTTTATATATTTATATCTTAAATAGAATTTTATTTTAATTTGTTGTAGCTTGATATTTGAATTTTTGTTACCACCATCAAATATTTTACCTCACACATTTCGAAATTTATCTGCCATCATGAAAGAAATTGGAATGCAATATGAAGCAATTCATGCATGCCCCGATGACCATGTTATATATTATAATCAACATGAATTTAAAACTAAATGTCCAGAATGTCTAATCAGTAGATATCGAACAGATCAAGTAACAAAAAATATGCCTTTCATGGTTCTTCGTTATATTCCCATTATTCCACCTTTTCAAAGATTGTTCATGTGCAAAAACATAGCACAATTTATGGATTACCATGCACATAATAGAAGTCAAGATGAAATTATTCGAATTCTTGCAGATGGTTATGCATTTAGAGATATGGAATAAAAATGGCCTCACTTTAAATAAGAACCTCATAATCTTAGGATATCTTTGGCAACAGATGGTGTCAATCCATTTCTAGAAATGAGATCCGTTTACTCGATGTGGCCTATTTTTGTTATCAACAATAACATTCATCCATGGTTGTCAATAAAGAAGGAGCACATAATGTTGTCAATGATTATTCCAGGTATGTGTCTACAATTTTTTTTTTAATGTAGTGGCATCTCATTCTTTCGTATTTTGTTGCATAATGTGATATATATATATATATATATATGTGTGTGTGTGTGTGTGTGTGTGTGTATGTATGTATGTATGTATGTATGTATGTATGTACATACATACATACATACATACATACATACATACAATTTTTTTTTTAATGTAGTGGCATCTCATTCTTTCGTATTTTGTTGCATAATGTGATATATATATATATATATATGTATGTACATACATACATACATACATACATACATACATACATACATACATACATACATACATATATATATATATATATATATATATATATATATA
>LPNX010274228.1:91031-160866 GCA_001517045.1 Pseudotsuga menziesii
TATATTATTTTTCTCTTGTGCATGGTGTATATATCTAAATGGTTGCAATAATTATATATTTTATATGTTCAAATCAATTAGGTAAGTACCAAGTTAAAGATACAAATGTATATATTGAACCTATTATTGATGAGCTACTAAAGTTATGGAATGGAATCACTATGTATGACGTATCTAGACCAATGCAACAAAGGCAATTTGAATTCCATGCAATGCTTGTATGGACAATACATGATGCCCTAATGTTAACCCATTTTTACGGTTTGTAATTATTGGTCCCACTTTAATTGCATTTATTTTTATGAACCAATTAATATACTATGCATGCATGTTTTTTTAAATAATTCATTAATTTTATATAAATTATAATTGACATATATAATCCATCTCTTTATGCAGGTCTTCAGACAAACGGAAAATTTTCTTGTCTAGTTTGTGGTCCTAAGATCAAATCTCGTCGTTCCAAAAGTTTAGGAAAGGAGGTGTTTGATGAGTATAGGCACTTCCTCTCTAAGAATCATAGGTATCGAACTACCGAAATACATTTGCTCAATGGGAAGCAAGAGACTACATTAAAACCGCAAACAATGGAACCTCACCTATGGAAATTGCAATACAATAGAAATCGCCAAGGTACGTATGAATTATCATATATGAAATGTTGTGAATTTTTTTTTATTGTGTGTTGTTTATTGTAATTGACATTGATTTCTATATTTTTTTTAAACTATGATTCATGATGGCCGTTGTGTTCATGAAGGCATTAATGGGCTTCCACGAGGAATGCAAAGTTATCCTAAACAATTCAGTAGGTTTCCCTACTATGAGAACCTACGAATTGCTCATATGTTTGATACAATGCATATTGGAAAGAATGTGGCTGAAACATTATGACGGATATTGGATGGAAGGAGTGAGAAAGAAAAAAATGTCAAAATTTGCAATGAAATTCAAGAAGCCAACCATGCAATGAAAGATGTCATTCAATTTCATAGAAACAGAGACCAAATTAATATAAAATCACTTCCATGGATATTAAAAGAGAAACAAAGTAATGTTGTAAAAGAAATCATGTGAAAAATTAAATTTCCCACCAGATTTTGTACGAACATGAAGAATATCGTAACAAAGAAAGGTGTTTTGTGGGGGTGAAAACACATGATTGGCATATCTTGATGAAGGTAATTATTATGGTATGCATGTAATTATTGCTATATTAATGATATTCTAGTGCATATTGTTGGTAAATTTTTGTTTACTTTTTGTAAAAAAATGAAACGATTTGTATATTGTTAGTATGTTCTACCTCTCTCTCTCCCAGACAACTTTGACAACAATGCCAAACATGTTATATAATCTTGGGAAATACATGAGGTAAGTAGTGATTTTTTGCATGCGCTTAGAGTTTGTTTAATTCATTGTAGAACTTATATTTGATTTTTGTGCACTAATTCATGTTATGTAATATAATTTTTTTGGTTAAATCTCATGATTGGTTTGCATCACTTGTATATGGTTTTCATCTAAATAAATACATAAAGAAGATATAAAGTATTGGAGGAGAGAAATTCCTTGTCTCATGTGTGAAATGCAGAAGCATCTACCTTCGTCATTTTTCAATGCACAAAAACACTACCTCATACACCAAGTTGAGGAGATTGAATTGTGTGGACCTGTACACTCAAGATCCATGTGGATGGTTGAGAGGAACTTGAAATTTTTGAAGGGTTTGGTTAGACATCGAGCACACCCTGAGGGTTCTATGATGGAGGGATATATGGTGTACAAAAACATGATGTATATTAGTGAATATCTTCCTAAATTAGCATCAAAGCTCAATTTAGCTCACATTTGTGGTCCACACTCCAATAACAATTTCGAAGGGGAAAGGTAGATCGAGGAAGGTGAAAGGTAATTATTAGTTAGTGGAGATTAATTAATATAATGCATTTGACTATATATATATATATATATATATTCTATTTTTAATATTCAATATTCATCAATTAAAAGTGTATACTTTGTTAAGTGAATCACTACAACAAAAACTGGCTTTAGCGTCTCTTTTTGTATCCTTTTTTGCGTCTAGACCATCTTTTAGTGTATTTTTCTTCAATTTTTGGACAAAATGGTGCAATTTCATGGGTTGGTGCTATTTTAGGCATTTTTTGCATCCTTTCTCTAGATCTGGCACAAATTACGACGTAATTTGCACCGGGTTTTGCACCTGGTTATGCGCCAGGTTTTGCATCAGGTTTTGCGACAGGTTTTGAGCCTAGTTTTGCACCTAATTTTGCGCCTGGTTTGTACATCTACTCTTGTTGCACCCCTTTTTACGCCCATGTTTGCCTCAACTTTTACACCCTTTTTTCATCCACTTTTGCATCATTTTTTACATCCACTTTTGCATCCACTTCTGCTTCTTTTTTGCATCCCTCTGTGCGCCAAGTTTTGCATCAAAGTTTACATCCTATTTTAAGTCTAGTTTTGCATCTCGTTTTGTTTTAGCCATTTTGCATCCACTTTTGCATCCATTTTTTTGTCCACTTTTGCACCCACATTTTCATCCCTTTTTTCATCCTATTTTGCATCCATCTTTACGTCTTTTTTTGCATCTACTATTGCATCCACTTTTGTCGCGTCCCAGTTCACACCCATTTTTGCGCTTACTTTTACACCCACTTTTGCTTCAACTTTTGCATCTTTTTTTTCATCCAATTTTACCGTCAGTTATTGCATCCCTTTATGCATCCATTTTTGCATCGGGTTTTGCGTTGGGTGTTATGACTACTTTTGCATCTAGTTTTGCATCTACTTTTGTTGCATCCACTTTCGCATCCAATTTTGTATCCAATTTTACATCCATGGTTGTATCCACTTTTGCACCACTTTTTTCATCATGTTTTGCTTCCATGATTGCATCATTTTTTGCATCCACTTTTGCATCACCTTTTGCATCCATTTTTGTTGCACCCCATTATGCGCCTATTTTTGTTGCATCCATGTTTGCATCCTTTTTTGCATCCATGTTTTTATTCACTTTTGCATCCAGTTTTACACCCAGATGTTGAATATGAAAATGAGGATAATGATTATGATATTGAGGATGGTTATGATGATGATGATAATGTTGTTTATAATGAGGAGAACGATGAGAACGATGATGATGACGATGACGATTACGATGATGATGATGACGATGAGGATAATGGCAATGAGGAAATCACCGATGATTATGATGGTGATGATGACAATGACAATGATGATGAATACAATGAGAATGATGATGTTGATCATCTTAAAAAATAAGTTGTTATTTGTCATGCATAAATCATGTGTGTCCTCCATGTCCCTTTTCCACTAATCACATATTTTGGGTAGATGTTATTTCTTATTCCAAAGGTAATGATGAATAACTGATGAAAATGCCAATAATCATGATGATGATGATCTCAAGGACAATGGCGATGATGATGATATGGATGATGATTATGCCGATGATGATGACTATTGTGATAATCATGATGACAATGACAAAGATGAAGACGATGATCATGATCATCATCTTTCCATCATCGTCTTCATCAAAAACATCATCACTGTCATTGTCATCTAGTTCATCATTGTCATCATTTAAAGCATATGGGGTATGTTTACCAATTAAAGCATGCATAACAAGTGAGATTATTCTAAAACACCCCACCAAAGTACAAAATTCAAACCACAAGGGAAACATAATATTGAAATTGTTCCCATTTTCTTTCTCCCAACAAAACATGCTTCA
Source organism: Pseudotsuga menziesii (assembly GCA_001517045.1). Classification (NCBI taxonomy): domain Eukaryota; kingdom Viridiplantae; phylum Streptophyta; class Pinopsida; order Pinales; family Pinaceae; genus Pseudotsuga; species Pseudotsuga menziesii. The sequence goes on from LPNX010274228.1 coordinate 94,816, forward strand.
TTTTAGGGAATTATGTTAAAATACATACATTCGTAGTCCATCCATACTATACTTGTAAGAAATATAAATATAATACTTAATAGAATTTATAAAATAGGTAAATATTTTATAAACACCCTTATGATATATAAATTTCTTTCACCTTAATAATGGTAAAATATGTAAATATAATAATAATATATAATTAATATAAATATGTTACTATAGTTCATATGTTAAAAGATTTAATATAAATAAATATATATAGTTCATATGTTATGTGATTTAAAATAATTAAATATATACACATATTATTTACTTATACATTATACAATTTAAAATATAGATTAAAACCTATGAAGTTTCATAGGGAGGAGAAGCAAAACATAATTCCATAAATTTAGGCATTGTGAGAAAAAACTAGTTTTTTGCTAATAGACAATTAGGGTTCGTTACGAAGAAATTTTTTCTATATAATCTTCATGTTTGGCAATGTACGGGGGGTTCAGAGTTTGAGAAAAAGAAACAATATTTGTAGTGAAATGTTTGTATGAGCTTAATAAAACTATCAATGTAGAAGTACAAAGTTTTTCAAAGAAGAGATTCATGTGCCAATATTTCTTGGTCTGTGTTTTCCTTTATAAATGTTTTCTTTCTAAGTTTTCCATTTATATATGTTGTCTACAGTATTTGAATTACAGTATTTGAATGAAAATATATGATTCACAATTCATTCTCTAATAGGAAGCTTTGATTTCATCCATATTCAAATGTTTTCACCCATTCCTCTAAAGTTAACACAAAATTCATTCTAGCTAATGTTTTGTGTTAGTGGACTGTAATTCTAATATCTGCCACCATTCCTAAATGATTCCACTACTGGTCATTGATAATTCTTATCGATACTTAGCCTTTGAATCCATGCCCATTGATAATTCTTGTACATTCATCACAAAGAGCATGTCGGGTTATCAAATGCATATGCCAATTCACCACAACCACACCGAATGCAAACTATGTGGAAGGAGGAGCCCACAAGGGAGGTTAAAACAAGTACCAAATGCAACCGAGCAGCTGGAAACAAAGTATTCAAGTGCTACATCATCACCCAGGTGGTGTAAGGAAGCCATATTTGCCCAAATATCCATAAATTCAATCTACAAATAAAAATTATAGAGACACTTTCTGAGGTGTCAAAGACAATAGATAAAACACCCCCAAAAATTGGATATGTAATACAAATTATGTACAGTCCATACAATCTTACAATATGTAAGTATAGTCATACAATTGGAAAAAATAGTTGCGCAACAAATCTATCGGAAACCCTACAAATTCCTACATTGTTTTCTTAAATCTCTTATTTAACCTAGAAAAATATTTATATTCCACTTTAAATCAAAATAAATCTAATTCCCTTGAAATATGAACCTATCATTTGAATCAAGCAAAGTAATGATGTCTTTCTTTGAAACTAGAAATAATGATGTCTTTCTTTGATCAGGGCTCGATCTGCTAGGGAGAGAGCAACCCGAATAGTTTCTTCCGGTGGAAGGGCAACTTCCAGCACATATTCAATTCTTTTGACAAACTTCGGAGGGTCTCCTTTTCCAGATCTCCTGATGTGAGAGGCAATTAACTAGTTGAAGGAATTCAAGCGTAGATCCGGGGACGGATCACTGCCCACCCTAGTCACCATCGGACTGCCCCACCAGAGAAACCTCTTAGCACATGAGCGAGCATGAGGACAACCTTGGATTCAACAAAACCAATGAGAAGATCCAATAGCCCAGCCAGTGTCCTGGCAAGTGCAGGCCACGAAGGTCCCGATGTAGATCATCAAAAATGAGATCAGCTCAGCTGCTTCATGATCTAGGGAGTGTGTCCTCCAACCTGCATGCAAAAACATCTAGGTCTCTAGCGTGAGCTTCTCCAAGAAAATCGATCCCTCCAACCTCTTGTAATTAGAGTTACTAATAATAAATAACTTAATATTACTCAACTTAAATACTGTTTTAATTTTTTAAATTCTAATTATCTCATTTAGCTTTATATTTCACCAATTATTGTTCAACGTATTTTTGCACCACAACCATTAGCTCCCCGCATCTTACAGTGAGATTCTGATGGCGAAATGGCTTCAAAGTTTTTAATCATGAAAGGATGTCATTAGCAATTTAGCATTCGATGCATCCCTTCACGGGATGACTGTGTGGATAAAATGGATTTAATTAGAGATGGAGGAGTCAAAATGGCCATTTGGTCAGGTTTTTATTGTTTTGGGAGACTCGGCATTTTTGGTCTGGTGTTTTCTTTTGAACATTTTTGAAAATTTGAAGGGTGAGGGTTTCAGTGCACAAATTTGATCGAGTATTACTTCAGCAGAGCTGACATTTCATTTCTGGGGTGCTTGAAATTGTATAAATTGGGTATGGGTATAAATAATTTTAAAAAAATTGTCAAAAGGGCTTTCGAAAACAGGTCCCTCTTTAACAAAGTATTCTGGCACAGATTTGTATCAGTCTGCTTTGTTATAGGGGGAGGAGATTGAAGGGCAATTTGAGGCAGATTTTAGCGTCCAAGGGAAGATGGCAACGAAATAGGAAGACCCTTCATTAGGGTTTTTGACAAAGAAGGAAACCGAGGTTAAGCTGGCTCGGCCCACTAGGGTGAAAAACAAAAAACCTACACCCATTCAAATAACCGCAAAACAAATATTAAGGGAGGCCCGTGAATGGAAAGAGGCTGAAATCAGGCCTCTGAAGCAAAAGATCACTGACGAGAGCGAGCTTGCGGATTATCGGCTCCGAAAGCATAAGGAATTCGAAGACCTGATCAAGAGAGTGAGATGGAACACGAGCGTGTGGGTGAAATACGCTCAGTGGGAGGAGAGTCAAAAGGATTTCACCCAAGCGAGATCGATATGGGAAAGGGCGCTGGAGGTAGATTACCAAAACGCTACTCTCTGGCCTCGCTACGCCGAGGTGGAGATGAAAAATAGGTTCGTAAACCATGCAAGGAACGTCTGGGATTGGGTTGTATCTCTGCTGCCCCACATTGATAAGCTCTGGTATAAGTACATTCACATGGAGGAGATGCTCGGTAACGTGGATGGTGCCCGCCATGTTTTTGAGCGGTGGATAAATTAGGAGCCCGATCACCATGGCTGGGCCGCTTACATCAAGTTTGAGCTCAGGTATAATGAATTGGACAGAGCCAGGGCCATCTATGAGAGGTATGTGCAATGCCACCCGACTGTCAAGTCTTGGATTCCTTATGCCAAGTTTGATATGAATAATGGGGAGGTTGCCAAGGCTCAGCGGTGTTATGAGAGGGCGATCGAGCAGCTCAGGGAGGATGGGCAGATCGAGGAACTCTTTGTTGCCTTTGCCGAGTTCGATGAGCGCTGTAAAGAGATGGAAAGAGCAAGATGTATCTATAAATATGCTCTGGAACATATACCTAAAGGCCAAGCATAAGATCTTTATAGAAAATTTTCTATGTTTGAGAAACAATATGGTGACAGGGAAGGTATTGAAGATGTTATTGTGGGAAAGAGGAGGTTTTAGTATGAGGAGGAGGTTAAGAAGAACCCGCTTAATTATGATGCATGGTTTGATTATGTATGCCTTGAAGAAAGTGTCTGCAACAAGGAGAGGATCAGAGATATTTATGAGAGAGCTATAGCAGATGTACCACCCACAGAGGAGAAGCGCTACTGGCAACGATATATCTATTTGTGGTAAGATGCTTATCTCCGACTAGTTGTTGTATTTTTATTTTAATTAATTAATTAATCTTTAAAACATATTTAAATCCATCTGGTTTGAATTTTCTCTATCTCTCTCTGTCCGTGTCACCTTCCTACATGCCTCTAAGAGCCAAACTCCATAGACTAGGTTTTCTTTGGCCTGGGTGACAAGTTTGAGGGGTAGCAATTCCATCACAATTACCATGGATTTCCATCCACCCTCATTATTTATAAACACATGCCATTTCGGTGTGCATCCAATGGTGACAGTTTAATGCTCACTCAACCAGACCAACAAAACAACTCACTGTTGACTAGCGGCATCTAATTGTCTAGTTAGTTTCCATTGTAGACGACTTAATACCCCATCAAGACTAGTGGACTAACTCCCTGTTGGAAACTAATTGTTTGGTTTTGTTTCGATATGGACATATGGACCGTTTACTACTCTCCATCAACTAGACAAGTGAACCAACTCCTGTTGGCATCTAGATGTATAATTTCTTAAAATAATTTGTCAATAATCAAATGAGTTGCATCAAAAGCCATGGAATAGGCATATTTTGAATGAAAATATTCCATTGTTGTTTTAAATATTGTATACAAAAGATCTGATGGAATATGAGCCAAAGTCTCATATTTGAAATTAACTATCACTATCATTTATGTAGGATAAATTATGCGTTATATGAGGAACTTGAAGCTGAAGACATGGAGCGCACAAGGGATGTATACAGGTACGATTTCTTGAAATATTAGTGTTGCTCTTCCATTGTGTTCTAAATACTGATTGTAAAACATGCCTATCTCAACCTCTTTGAAACATAGTGCATAGAGTTTTGTCACTAGTGTATAGAGTTTTGTCACTACTATCAATGTATTTGTTGTAAGCATAAAGTTGCCACCTATTCATATTTGATTAAAAGTCCTTTCAGTAAACCTATTTAAAAGAACTTGTCACAAAATTGCTATAATATTTATGAAATGCGGTTAAATTCAATACAGGGAATGCTTGAAGCTCATTCCTCATAAAAATATTTTGCTTGTGAAGATTTGGTTGTTAGCTGCACAATTTGAGATACGCCAAAAAAACCTCAAGGATGCACGACAAATATTGGGCAATGCTATTGGAATGGCACCAAAAGACAAGGTAAATTCCTGGATGAATCATCAATAAATTGTTAATGTCTTATTTATTTAGGGTTTTTCTGATATCTAAAATTAAAAAATGGTTCTCCTTGCTTCCAACAGATATTCAAAACATACATTGAGATAGAGCTGCAACTTGGAAATCTTAACCGTTGCAGAATTCTGTATCAGAAATATTTAGAATGGGCACCTGCAAACTGTTATGCTTGGACTAAGTTTGCTGAACTGGAAAGGTATTTAGGTGAGACTAAATGTGGAAGAGCAATATTTGAATTAGCAATAGCTCAACCTGTCCTTGACATGCTAGAGCTCCTATGGAAGGTTTGTGACATAGAATAGTTGGAAATTATACTCATGTTACTGGTTCTTTTTTCTATTCATCACTGACGTTGAATTCAATTGATTGAATTATAGGCCTATATAGAATATGAACTATCAGAGGGTGAATATGAAAGAACAAGACAACTCTATGAAAGGCTACTAGATCGTACAAAGAATTTGAAAGTTTGGATCATCTATGCAAAGTTTGAATCTTCTGCCACTCTGGAGGAAGAATCTAGAGCCGCTGAAGAGGACCGACTTCCAGATCCAAAAATTCTAGAGGAACAGAATCAACAATGTGTCCTTCGTACTCGTGATTTGTAACTGATGTTAGATCTTTTCATTTTCCTAGAATTTTCTGCTAAATAGATGTATATCCTGCTAATATAAATCCTGTTCTGATTTTCAGGTATGAAGAATACTATGACTATATATTTCCTGAGGAGTCAGCAATGGCTCCTAACCTTAAAATATTGGAGGCTGCTTATAAATGGAAGAAGCATAAAGTTGATACTGATGATGATTAAACTTGTCAGTGGTTTTTTAACTTCTGATTCTGGTTGTAACATAGACAATACTATTTTACTCAACATGAGCTTATTGGTTTTCCTGATTTTGTACTATAGTTTTACTTCAATCATTCATTGCCATCAATAAAATATCATGCAGTAGGATGTTTTTGGTCTTGCACATCTCTTGTTCTTCTATACATTAATCTCATTTATTTCTTTGAATCTTTAACTTAGCTCGAAGGGATGCTTCTCACTTCATCAATGTTCAAATTATGTTCTTGAACATTGCTATATGTACTTTTATTCAGTATTTTATTTTCTGGAGGGTATTTGAAATTCTATTTTAGTGGCATTGTATTGTATTACCTGATTTTCAAATGATACTCTGGTCGAAACTGTTAGCATAAATGGGTTGTCCTATGCACAAGCATACAAAGAACACTGCTCATTTCTTTGGCCTTTTCACTCCAATGCTCTACTGGTACAAAATGGATTCCAGTTTATCACTGCACTTAACATCACAATGGTTTTTATCCAAAGCTTGAGGCTTTAGCTTCTATTGCAGTCAATAATTACAACGTTTCTTAATTAATATCTACTTGCAAAGACTTATATTGTTACAATGTTCTAAATTCATCTAACATTATACCACATTTCACAGAATGGAAAATTTATTCCACAATAGGAATTTTAGGGCATTGTCTTTCTTCTAAAAAGCCAGTATCTTCTCTTTAATATTTCTATTCAATGTTTTTGTTGATTATATTTCTATTTCTTATTGGTCATTGTATGACTATGTACTATCTGCGATATAGGCTAAATCATCCTTTTTTTGACAAATTTTCAAACACTTTGGTCCTCATGGACGTAGAAAACTAAATTTGTTCACTGCAAATTTCATGGTGAAAATCGGTTCACTTTCATGCCATCAACAATGCAGTTGTGCTTCTATTTAGAATGAAGTTCAAATTTGTTGTGAAAACGCTGGAAACAGATTTTGGTCCAAATGACTTTACTGTGGGTTCAGTACTCCCACTTAACCCCTTTAAAGAGAGAGTTACACCTCGAGGATCAAACTTGTTTCTGGCATTCTACAAGGGCTAAATTCAGCTTTTTAACCACAAAGTTCTTAACTTATAGCATGGATCTATAAGAATTGATTGATGAGTTATAATTAAATATTTTTCTTGACTCCCCCATGAGGAGTAATTTGGCATAGATGATAAAATTTGAACTTCCTTCCCCTCAAATGTCAATTCACCAAATTTAAACTCCATGGCTGCCCAATGGCATTTGAAAAGAGAACAAGCCCACCTACTTTTTCTTTTGTTGAGAAAGCCCAACTAATTTGTTTTTTGGGACAAGTTTGCTTTGCACTTGCATAGATCTAGGATTAAGATGGATCCAAGATAGTTTTATTTATTTATGTAGGTTGCAATTTTATAAATTTATCCTTTGAGGCTACCTTTTTGACATTAGAGATTAGATACCAGATTTTATCCCATTTTAGTTGATGCACATGACATATCTCTTTCACACTTGATTATAGAATGTGCCTCTTTATGCAATAAACATATAAATGTTTATGGCATTAGAAATTTGATGCCAAATTTGATCCCAATTTAATTGATGCACAAGACACATCTCTTCGATACTGGACTGTAGAATGTGCCTCTCAGTGCAATAAACATATAAAAGTTTATGCTCACTAGATTGATAAATCATCTATTTGCAATCCTCCATGTGTAATTGGAGTATTTTTTGCATTCCGTCTTTGCTTCTACTCGATGTAAAACTTACTGCAGATTTTATTATTAACTGCTTCTACTTGATGTAAAACTTACTGTAGATTTTATCATTAATTGCAAGTGGATTATAAAAACTTCTTAATTATATCTATATATACCAGGTTCTGAACTATTGTCTAAAACAAGATACAAAAGTATATACTTGCAGATGTAACATTCCTATCTATTAATTGGGAATGTTGCAGCTATCATTATTACTTTTCAGTTAATTATCACATCCATATTAATTCCTTCACATTGTTATGAAATTTACCCTATAATAGGTCCATCACCATTATATGGGTGATGCCCTTCTTGTGAATTTGTTATTACCTTGTCCATCCATCACTCCCTTTCAAGCTAGGTTTTCATTTTCATTCCTCATGCCACAATCCATTTTATCTATAGCATGCTATATTTATGTATGGTTGCATGCATATGGTCTACCTGGCCTTAAGTTCTTGTTTATAATTTTTTGATTAAGTTTATATAGTTCTTTTCTTTTGAATTGTTGTGGACTGTTTCTTAAAATTTTATTTACCCTGTTTCTGATTGAACCAGGTATCAAGAACTTGCTGAGAGCAAAAATGTTGAGTATATCGCAGGAGGTATGGTATCTGAACCTCAAAATGTTGAACATGGAAAATGATATTGTGGATGTTAGGTAGGTTTCAAATACTAGTGGTTCTTTCAAAGTAACTAATATCTCTTTCCTGGTTTGTTGTCATTCTATGAAATGCAGGGGCCACACAGAACTCTATCAAGGTTGCATAGGTGATCATCTCTTTCTTCACTTGAAATGAACATGTTTCTATCTTTTTATTCAAATGCTATTAGTTCTCTTCGTCTCTAATCAAGTAGTTTTCTATGGATTATATTTTATAGTGGATGCTCCAAATTCCTGGTGCAACAAGCTACATAAGGTGCATTGGAAAGGACAAGTTTTGGGTAGAGATGAAGAAAAATTCAAAGGCTACTGGAGTCAATGTAAGTTCAATTATCTTTAGTATTGTTCATTTGCATTGTTTTATATTTTCATTTGGCTGATATTTACAAGAGTACTCTGTTTTCCTAAATATCATTAATATGAGGAACTATTTTTTTGCGTTTCATACAGGTGCAATATTATGAGGATGAAACAAAACCAACTGGTACTTGCAGTGTTCTTGTGGTTGGGGGTGAAAGGTGAGGACTGAAAAGTTCTCTTAGCAGTGTTATTGTATAATACTATCTCTTTGGCCACTGACACCCAACACCTGAGTTTATTGACCTATCCATACTATTCTATTCATCCACCTATTCTTGTTAGATGTTGCTTTCTTCACTTGTTTAAACTTTAACCTTGTAATGTGCAGGTCACTGGTTGCAAATTTGTCAGCAGCAAATTGCTACAAATCAGAACACTTGAAATTACCGGAAAACTGGGCTTTAGGTAATGTACTGTAAGGTCTTGCTCTGTTTAAGTTGTTTTCTCTATGTTTGGGTTTGACTTAGTGCTCATTTTAAAGGAAAATTATTGTTTGTTGTACAGTGGAGAAGGCCAAGTTCTTTTATATTACTAGATTTTTCCTTATAGTCTCGCTTGAGTCAATTCTACTTGTGGCTGAACATGTACCTCAAAAAGGAAAGGTATTGCAATCACCCTGGTATCTGGTAGCATAGGGGTTATTTTGTTTTATTGGTTGTTTGGAAAATTAACAGTGTCCATACCAAAGGGTTTGTCTCATATCCTGTATGACTCTTGTATCTCATGTTGTGCAGATATTTATGATGAATCTTGCAGCTCCTTTTATCTGCGAATTTTTTTCTGAAGCATTGATGAAAGTCTTTCCGTAAGACTTACAACCTTGTGTTGTTTTTTTTTATATCTAGATAGCAGATGATTACACAGATAGAAAAACATATCTAATTTCATGCCAAGTTGATTTGGCTTTTTTCTTCTATGATGTCTGAATTCCCTATGTTATATATGATTCTACTGTTTGAATTTGTTCATTATATCTAGGTATTTTGTCTTAGGTATATGGATTATGTTTTTGGAAATGAGACTGAAGCAAGGACTTTTGCATGGGTGCAAGGGTGGGAGGTAAATTATTTGATATCTTAATTTCTAACCACTATATTTGTAAACATGAATGGTGTAGAGATGTTTACTAACTATTTTATATTTTTTAGACTGATAATGTTGAAGAAATAGCTCTAAATATGTCAGCATTACCAAAGGCAATTGGAAATCACAAGAGGATAGCTGTTATTACACAAGGTGCAGATCTAGTAGCTGTTGCAGAAGATGGAAAGGTAACTTCTGTTCTATCTTTTGTACTTTTTTTTATAGCTGACATTGAGAATAAGAGAAGAAATTCCTTGGAATATCGTACCTGTAGATGCCAAAGGTTCAAGCCTATACTTTGGTGGAGTACCCTCCATTTAGGGCATGAGTCTAGTAACTTCTGATGACATAATTGGGCTTTCTTGGGTTTTTATTCATCTACATTCTCTATATTTAAAAAATTTCCTAAATATAGGTTGTTGTCTTACTTCTCTGGTACCATTCTTAGTCATGACAACCTTCTTCCATAGCTATCATTCTCTTATTTTTTGCTGTGAAATTTAAGGCACTCATAAGCTGCCTTTGTATTTAGGAGTTCAAGTTCTACATTTCCTCTAGTCTTCTGAAACTCATGTCAGTGTTATAAGGGAGACCAGGAAATCAACTAACAAATGAATTTTTGCTTCTTAATGAGATTTTGGTTCCTACTAAATACTTTAAGAATCAATTAGTGTTGGTTCTTGTATAATCCCTTCCATATTCAACCAAATACATTCTGGTCAAATGTGTTAGAGTTCTTTCCCTTATGACCAAAGGATGATATGAGCTTGATTGAATTCTCAGCAAGTTATTGTTACATAGTAAACATGTGCAACCACATGGCAATCAACATTGGAGACAAACTATATGTAGGATATAGTCTATGACATGACATTGTCACCGCCGTCATCTTTACAATTTGATTCTTGATGATAAGAGACCTCAGAGACATCATCAGGAGTCATGACTGGAGGTGATGTATAGTTTGCTAGGATTTTGTTGAACTCCACTATAAATATCTACCCTTAGAAGAACCTTTAGCATATTATCTCATTTGATCATTTTTCTGAGAACTATATTGTTGTTGAGATGGATAATTAAGTAGAAGGGTTGAACCAAGTTTGTGAGTGCACTTAAGTAATTGTATTGCTCTAAAGCTGAAAATAAATTTGCACTAGAATGTTGTTTTTGGATCCCTACTGCAAACATTTCATCATGTTCTCTGTCAATAATCGAAACATTTATATATGGATTGAGTTCTGTATTTTGATATTTTCCTTGTATATCTTTTCAACTATTAAAATAGAAAACATGCTTTACAACAGAAATTAGTGTGTGAAATCATTTCGGAATCATATCTCTATTGTACTGATGTACATTACCTAATGCACTGTTTCTTCTTGCAAGGATTGTGGAAAGGTTTATATTGGCGAGACAGGTCGATTAGTACATACAAGGTTGAAGGATGCGGACATCATTCATGAAAGGATAAAGAAATCGGCACTGGCATAACATTCAAAATCCTCTAAACACCATCTTGGTATAGAGAATGCAAGTGTTATTATTGGCATTGACCACTACACAAAGAGCCGTGTCTGGGAGGCTATAGAGATGAAAATGACAGATGGAAATTAAGTAAATATTGGACCACAGTTATGAACCTTAAAAATACTGGCGACCCTTCTAGGAATTAGTGCGGGCCTCTTAGGTCATTAAAAAACAAAAAAAAACAAAAAAAAACTCAAGTCTTTATCATCACGATTTGATTTCAATATTAATTTGAACTTAGGATTGTATTAATATTAAATAATATTTTTAAATATTATCAATATTAAACATTATTAATTTTTAATTATTAATAATATTATTAATTAGCAAATGTTAATATTAATTATATTAATACTATTAATATCAATAAAAATAATTAATATTATTTATTATTAATATTATCAATTTTAATATTAATTTATTTCTAATTAAATTAATAACTTGATGAAGTGACGGAATTCCCCTTCAGAATCTCTTGATGGAACAATCGTTAGTAAGATGAGAAACCCCTCAACTTCATCTACCTCCTTGTGGCCTTATCAATTGTGGAAACTGGTATGATGCTTTTCCCAATTGACATCTTACTAATTTTGAGATTATAAATAATGCACATAATATAAATTGTCTTTGTTGGTGTTCATTGTTAAAATAATCATTATATCATATATGATGCTCATAGTAGGCATCTTCTTTAAGTAACCATTCATGAGTTCTTCTCTTACCATCCTATTGCTGAACAAAATCACATCATCAATGAATAACAACATTTATGTAGAAACACACATCCTCAATTGGATTCTACAACTATTTCTTATACACATACATTATGTTGTTGTTTAAGACCCTTTTGCAGACCACTGTAATATATTGCGTAATTGTTTAGGATATTTTGTTGTTAATATTGTTCCTCTTCCTGATTCTTAAAGGGTGTTAGCTCGCTGGAAGAGTGCTTTCTTTACAAGCAGGAAGTTGGTGGTTCGATTCCTCCATGCCCTAATGATATTGCAATGTATTTCTAAAGGTAAAAAATGTAGTAGTGCAATATGGATAATATTAGACGCAACACTAAATGAAAAAGATGATGTAAAATTGGACGTCACACCAAACACAAAATTGGATGCAAAAGTCGACCTTATGTCAGACACAAATGTGGACACAAAAATGGATGTCACACTAAACACAAAATTGGATGCAAAAAGAGACTCAACACTAGACACAATTAATGACTCAAAACTAGATGCAATACTAGGTCCAAAACTAGACGCAACAATAGATGCAAAAGTGGACTCCTAACTAGACGTAAAATTGGACATTAAATTGAGCACAAAATATGGTGTATCGATGGACATAAAACCAGGTGTAACACCAGGTGCAAAACTGGAAGCAACACTTGGCGCAAACAAAAAATTAAGACAAGACACAATATTGGATGCAAGATGGGACAAAACATTGGATGTAAAACTAGAAGTAATATTGAATGCAAGATTGGATGCAAAATTCGACACAAAACTAGATGCAATATTAGATACAAACATGGGCACAAAACTAGGTGCAACATGGGGTGCAACATTGGGCTCAAACATAGATGCAAAAAAAGACATCAACCAGGATACAACACTATGTGCAAACTTAGATGCAAAATATGACCTAAAACGAGATGAAACATTAGGCACAAACATGGATACAAAAAAAGACGTAAAACAAGATACAAAATTAGATGCAAATGGGGATGCAACATTATAAGTAAAATTGGATGCAAAACTAGAAGCAATATTGGGCCGAAAATTGGATGCAAACCTAGATGCAACATTAGATGCATAATTGGACACATAATTTTATGCAAAACATGTTGCAAAATTGGGTGCAAGACTCGATGAAAAACTAGGAGAAAAATAAGACGCAACGTTGGATGCAAAAATGAGCATGAAATTGGGTGCAAACAAGGATGTAACAAAGGACGCAAAAAAAGATGCAATAGAAGTTGCAAAATTGGGTGCAAATTAAGGCGTAACAAAAGATGTAAAAAATTGGGCACAAAAATGGACGCAAAAATGGATGTTAAAAAGGACGCAAAAAAATGCAATAGATGGCATTTTACGAAAATGTACAATGGCGCCAGGTTTAGTGCCGGATTGTTCACCATAATTGGGAAAAAATTACACTAAAATCCGGCGCTAAATTTGACACTAAATCCAGTATTTGTTGTAGTGAATATACATTTGTATTGAATTTTAATTTTATTTTTATCAAACAGTTGGTCGAGAGTGGGATGCACTTCATTTATACACCGCAAACAATCTTGACTGGATAAAGGTATGGATTGAACGATGTGATCAATCTGGTCATGGAATATCATGGGAAGGTGTGGCTTCGTTGGTTAAAGCAACACATCGCAATGGAGATACCAATATTACATAAAGGGAAATCGATTTAGCATATGGTTTAAAAGATAATTAGGAAAACATGTTAATCAACCACACTATTTATTTGTTTTGCAAACATATTGATGTACGCATTGATCATTATCTATATGGAATCTTGTAGGTAAAACACCATAAGGCTATGTGGTGCAATGGATGGAAATATCACATAAAAAAGTTGGATGAAATGAGGAAAACATTAGATTCTGGGATATCTGCAGTGTTTTAGGTGACCAATGTTTTCTCTAGAAGTGGAATACATCCAAAACTCTCAAAAAATCGATACTATGGGTATTTGGAAGATATTATTCAATGTGACTTTAACTCTTTCAAGGAAGTTTAGTTCGTTGTCAAATGGTACAGGTTATGATTGAATCAACGTGATCCTGATAAAAATATTTTTGAGCATGATAATGGATTTACCATGGTTAATAAAAGTTTGTTTAAGCCAGGAATAGAGCCCTATGCTCTTCCAAGCCAATGTGAATAGGTATTTTACTATGAGGTTCCAGGTAGAGGGGGTTGGTCATTTGTTATGAGACACGATCCAAGGGGAAGGTTGGTAAAGTATAATGTAGAGGAAGGTAATGAAGAGGGTCTTGAAGAAGAAGACAATGTTGAAGATGATCAACATGAGTTAGATGATCATGTTCCAGAAGAAGATGTCGAAGAATTAGTTGAATTAGATGATGTAGCAGAAAATGTCCATGAAGATGATATTGTTGATAACATGACGATCGTAACTGACATCGATGACGATGATGATATGGCCAATCTTTACAATGTTGAATCTGGATTGGATGATACAGATGAAGCTGATGAAGTTCATTAAACTATATGAGGTATGCCTTGATATACCCACTCTATATACTTTGATTTAATATTGCGATAGAATTATTGAATTTTATTGGTACTTATAAATTAATTATTACTTAGTTTTTTTCCATTATCCTTATATGTTGGCATATGTTATAATTAGAGACATTGCTTCTTAAGTATGACAAAAAAACATTTTTTTTACATATATTTTTCGGGTTATGGGGAAATGAGAGTGATGTGAAGGGGGGGTAGGAACCATAAGATCTTCCATCTTCACGTGGTTGGCCATGTTTGGTATAGAATATTAATTTATTCTCCAAACAAAGAGAATCTCAATAAGTCAATGCACAATTATCATGCTAACCCAAATGGCATGTTGATCTTGTGCTGCATGGGGCCAATGTTCATTTTTTTTAAATTCTTGCTTGTTTGGACTGAAATCTAGCATGGTTAGACTAGACGCATGCATTGGCATTGTGGGATGGTTTCCGTATGTTAGGATTATTATTAATCCTCCCTTTGTATCCTTGTCCATTTGCATTCTATTAGATCATCATGCCTAACTTAGGAGTCATTTACATAGTTTTGATGCCATTGGGTCCACCAAAGCCTTTGGGTCCGCCAGTGCCATTGGGTCCACCTGTACCAACCACTAGAGTGTGGGGAACACATAGAGAGTTTATTTGTCACTTACTGCATGTGCATGCATGAGATGATGTGCCTCTGAGACCAATCCCTACATTTTAGGAGCCACTATGAGTTCCACCATCAACCTCCATCAGTTGGTTATGGTAGGTACATAGTTATGCTAAGTCATTCTCTAGTTACAATCAGTTAGATGTCTTTCAGTTCAGTTAGCACCAATTTTACATGGATGCATGGGAGTAGGTTCCTTTTCTCACCTAACTCATTAGTTTAACTGGTTTAACTAGTTTTAACCGATTATTAACTGGATTAGACATGTGGAGTTAAACTAGTGAGCTCTAATAGTTGTTTAAAACACTTCTAGTTAGCCAGTTAGTTAGTTTTAGGTGGTATATTCGAATCCTATCCAAATGATTGGAATTCTATTTATTGTAACACCATTGTATTACTGAATATATAAAATGGAAGGTTTATAATATTATTCTCCTCTATATTTTTCTTGTGAAATTTATGTGAAGACTATTTTTGGCCTAAGATCTGTCTTCCATAATCTAATATGGTATCAGATCCTGGTCAGGATAAACACAAATTGTCTTTCTAGTTTTTTGCAGGTATTCAATTCTCTCACCAGTAGCACAACAACAGAGCATGGATCTATCTAAGATATTAACCTTTAATTCATTCAATTATTATGAATGGAAAGACAATATTGAGATACTATTGTGCAACAAAGGTCTCTACAAAGTTACTATGGCCTTAGAAATTGAGCCTAATACAGTTGCTGAGAAAGCAAGGTGGGATAATATGAAGGATGAAGATTGTGGCTTTCTCTCTCTCTCTCTCTCTCTCTCTCTCTCTCTCTCTCTCTCTCTCTCTCTCTCTCTCTCTCTCTTTCTCTCTCCTGAACTTATTTTTCATCTTGATGGCTTGACAAACCCTAATGAAGTGTTGATCAAACTTGAATCCCTCTTCGGAAAGCAAGATGGTCTTAGAGGACATCAATTAGATAACGAGTTGATCTCATTGAGACCAAGTGAATTCGAAACCATTGAGGAATTCATTGCCAAGTTTAAGTCACTAGTACTTTTGCTCAAGCAGTTTGGGATTACGAGGAAAGAAGATCAGTTAATCCTCTCCATTTTATCGAAGCTAGGTTGGGAATACTAAGTTTTTGTGTCAACATTCTATGCTACTAAGCTTGCAGTTCGAAATTGGAGGATGTTATCCTTGGATGGATTCATATATTCTCTCATACAAGTGAAGATCAAGCTGATTCAAATGGGGACTCTCAAAAAATAAAAGGATCAGGCGCTTGCTTCTCTTAGAAGCAAGAATCTCAATTCCAAAGGAAAGCTAAAAGTGAATGAGGAAAGGACAAATTCAAACTCCGAAGATGAAGGTTCTTACTCTACTAATGAAGGCTCGAATTTCAATAAGAAGGGAAACAAGAAAGGAAGATCATAGTGTAGCTGTTGCAAAAAATATTCTCACAATGAAAATTATTGCTTTAAAAATAAAATGGACATCATGAGTTAGTTTCTCAAAAGAAACAACATTGATGTTCCAGATTTTGTAAGAAGGGAAAAATCCGCTGATCCCCAGGGGCACTGTAACACTGTGCAATTCAAAGGTAATGATGATTATGATTTGGTTGCTAGAATAAAGTATTTTTATGATGTCTCTGATTTTTATACTCATTCTGATATATCAGAATCATAAATCTCTTTTCCTCCCCTTGAAAAAATACCTATCAGTCTCCAGATCCATCTCCTCTCAATACTAGCTTTTTACCATTAGTTTTTGACTTATCTTCATCCGAATCCTTAAAAATCCATTCAAATTCTTCTTTCTCTGAGTTAGAATATGATTTTCATATTGATATTCATGTTATGACACCTCTTTCCCATCCATTTGATACTGAAAATACCCTACAACTCCCAAACTCTTCAGTTGGTAAACTAGACAATTTCATGGTTTCCTATACTGTATCACTAGTGAAAGTTGTTATCATGTCTTTGTTTTTTGTCATTGGTTGGTTTTGATTATCATTTGATATAAGTAGTCTGATGTTAAAAACATTTGGGTCTAATATAAATTTTATTAGTTTTAATTTTAGATCCTTGTGCTCACTAGATTTGCCTAATTGTCAATGTAGACTAGTTGAACCTAGTTTTCTTACTGTAACTCAATCGGATTTTGGACCCACTATAACTTGGTTGCTTGCTGATCCATATGAATTAATTTATGATATATCAGAGCCTAATAAGCTCTATTACAGAATTATAAAGGTTTCACATCATTTTGGAAAGAAGGTTCATGATCGGGTTCACCATTATGCAGCTACACTAGAAATTGAGCCTTCCGATTTCATTGATGTTCTTTGGTTAGGATATGATTGCACATATCTCTTTTCTATATCTGATTTTATGTTCAGATATGATATTTTATGTTGTCACATCAAAGAGCACTTACATGATTCTCCTTCATCACCAGAAGATGAGCTACAAGGGTTTTCTCCTCATGCTTTTTGTCTACACAACAATGAAAACATGATACATGATCAAAGAATCTACAAAAACTCTACAAATTTTTTTACCAAGAAGAAGTACATACAACTTATTCAAGTGAATAACACAGAAGAAGTGAAGATATTCATTTAAATTCTATGCCATGTCCATTTTTTAGGAAGGATTTTCCCCATGCGGTCTTGCGTTTTTCCTCATTTTACATGGATAAATAATTTTTACAAATTATATTGTAATGGGTGACCTTTGGTCTTAGTTACCGGGGCCCAGGTCATCCAAATTTACGATTAAAGGGGGGTTTTAGGATTACTATTAACCCTCCCTTTGTCTCCTTGTCCATTTATAGTCTATTAGATCAACATGTCTAACATAGGAGTCATTTACTTAAGTTTGGTGCCATTGGGTCCACCAGAGCCTTTGGGTCCCCCAATGCCATTGGGTCCACCGGTACCAACCACTAGAGTGCGGAGAACACATAGAGAGGTTATATTCCACTTAATACATGTGCATGCATGAGTTGATGTCCCTCTGAGACCAGTCCCTAATTCTAGTAGCCACTCTGAGTGCCACCAACACCTCCATCAGTTGGTTGTGGTAGGTAGGTAGTTATGATAAGTCAATCTCTAGTTACATTCAGTTAGATGTCTTTCAGTTTAGTTAGCGCCAATTTTGCATGGATGCATGGGAGTAGGCTCCTTTTCTCACCTACCTCATCAGTTTAACTGGTTTAACTAGTTTTAACTGATTATTAACTGAATTATACATGTGGAGTTAGACTACTAAGATCCGATAGTGATTTAAGACACTTCTAGTTATCCATTCAGTCACCTTTAGTTGGTATATTCGAATCCTATCCACATGATTGGAATTCTATTTATTGTAACACCATTTTATTATTGAATATAGAAAATGGAAGGTTTCTAATATTATTATCCTCTATATTTTTACTATGCAATTTATGTGAAGACTGTTTTTGGTCCAAGATCTGCCTGCCAGAATCTAATACTAGACTCAAACATGACTAGCACTAACAATTTGAGCATCAAAAACCACACATATAGATTAATTAATGTGCTGCATGGGGCCAACGTTGAAATATTTTAAATTATTGCTTGCTTGTAATGAAATTTGGCATGGTTAGACTAGATGCACACATTGACACTGTGAGATGATTTACAGACTCAAACATCACTGAAACTAACAATTCGAGCATAAAAAACCACACCTATAGATTAATTAATGTGCTGCATGGGGCCAACATTGAAATTTTTTAAATTCTTGCTTGCTTGTACTGGAATTTGGCATGGTTAGACTAGACACATGCATTGACACTGTGGGAGGGTTTCTAGACTCAAACATGACTGACACTAACAATTCAAGCATAAAAAACCACACCTATAAATTATTTTATATGTTTCTATTATGTACTTATGATAATTGATATGACATGCTTTATATGTTATTAATATTAAATATTTTTACTAAACAAGGTGGGTTTATATGTTATAAGTTGTGATTTTAAATTAGATTATTATTATAATTGATTACAAAAAGTACACAAAGTGAACAGAAAAATGATTCAGGTATTAAATAAGAATGTGAATGATCCCTAATGAAAGGTTCATGGCTATAAAATTCACTACCATATATTTTGATGTGAGATGTTATAAAGTGTTAATAGAAATCTAAAATAACATATTGTGCATATTTAGTGGTGTATCATGATTTATTGAAGTTGTACTTGGTTGCAAAGAAAGTTTTACAAATTTTCTCCTCCATCATCTCAATCTCATTCATTCACGCATAATTTAGATCTAGATACCTTAGGTTGGTATCACTGCAATGTCATATCTTATTCATTTCAATGTCCAAAGCAAATTAATTAGTTCATGTCCACGTTTCTTGTTGAAAACCCCAACACAACAAATTAGTTGTAGGTTTGACTATGCTTTCAACTATACACCAATTCAACTTTATCCTGCCATGCATTCATATTTATTTAGCCAAACTAGAGTTTAGGCTTGTAGGGTTGTTGCATTTGACTTTATATGTGATTTTTAAAGGTGGGAGATGACCAGTCCTAATAACTGCTGTTATTTTCAATGAAGTGTATTATTAACACTCTCTGAAGTAATCATTTTCGTAGCCATTGCTTGAAGGTTGTTGATCGAATTATTATATGACTATTGAATGTTCTTCACATTCATTAATATTTTTTTCTATATTCTCACGAAAATTGGTATTTTAAGGGATATATCGATAGATTACAAAGTAGCTTCAATAAAAATATCAAGAGTTCATATTTGGAATGATGTCTTTTTTGATATGGTTTCTTAAATATTGAAGGGAATGTTTTTCACTACTTGTGGGTTTGGGAGTTTCAATAGCACTCAAAATATGTAAAAAATGTCATTTTGGCATTGAGAAAAAAATAGTGTTTTCATTTTTGTTGTCTTGAAAGTTTCATTAATATTTAGAAAACATGAAAACTTTGGCGGTAAAATTAGAAATTATCAAAGGCATTGGGTTTCATTGTTAAACTCATTGTAAAGACCTATTGGTGGGTTTTATGTAAAGCCCCTTTTAGGAATGGGTCATTTTCCTCCTTGTGTGCTTCAAAACCAACCTTATTAAATGTTGGTATTATAAATACAAAAGCGATATGATACCCTGACATATTTGCTTGGTGGCTGAAACTCAATGGTTTAATCCTTCAGACACTCTATTTTTCACAATGATCTATTTATCTCTCTTTTGCGCTTGATTTGCGAAGGTATGCCAAGGAGTTGGTAGTTATCTCCCTTTCTCACTTGATGAACAAAGGTATAGAAAGGATTTGGTGAAGGAGAACACATAGGAGAGGATGTAGAGGGTTTTCAAAGTCGGAGGGGATGCATAGGGTTTGCAAATTTGTAGGACGCAGAGGATAGGAGAGGACGCAGACAATATGAGAGGACACAGAGGGGTCGTGAGTCCACATAGGACGTAGCGAGAAAGGTAAAGGTGTATGCAAAGGTAACCTAGAGGACACTAAGGGGTAGCAGAGGTCATATAGGACACCGAGGATTCGTATTGGTCACCTAGAGGACACAATGCCCCCAAAATCAGTAAGTACTCATAGTAATTTGGTTACACAACCTTGCACCTAAAGTTTTTTAAGAAACCCAGTAACAAATTTCTTCTCTCTTCAGAAGATGTTAAATGGGTACCCAACCATATATTTAAATGAGATTAGAAAGGCATTCCATCCTCCATACAAACTTATGAGGGTCTCTTTGTGGAAATATCAAAATAAATGAAGCCCTACCTATGAGACAAGTGGATTTTTTTGTTTTTGCACTCTATTAATTTGGAGACAAAATCAATCATCTTGGTGGTATTTCAAAGTTAGGGTATTGATACTGGGGGATGAATTCATTAATTTTTTTTCATAAGTATAAGTTGTTTCATAGGTCCTACATCTTTATTCTTACATCGAAAAGGGTCTGATGGTGTCCTTAATGTTGTACAATGGTCCACAACCATAGATAGTATAGGCAAGCCCACTATATATGTCAATACATTTCAATTTTCCTCCTCTTTAAGCCTCCACTTGAAAGGGAATATTAGGCCATAAACATGGAAACATTTGTTTAGAGATTCCAATTCTAGAGAATACAACTTTTCAACATACACTCCTCTAACTTGAATTTATTGAATAAGCTATTAAAAGTTTTGAACACTTAAAGTTCTAATTCATTAATATAGCAAGATATCTTGATCTTAATCTTGAGCATTGACTAGTTTTTAACTTTTGATGGTAAGATAAATCGTTGGAATAGCAACAAACTATGTTCATTGAATATGGAAATAGCTAACATTGGAGGTGTTGTTCAACACCGTTCGAAGATACAACAATAACTAAGAGGTGAAAAGGAAGATTCCAAACTACTTTTTACATTACAACCTTTACTAAAGAGCCATTATGAATTATCAAACACAATGTTAGATTATGAGAATCTTCCATCAATTTTTTAGTTTTATTTTACGTTATCAAAATTATGTCTATGCAACTCTTCCAATGCAGCATAAAGATTGATTACATTATCGAAATTTTGCATTGGATATTCCATACTAACTTGCACATTAATTTTTTTTTTAACATGCACCCTTGTAGCAACCTTAGGCTCCTCACCCATCTGCACTTCACATATCTTTGAAGAATCAGAATTTATAGCCTAACCAAAATATGGCCATATAGGTATGTTTTCCTCTTTTTAATGCATATCACAATTATATATTTACTTCAAATAATGAAGTGACCATTATTCTTTAAATTCTCTTTAGAATTTCATGCAATAGTAGTGAAACATTTTCCAAAAATATTTCATAAACTCCATTAACTAAAGCATGTATGACACGCAGAACTCGATGAATTCCAAGATTCATTAAACATAGATATATATATCAATATTCATTCCATCCAATGTATTTCTACGCCTATTCATAGAAAGCAATGACCAATAGACACATGTTAAGAATAGCCTAGATAATCTAGTGCTATGGTGTTCCTATGCACCATTTCTCTTCCACAATGTATGGTCATCGTGTTATGACTAGAATACTTTAGTTTATTTGGGAAGAATACCCCAAATAATTTAATATAAAAAATTAAAACCCACTAAATGTTGAGCATGGAACATACATAATGACTCAAACAATATTGTACTATATGTGTTCAAAAGGCTCAAATATTACCATTCTTATACATCCCTCTTGCATAACTCTTGCAGCTTCAGTTAGGGGTCTTTCTTTCCAATATGGGTGCAAAGCTAAAATATATGTAGTCCATGCATGAAGTCTAGTGAAAGTTTCATGGTAAAAAAGTGGAAATGTAACACAATTATCAAGGACCTACTTATCACCCAATTTTTTAATCCATAAGAAGATGAAACATTAAGGTATACACATGGTTCTCTTCATCTGGTTCAAAAGGCCGAGGGGCCATTTCCTCTTCCATAAGGTCCATCTTAATCCTTCAAAATTAGTCCTCATCTTCCTTGAGATAGCTTGGGTATTAATTGTTAAAAATGAAAACAATCAAAGTAATCAAGAAGCAAGTCCAAACATGCATTTTTTTCTCTTATAAATATAGTGATTAAAGCTACAAAATATCTCACCCCTGTGTTTTCTTAAATAACTACCAATAGTGAACTTTCCAGATATGTTGAATGTTAACTCACAAAATTTGAATAAATATCTATTACTTTATCATTGAATTGAAGATTCTATTTGCAATCATACATAGCCTCAAGTGCAACCTCCTTTATCATCTTCAACTTCCTCTTAGTTTCTTTATATAGGAAATGTTCTTGAAATACTTGTTGTTATAAAAATTTGCTTTATGAATTAGAGTCTGGAAAACAAAAAATGATTTTTAACACATAATTAGACATAATTTGCAACCCTAGTGTAAAATACCATTCCATATATTTTATATTATTCAAGGAAATCTGACATTGTGTGACACCCATATTTTTCAATTGCAAGACCTTGAGAATTTCATGGTGAGAAAATATAAGACTCCCTTGTATCTTACAACACTGGAAGAGACAATTGGGTGGCCAAATCTAGTCAACCCACAATTTATTATCTCTTAGTGTCACCAAATATCATGCTTCCATCAAAATAGTATAGTACTTCACTTCTTTTCTTTTTAGTAGATAGTCATGAAAGATCCCATATCTTTGTATTTTTCTTTGGAAACCCATAATTTTCCATCAACCATTTCTCCATTCACCGCACTTTGTTTTTCCCATCAAATGTTTTTTGTGAAAAACAAGAGCCAAAGCGTAATAGTTTCCTACATCTATGTCCTTCTTGATGCCACCTCAAAAACATAATCCTAGGTGTAATGTCCTCATGATTGGCCATGTAATTGCACATAGAGCATACTTACATCACTGAAATCTAATGGGCCTCTTGTATAATTTATATAGGAACTTAGATTAGGTAAGGAAACCTCTAGTTCATGATTCAAAAGTGAGAATAAAATGACTAACCAAGGTCATGACCATCTAAATGATCATTTGAGTCATGAATAACTATCTCGAGAAGTTCAAATATAGAAAAGACAAGTGTCCAAGTAGTGTTGTTACCTCTAAGAAATCAATGGAATTCTTGAATCTCTAGGATCCATGTCAAAGAATTAGGGAAATGGACCCTTAGAAGATGAGAACCTTAGCTAACAGGAGAAACATAAGTCATACGTAAGAATGTAATAAATTCACTTTCCTAATTTTGATAATATTTATACAAATTTGATTATAAACTCATGGTCATTGGGATCCTTAAGTTATTTCAACAATGAATATTTATTTTTTCCATGACAATTTTTGTTTTCCTGCAACATCATGTATTGTATACCTGAAAAGGATATGGTTGTGGATGACATTAAAACCAACATATTGTCTTGTCTTATGTCCCTCAAATGTGTAGCTTGGTGAAGATGAGTGAGTTAAAGTTGAAGCTTGCAGTCATGCAAGAGGATGTCTCATCTAACTGTAATTTAATTTAGAGCATACAATTTCGCTAGCGTCTACTCTATTTTGATAGAATGCAACTAATGACTATTGGTAAATCCAATGACTTTGGTTATTTATATTTTACCTCATCAAATATTCATGACAAAGATTAAATCATTGGGTGGAGGTCTCTCGGTACAAAGAAAGAATATTTGTGCAAGTGGTGAATTACAGTGTATGCCACGATATATTCTCACAATGTAGAATATTTATGGCTATGTGATATTGTATGAATTTTTTACCAAAATGTGAGGAAAATGAATATTGTACACTGTGAGAACATAGTTCCGCATACACTAATTTGAAAATGAAACCGACTGTAGTCAAGTAACTAATGTTGCAAAACGGAGGTCTTCCAAACATGTCTTAACACTAAGACATGAACAATTGCATGTTGTAACCCATGGTAAGGCATAAAAATGTAATCTCAATGTAATAAGGGGCGATTGATGCTTCATGCATATAAGAGAGCATTAATACAAAGAGAGCATTAATACTTCATGCACACATGGGAGCATAAATATTGTGCATATGTTATAAGCATCAATGCTTTTTGTATATCAAAGATAATTGTTTGCACTGAGAGGTGCTCTACAGCCCAGTATGGAGGAGATCTTGTAACGTTACATAACGTTATGTAATGTTGTCTATAAATAGTAATAATAGAAAAATAAATTAAAAGCATTATAGAGGAGATCAATCAATTTAATTATCCCCAAAATAAACCAGCAACAACAATATATAAATTAGGTTAAACACAAAGAACGTAAGCTCCTTCTTCTTTCAGGGATCTATGGGCTGAATCTGGGCTGTATAAGAAATATAAGAGAGAGTCCCTCTATTGATCCAGACTTAAAGTTTGTCACAATCTAAAGAATCTCAGCCACAGTCCAGATGAAGACTTAAAGAAATGTAAGTGAGAGTCACAATCCGAGGAATCTCAGCCACAGTCCAGATGAAGACGCTGCTCAATCCAAATTCTAGAGAGACATAATCTCTGGCTCCACATACACAGTCCCTTAGATAGCTCTCCACCCACCACAGGCATGGCCTTCCAGAAGCGCAATGAGCCATTATTCTTGCGCATTAATCTGCGAATAATTCTATGGGAATGCACTTGGGTAAGAATTACAAATAATTGTGATAGGAGGGTCATTGATATTTCATTCAATATGTTATGATTCTTTTCATTGCATGATTTTGGCGTGATGATTCTGTTCACACGTTAATGATATGTAAGTTTCAGTTGTTTTTAAGCCTCAAAAAAGTGTTTATTGTTTATGGTAATTGTATTATCCTTTTGTCAAAATAAAAATATCATAGCTCTGGTATCGTCTTTCAGGGTATTAGGAACTCCAAATGAAGAAGTATGGCCAGGAGCAAGTAAGCTTACATAAAATTGGAGTTCTGATTTTCCTAAGTTTTGGCCTAAGGATTTGGGAGATCTCGTTCCAAGTTTAGTTGAATGTGGTGTCGACTTGTTATCCGTAAGATATTCTCCTTTTCTTGAGGCATTGCTATTTTACTGATTAGGTTAAATAAATATGTATTGCTTTATGAATTGCTTTTCTAAATTTTAATAAAATTTGGTTTATGTAGAAAATGCTTCAGCTTGATCCTTCGAACATAATTGCAGTGAGGAATGCATTATCCCATCCCTACTTTTTTTTATCTCGATAACTAGACTTACATCTCATATTAAAAGTTTGTTTCCTTCAAAGAGCGCAATCTAGCTCATGTCATATTAAAATTTTGTTTCATTCAAAGAGTGCATTCGGGCTTCATGTTACTTTTTGCTTTGCCGGAGTAACATTGAAATTATTAGATTATTTGTTTTTCTCCAAGTCACAAATATTTGCTTAGAAAATTTATTAATAAAATATTTGTTTAAGTCATAAATATTTGTTTAGAGAATTTAATATTAATAAAATGGTTTCTTATTATTATAAATAAAAAAATATTATTAATATTAATATTATTGCTTCTAGAGGCACTTTACAGCCGAGTATAGTATGAAAGAGATGTTGTAACCTTTGTTACTAACAAAATAAAAAAAATAAAAAAAATGTAATTATCCGCCAAAATAAATGCCGGTCACAAAAACAACCTAACATGGGGAAGATGTTGTAATGTTCCTACCTAACAAAACAATAAAAAATAAAAAAATTTAATTGTTTAATTATTCGCCAAAATAATTGCCCGCCACAAAAACAACCTAATATAGGGAAGATGTTGTAATGTTTCTGCCTAACAAAATAATAAAAAATTAAAAATTTAATTATCAACCCAAAAAAATGTGGGTTAAAAAAAACACAATATGTGGGAGATGGTGTAATGTTCTTACCTAACAAAATAAAAAACTAAAAAATTGAATTATCCGCAAAAAAATATTGGTCTTGCACATCCTTTTAAAACCATGTACAAGTCCTCCTAAACAACCCATGGTTTTATTGTACATGGTTTAGGAGGGCCTTGCAAATGGTTTTAAAACCATGTGCAAGGCCTCCTAAACAACCCATGGTTTTANATCATGTTGCAGGCCTCTTAAACAACTCATGGCTTTAGGAGGGCCTTGCACATGGTTTTAAAACCATGTATGGGCAAGATGTTGTAATGTTTGTTCCTAATAATATAAAAAATAATAAAAGGCCATAAATAATATTAAATATTAATAATAAAAATATTATATATCGACCTTAAATAAAAAGAGGTTTGCACCTAGAGAGATTTGATCCCTCTCGGTGCTTGATAGAGCCTAGGATTTAGATCTATGTTGGTTCTACAACAAAGAAGACCATAGAACTAGTGAAATTGCATGCATTAAGTAACGGTCCAACGGAGTAGTTACACACAGTAACAATACAACACAGTAGTGACACATAGTCACGGTCCTCTTCATAAGGTCAAGGTCCCAGCCATAGAGGGAATACATAGAACACAACCCAACCCTAGAGGGCATACACAATCAAAGAGAGGATCATGGTCTTCTAGAAAGATCACTCAACTACTCCTGTTTTTTAGCAGATTTACCAATAAAAAACATAAAAATAAAGTTAAGTGAAATTAATATAGGGTAAAAAAATTCATTTTTTAAAAGTTAAAATAGATAAAATGCGTCCTGATTTTCTTGATACGTTTCACTTTTATGGTGAAACTTATCACAATTTCCATGCAATGTATCGAGGTTCTACTAGTTAGTAAACCTTGGGGTTTGTTCATACCTGATATATGAATCTTGAATGCATCCTATGGTGGGTTGTGACCTTGTGTGTTCATTGTACTTGAGTTGTGACGTCGATGAGGTTTTTGGACAGAGTTGTGATCTCTGTGGGCTATCATATGCTTGGATAGAGATATGATTCTTGTGGGTTGTTACGAATCAGACTTCACCTTGTTGGGATGCTAATATATATGCCGTGACCTGTATCTTTTGAACCAATATATTTTGATACTAGTCTTTGTTTATTTACTGTTGTTATTTTCGTACTACTATCTTTACTTATTGCATCTAAAGGACCAACTTTAGCACAAAGACCATTGAGTAATGCTATTATCAGTAAGTAGGAGAATTTTCTCTTATCAATAAATATATAGCACTATTAAAAATCCGTAGTAAGCTGGGTCTGCCCAATATCTAGTGTTAAACTATAAACAACTGTCCAAAAATAACAAAAACAGAGCATAAGCCAGATTGAGAATTTGACCATGGTTACAACAATCCAACCTTTATATAGAGGTGGCTTAGTAAACAGTAAACTACTAAGAGAAGATGACATTCCGAAGGAAGACAAAACTTGAACAACAGTTAAACAAGGAGTTAAGATGATCCATTGAAGGAAGAATTTGACTTGGGCCTTACTAGTTGCCCCTTTCTTGGAAGCTCGATCAGGGATTTTTCTTCCTTGCGGACGATGAAATGGCGGTTCAGAGAGATTGATGATGCCTTGCATGTGGCAGAGGTTTTTTTCAGCATCCTGTTTAAACAGATTGATGGTGAGTTTCACCATATATCCAAATCTCTCCCTTTCACGCATCACTCTAGATAGCAAGAAATTAATCCTCCAGTAGTTGATTACGACCACATCGGGACCAAGCTTCAGCATAAACTCACTGAACATTTCTTTCTCCATTGCATCTATTGTCAAGAAGATGTGCTGGGGGGTCTCATCCTTGAAGATCGCTTCTGAGTTAATGTTATCCGTGCCCAGTTGATTTGTCGACATGCTGCAGTTACCAAAGTGAGCTTTCTGGATCTGAGTCCAAGAGGATGGAGAGGGACTCTGCAAGTTATCACAGTGCCGAAGATGCTTCTACACATTCCCGTAATTGGTTGTTCGCTCAAATATGTTTCTATGATGAAGTAGGTTATGCTTGGATGTGAGTCTACTATGCTCAAAGACCCTGTTATACATCTTCGTTGCACAATATTCATGATCCAAGGTGTACCCTCTCTCAGTGATTTCGTGCATGTTTGGATTACTGCATCCATTCCTTAAGTACTAGATCCATGTGCTTCTCTTCAGCTTGGTATGGTTCCCCATTTTCCTTGCGTGGGACCCTACGTGGATCAGATCTGAAGAGGTTAAAGTTTAATCTCGTTCACTTGAGACATCTGCAAGGAAAGGGCCGCCATGTGTCTTGACACTTTCTTTTCTTCCTCCTAATATCCGTAGTTATTTTCTTGCTCACCAGTGTCTGGGTCCACAAGATATTGAGTGGCTATCATTTGCTAATTCTATTTGCATTTGTGGTTTTGAAGTTCATCCCACTTGACCTGTTGAATGACTCATTCGCTTGTAACTCCAAAGTTGGTGAATGAGTCCACCAATTTGTTTCCTTTCCTTCTTATATGTTGAAAAATGATGGTTGGGTTGATAGAGAGGATAGTTTGCATTGTATCCAGTCTGCTCTCCAGTCTCTATTTGTTGGATACTTTGTTTACTTTTGAGCCCCTTTGCATTTTATTCACCATGTTGATAATCAAGAGGGAGTCACCTTCTACTATGAGGGGGTCCAGTTCTGTTTGATAACATAGGCTGTGCCTATGAGAATTCCATCAATATCAGTTGTGTTGTTGATCGAGTATCCTAGGGAGCCCCAAAATACACCTTGAATTTTTCCTTCAACATTTCTAATTGCTCCTCTAAAACCAGCAGGTCATGGATTACCTTTCAAAGCACCCTTAAAGTTTAATTTGAAGGCATTTGGTGGAGGATCAAACCGGTGGTTCGATGAGGAATTTTTTAAGATGGATAGCTTGAGATTGCCAATGTGATCCATGCTGGAGGTGATTCCCCAAGAATGGAGAATCTGTATTTCGACGAAATTCATGGTTAAGGCATTATTGTCCCAGACATTTAATTTGCGTGTTTCAAGGATTTGTTTTTTCAGAGTGTCCCAAATTTCCTCTCCTTTCCTATATTTTTCTTCAAAGGTTTTCTTGTTTCTTTTAGTCCACAGTTACCAAACTAAAAATCTAGGAAAGAGTTCCCAAATTCTGTTCAGAAGTGGAATTTGGTAAGGGTTGTGGACCCAGTTGGTTATGGAGAGGTCTAGTTGTCCATTGATTCTATCAGATATTTTGAAGATATTTTCCCCTCTTTTCCATATTTCATTCACAATTTTATATTCATCAAGGAGATCATTGATAGTTTCTCTGTCTTGTCTGCACATACAACACCAAGCCGACCTATTATACCCTCTCTTTACCAGGTTTTCCCATGTCAGAATGTGTCTACGCAACAGAATCCATAAGAAGGAGTCTAATTTTGGCTAGAGGTTAGCCTTCCATATTTTCCCCCATTTTTTGCCTTCTATGGGATCGATAGACAGCTTGTCCTTATAGTGACAAGAGATGGCTCAAAATTTCTAGATATAATCCAGATCCAAACCAGATTTATCTAGAATTATTATTGCTCTTTAATTACTATTCATTAGTTAAACTTCATTGTTAATTTTTTTACTGTTTATGTTATGTACATTGGAATTGATAACTCATATCAAGGACCAACTCCAACGCAGTGACCAGTGGAGTGTTAAAGTTGAAAGAGATAAAACTTATGTATAAATTTATTACATCAATACTTTTCTAGATCTACCTTTGTTATTTACTTCTACTTATACAATGATGATAAAAATATCCGTGACAATATACTTTGAGAGAGAGAAAAGATTAAAGTCATTGGTCTTGTTGGCCCTATGGGTAAAATGGGTTGTTTCTCCACCTTTATGGCACACCTTGGTCTTGTGGGTATGTGGGTTTCCTTACCATCTTGTTGTGACCCCTTGGGTTTCCTTCATCTTCTTTTTGGCCCTAGCGCCCTTATTGTGTTTGGTACCTTGACCACCTTTGGTATGATTCCTTAACCTTAATACTTTTATTGTTTTAATATTATGTGACCACATGACCTTTGGTACCCTACTCTAAGTGAAATCAAATTTATTTTATTTTTTATTATGGTAAATACTCTAAAACCTAGGGTTTCCTAAGTGACCATTCTAGAAGACATGTTTTTGTATTATGTTCATAACTTCACTCTTGGAGTATCTTGGCATGAAAGAAGTATAGATCTAATATTTGGTGGAAGCATAGTGTTATTATTAATGAAGTTGAGTACACTTAAAGTAGGGTACCAAAGCTCACATGGTACCTCTTCCAGGGCTTCTGGAATTGTGTTTTGAATTGTGATTTGTGATCTCCAACCCGTAAGCTCCAACCGTGAAATGTAAACCTAAACCACCAACACTCTAATTCTCTATCTCTCTCTGAAGGTATGTCTTCTGACAGCTTGTCCTTACAGTGACAAGAGTTTACTCAAAATGTACGATTATAAGGAAGATCCAAACCATATCTATCTAGTATTATTATTGTTCTTTAATTACTATTCATTAGTTAAACTTCATTGTAATGTTTTTATTGTTGATGTTATGTACATTGGAATTGATAACTCATCTCAAGGAACAAATTTAACACAGTGACCAGTGGAGCGTTAAAGTTGAAAGAGATGAAAATTATGTATGAATTTATTACAATAGTACTTTCTTAGATCTACCTTTGTTATTTACTTCTGCTTATAAAATGATGATAAAAATATATGTGACAATATACCTTGAGAGAGAGAAAAGATTAAAGTCATTGGTCTTGTTGGTCCAATGGGTAAAATATTTTGTTTCTCCACCTTTACAATGAACCTTGGTCTTATGGGTATGGGTTTTTCCTTACCATGTTGTTGTGACCCCTTTTGTTGACATATGATCCTTCATCTTCTTTTTGGTCCTAGAATACTTATTATGTGTGGTATCTTTACCACATTTGGTATGATTACTTAACATTATTACGTTTATTGTTTTATTATTATGTGACCACATGACCTTTGGTACCCTACTCTAAGTGTACTCAACTTTATTTTATGTTTTATTATGGTAACCACCCTAAA
This sequence comes from Pseudotsuga menziesii, assembly GCA_001517045.1. NCBI lineage: Eukaryota > Viridiplantae > Streptophyta > Pinopsida > Pinales > Pinaceae > Pseudotsuga > Pseudotsuga menziesii. The sequence continues at coordinate 126,360 of LPNX010274228.1, forward strand.
ACCCAGGGTTTCCTAAGTGGCCATTCTAGAAAACATGGCAAGTTTATATATTATGTTCATAACTTAACTCTTGGAGTATCTTGGCATGAAAGAAGTATAGATCTGATATTTGTTGGATGCATAAGGTTATTAATGCTGTAAAGTCGAGGACACTTAAAGTAGGGTACCAAAGGTCATATGGTACCTCTTCTAGGGCTTCTAGAATTGTGTTATGAATTGTGAACCGTGATATCCAACCGTGAAATGTGAACCTAAACCATCAAAACTCTAAATATCTCTCTCTCTTTGAATGTATGTATTCTGACAACTTGTCCTTACAATGACAAGATATGACTCAAAATGTCTAAGTATAAGGAAGATCCAAACCCTATATATCTAGCATTATTATTGTTCTTTAATTACTATTCATTAGTTAAACTTCATTGTAATTTTTTTATTGTTTATGTTTTGTACATTGGAATTGATAATTCATATCAAGGACCAACTTTAACGCAGTGACCAGTGGAGCGTTAAAGTTGAAAGAGATGAAAATTATGTATGAATTTATTACATCAATACTTTTCTAGATATACCTTTGTTATTTACCTCTACTTATACAATGATGATAAAAATATATGTGACAATATACCTTGAGAGAGAGAAATGATTAAAGCCATTGGTCTTGTTGGCCCTATGGGTAAAATGGGGTTTTTCTCCACCTTTATGATTCACCTTGGTATTGTGAGTATGGGGGTTTCCTTACCATCTTGTTGTGACCCATTTTGTTGACTTATGGTCCCTCATCTTCATTTTGGTCCTAGCTCCCTTATTGTGTGTGGTACCTTGACTTCCTTTCGTATGATTACTTAACCTTATTACTTTTATTGTTTTATTATTATGTGACCACATGACCTTTGGTACCCTACTATAAGTGTACTCAACTTTATTTTATGTTTTATTATGGTAACCACCCTAAAACCTAGGGTTGCATAAGTGACCATTCTAGAAGACATGCCAAGTTTAGATATTATGTTCACAACTTCACTCTTGGAGTATCTGGGTATGGAGGAAGTATAGATTTGATATTTGCTGGATGCATAGGGTTACTGTTGTTGTAAAGTTAAGTACACTTAAAGTAGTGTACCAAAGATCATATGGTACCTCTTCCAGGGCTTGTAGAATTTTGTTGTGAATTGTGAACCATGATCTCCAACCCATGAGCTCCAACTGTGAAATGTGAACCTAAACCATAAACACTATAACTTCTATCTCCATCTCCCTCTGAAGGTATGTCTTCTGAAATATTCTCCTTACAATGACAAGAGCTTACTCAAATATCTGAGTATAAGACATATCCAAACCAGATATATCTAGCATTATTATTGTTCTTTCATTATTATTCACTAGTTAAAACTCATTGTAATTTCTTTACTGTTTATGTTTTGTACGTTGGAATCAATAACTCATCTCAAGGACCAACTTTAACATAGTGACCAGTGGAGCGTTAAAGTTGAAAGAGATGAAAATTATGTATGAATTTATTACAATGGTACTTTTATAGAGCTACCTTTGTTATTTACTTCTTCTTATACAATGATGATAAACATATATGTGACAATATACCTTGAGAGAGAGAAAAGATTAAAGTCATTGGTCTTGTTGGCCCTATGGATAAAATGGGTTGTTTCACTATCTTTATGGTGCACCTTGGTCTTGTGGGTATGGAAGTTTCCTTACCATATTGTTGTGCCCCCTTTTGTTGAATTATGGTCCTTCATATTCTTTTTGTTCATAATGCCTTTATTGTGTGTGGTACCTTGACAACCTTTGGTATGATTACTTAAACTTATTATTTTTATTGTTTTATTATTATGTGACCACCTGAACTTTGGTACCCTACTCTAAGTGTAATCAAATTTATTTTATGTTTTATTATTATAACCACCCTAAAACCTAGGGTTTCCTAAGTGACCATTCTAGAAGACATGCCAAGTTTATATATTATGTTCATAACTTCACTCTTGGAATATCTTGGCATGAAATAAGTATAGATCTAATATTTTCTATACGCATAGGGTTATTGTTGTTGTAAAGATGAGTAAAGTTAAAGTAGGGTACCAAATGTCACATGGTACATCTTCTAGGGATTCTAGAATTATGTTGTAAATTGTGAACTGTGATCTCCAACCCGTGAATGTTCGACAAGTTAGCCATAGAATATCTGATGTAAATATGTCGCATATCTGACGGGGCTATCGTTGAATATCATTCCTTCTTGATAGGATTGGGGGTCGAATATCTGAGAGTGAGAAAAGATTGAAGTCATTGGACTTGTTGGCCCTATGGATAAAATGGGTTATTTCTCCACCTTTCCGGTACACCTTGGTCTTGTGGGCATGGGGGTTTCCTTACCATCTTGTTGTGACCCCTTTTGTTGACTTATGGTCCTTTATCTTATTTTTGGTCCTAGTGCCCTTATTGTGTGTGGTACCTTAACCACCTTTGGTATGATTACTTAATCTTATTACTTTTATTGTTTTATTATTATGTGACCACGTGACCTTTGGTACCCTACTCTAAGTGTACTCAACTTTATTTTATGAATTATATTATGGTAACCACCCTAAAAACTAGGGTTTCCTATGTGACCATTCTAGAAGAAATGCCAAGTTTATATATTATGTTCATAACTTCACTCTTGGAGTATCTTGGCATGAAATAAGTATAGATCTGATGTTTACTAGACGCATAGGGTGATTGTTGCTATAAAGTTGAGTACACTTAAAGCAAGGTACCAAAGTTCATATGGTACCTCTTTTAGGGCTTGTAGAATTGTGCTGTGAATTGTGAACCGTGATCTCCAATCTATGAGCTTTAATCATGAAATGTGAGCCTAAGAAATCAACACTTTAACTCTCTCTCTCTCTCTGAAGGTATGTATTCTGATAGCTTGTCCTTACAGTGACAACAACTGACTCAAAATTTCTGAGTATAAGGCAGATCCAAACCAGATCTATCTAGCATTATTATCATAGGCTTTAATTACTATTCATTTGTTAAACTTATTGTAATTTTTTTACTATTTATGTTATGTACATTAGAATATATTATTAGGATTATTAATCCTCCCTTATCCAATTTGGTCATATGTCTAATTCAGGAGTCATGTCTAAATTGGGAGTCCATCCAATCTATTTTTAGTCACTAGCACCATTGGGTCCACTTGGTCTAATTGGGGCACATGTTTCAGTTACTAAAGCGTGGGGAACACTAATTCAGGCCTACTACCACTGATTGCACATGCATGCATCAGTTTAGGATCCTCCTAGACCAATCCCTACAATTTAGGAGCCATTGGGAGTGCCGATACCAACCAAGGTCAGTTGAGTTGAGTTGGTGACTAGTCAAGATAAGTTAGGAGTCAGTTACGTTCAGTTATAGTCCTCTACATTCAGTTAGCAATAGGTTTGCATGGCTGCATGTAGGAGAGGCGCATTTCTCACCTACCTTAGTCAGTTAGCCTCGGTCAAAACCCTTGCGCTATGCCATGCAATATTACCTCCTTCAGAGAGATGCAATAGACTCCCTGTAAGATGCTACATGGAAAGGGCTGAGTCTCACTACATTCAGAAGAATAGATATGATCATACACCTCTTCACCCAGCAAGAGACAAAGGTTACATTCCTCCTTCCTTCCATCATCAATTTTGGAGAAGAAGGATAATTCTACATACCAGGTCCCATAATACCTATGCACAGCACACCATGCATGCTGCTTCTCTACCTCATAGAGATGAAGATTGCAGCAACATATTTTCAATTTTTTCAAACTTGAATCATGATTCTACTTGCTTATATAGAGGGGGGATTTTTTTCCATGTGGGTTTTTCCCTAGCTCCTTGTATTAAGAAGTTACTTTATTTTACTTGATGTAATGGGTGACCTATGGTCTTAGTTACTAGGGCCCACAGATTATCCAAGTTAGCATTCAGGGGGGGATTAGGATTATTAATCCTCCCTCATTCAATTTGGTCATAGGTCTAAATCAGGAGTCATGTCTAAATCAAGAGTCCATCTAGTCTATTTTAAGTCACTAGCACCATTGGGTCCACTTGGCCTAATTGGGGCACATGTTTCATTTACTAAAGTGTGGTGAACACTAATTGAGGCCCACTGTCACTGATTGTACTTGCATGCATCAGTTTAGGAGCCTCCTAGACCAATCTCTACAATTCAGGAGCCACTGGGAGTGCCGATACCAACCAAGGTCAGTTGAGTTGAGTTGGTGACTAATCAAGCTAAGTTAGGAGTCAGTTATGTTCAGTTCTAGTCCTCTACATTCAGTTAGCGCTAGGTTCGCATGGATGCATGCAGGAGAGGCGCATTTCTCACCTATGTCAATCAGTTAGCCTCAGTCAACATTGAATTAGACACTTGAGTTGTGTTTTAGAACTCTGATGAACTCCAGTGATGATTTAGACAAGTTCAGTTAACCATTGAGTCCTCCGATAATGATTTAGACAAGGTATTAGTTACCTACAGTCAAGTAGATTCTAATCAATTCAAATTTTCTCATGTGATTCAAATTTCTTGTGGATATTTAGCCATTGTACTTCATTGTAATTATTATCTAATTACCCTTTTTTATTAATGAAAGCATTCACAGTTGCAGCCATTTTTGCACTGTTTCATTCTTTAATTACTGAGTAAATTGTGTGATCTATCTTGTGAGTTGTGTGTTTGTCCACAGATCTATGTGTTCAATTTATATGGTATCAGAGCCTCGATGGACAAGGCACCTCTCCTCCTCAGATCTCCAGCTAGATCATTTTTTTGAGCAAAATTGCTCCTTCTAGTATTGCACCAGAAGCGGAGAATTTACCACTTAAGATCCCAAGTTAGGAAATTGTTGATAAAGCTTGCTTGATCAACTATGCTGGGTATGAAGGAAATTCCAAAAGTGCAAACTGTCGACTTACTTTGTATGTTTGATTGTGTGACAAGTTATCAGCTCTTCTCACAGCATTCGCTACAAGCAACCCTTTCTTCTCACTGCATTCGCTACAATAGCTCAGTCCTCCTTACTGCATTCAAAATGGCTCATTCAGTAGAGCCTCTCACTCCCTTCAACTATCACCAATGGAAGGAAGACATGGAGGTACTGCTCTGCACCAAGAATCTCTTCAGACTCATAGAAGAAACATAGGCAGTGCCAATTCTAAATCATGACAAAGAAAAGTACTTGAACAGGCTTGATGAAGCTCATGGATACTTATTCTCCTCAGTCTCTCAATATCTTCGATTCCACATCCAAGGATTGAAGTATCCCAAGGAGATTTGGAACAATATTTATTCCTTATTTGATAAGTAGGATGAGATGAGGGTCCATCAGCTAGAAAATGAACTAATCTCTCTAAATCCATCAAAATTCAAATCATTGAATGAATTTTTCAAAAAATTCAAGAACTTGATATACCGGTTGAAGCAATGCAAGGTGGAGAAGGAGGATGATCAACTCATTCTTGCCGTTCTCTCAAAACTCAGTGCAGAATTCTCAGTCTTTGTGTCAACTTTTCAATCGGCGAGGATCACTACTCTAAATTGGAAGATTCCCACTCTTGATGCTTTCATTACATCTCTCACTTATGAGAATGTCATGTTGATCCAAATGGGGATCATTTGATCTTCCAAAGGTCAAGCACTGGTTACAAGAGGACCTAAGGGAGCAAATGATAAATGGAAGCAAAGATATAAGTCCCATGTGAAGAAAGAGTAGTCAAATGAGCCTTCAGGTTCAAAGATAAGCAAGAAGAATGGCAAAGGCAAGGTCCTCTGCTCTTACTATGGAAGGGGATTTCATTCAGAAAGCTCCTGTATGAGAAGAAAACTTGATGAAATGGCTCTTCTTTTGAAGAAACATAACATTTATGCACCTGCTAGCACAAGGAAGGATGAATCTAAAGAAGTAGATGAAGAAATCCAAAAGAAAGGCCATGTACTAAAGGCCTGCTGCTCATCAGCACATGTCTTCCTCATTGATTCTGGAGCTTCCAATCATATGGCTGCATCAAGAGAATCATTCTCTTCTTTTTAGTCCTTTGATGGGCCTAGTATTCAGATGTGCAATAATAGTAAAGTCCAAACAAAAGGGAAGGGATATATGAAGCTTTAACCTGGAATATTCAAATATGTGTTATTTGTTTCCTCCTTAGCTTCAAACCTATTATCCATCTACCAGATGACCCATACTGGCTCTCCAAAGCGAGTGATATTTGGTCCTAACTCAGTAGATATAATAGATATCTCTACTGGGAACATAATAGCGAAAGGTGTTGCAAATCATGCCTCAAAATCATATGAGTTCTCACATTTCATGCCTCCTTCAGAACCAGTGCACTCTAAGTAGCCACTTGCAAGGGAAGGTAAAATCATTTCATCTGCTTCTTTTGCAGCTTCTACTAGTATTGCAGATCCATCTTTATTAGTTTATGAGATTGAGATTCAGGGTGATTCAGATCTAGATTCAGTCCCTACTTCCAAACTGGAAGCTAGGAAGATGACTGGAAACCCACCTGACAATTAGAAAGGAAAGACCCTTGTGCTATGCCATGCAATCTTACCTCCTTTAGAGAGATGCAATAGACTCCTTGTAAGATGCTACGTGGAAAGGGCTCAGTCTCACTGCATTCAGAAGAATAGATATGATCATACACCTCTTCATCCAATAAGAGACAAAGGTTACATTCCTTCCTTCCATCATCAATTTTGGAGAGGAAGGAGAAGAATACACGCCAGGCCCCAGAATACCTGTGCACAGCACACCATGCATGCTGCTTTGCTACCTGATAGAGATGAAGATTGCAACAACATATTTTCAAGTTTTTCAAACTTGAATCATGATTCTACCTGCTTATATAGAGAGGGGATTTTTTTCCATGTGGTTTTTTCCCCGGCTCCTTGTATTGAGCAGTTACTTTATTTTACTTGATGTAATGGGTGACCTATGGTATTAGTTACCAGGGCCCACAGATTGTCCAAGTTAGCATTCATTTATTACTACAATACAATAAAATTATCTATTTTTTGTGGAAAAGAAAAACCATACCTCAATATCCATCATGTCCAGGATGTCCCATAAACAATGAGCTACAATAACCATTAAAGTACTGAAAATATTAATAGTAATAACAATAGCAATCTATATTAGATCTAAGTTGTTAATGAAAGACATCAATATATTACAGTAGCAATATATATCAAATTTGAACCAATTTAATCTCAACATAAGATGTGAGGGAAAACCTCCCTTATCCTTAGTAAAAATGCTTCTAAACAGACTTCAACCTCTTAGTGTTAGGTTACTTGCATGAGACTCAACTAGACCAACATAACTGTGAAAGGAGAGAACCTAGAAATGGAAAAGACCCTAAAATAGATAATCCAACCCTCACAAATAAAAAACAGTAGCAACACAAAAGTACAACCAACTCGCAATAAAAAACGACAACAAAGTACTCTAAAAAGTCATAAAAGGTAGTGTTATGGTGGATGGAACCTAAGGAGGGATCTTGAGGTCAACGCAAGGGTGTAAAACCCCCCAAGGGGTCACACTAGTCATTAACAAGATGGATGTCAACATTTAAGGGTTGTATAGCTCAACTTTACGATGCAAGGGTCAATCATGAGTTGCCACAAGGACAAACATCACATACAAGTTAAATTGCAAGTCAAAGTAACATAACAAGGCAACATGACACCATACTAGGCTCATGCACATCAACTGAACATGAGGGTAGGTAACCCAACCTTCTCAACTGTATGTGGTCATACGTCTCATATGTCTCATGCAAGTACTAAAGCTCATAATCATCATCACTGGATAAGGAAGCTCATGTGGTCATCTCATTTTTCTTAGGTTAACTCAGCAAGTGGTGTCCAACTGCTTGAGGATAACCATAGTCCTCGAAAGATGTCACATATTCAAAATAATCTATGCAACAAAGTGAACAAATATTTCACATATAAATTGTAAAAATCACAAATATAGGTATATTAGTTGTTTTAATCAATACGGTAGTATCAAACAGAGAGATGGAATAATAATTAAAGTACTAAAACAAAAAGTAGTAAGAACTGTAGCAATATATATCAGATCTATTATTACTGTGGAATAGTCACTTTGACCCAGATAATAGGTTTTCTTGAATTATTGTTTCAATAGAAGGGTATGTTTTGGGATTTTTCTATGTTTATTCTCCATAGTCCTCCCTTGAAAGGACACCTTTTATGTTATTCTCTCCTATAAATGTCTAAATCCTAAGACTAAACCCTAAAATGAAGTCTCTAGAAAGCCAAATGTCATAGATAAAAGCACACTTGTAGTTCCAACAGTTCTCTCCTTCGACCATAAAAGGATGATAACTATTCCTTTAAGGTAAACACATAACATACCACTATTTTAGATGCCCTTCAAGAAGCACACATAAGCTGGTAAGTTAGTGCATTAGGATTTAGACTCTAGGAGGAGGAAATCGTTGAAGTTGAAGGTGTGCATGATTTCCTTTGGGGTTATAATATTGGGTCATTTACAATACTTGATGATATCTCTATCTCTATGTGAAAACAAACTATAATCCATTTAATGTGAACTTGCTAGCGTGAAGATGAATTGATTGTGATTGTTCCATCACATAGAAACTTAAAACTTGATATGGGTTAGTTGATGTTCCATAAACATAATTGGTTTTTGTTCATGTTTATTATCATGTAAATCCATTACTGCATGTTACTGGAAGAGAAAATTCACTACTCTCTTTCTTTCCATCCATTTGATTCCTCTGCAAGAAAGAGTAGGCAATGGTGTGTGGGTAATGGCATGTTGAATAGATTTGGAGGGTTAGTCTAGATACCCATTTGGTCTCACAACAACTACTAGAAAGTGTAGCGGCTGACTAGGGATTTTTGTTAGAGAGTAAATTTCGAGGTTTGATGGATTTTGGCCCTCCCTATTGTTAAAGTTTAGGGTAATATTAGGGTTTGATATAAGAAAATTAGAATTTGTATATTTTTATGTATAGAACAAAACTAAAACAGAGCAATATATAGAACAATACTATTGTAGTAAAAATTCAAAACATAATTTTCATCTCTTTCAACTTTAATACTCTACTGGTCATTGTGTTAAGGTTGGTCCTTGAGATATAATTCATTAGATGCAATACTAACAATAGTAGGAGACAATACATACTAATGAACAACAAGTAATAAATAGAAACAAAGCTGGTTGGGATCTGGCTGGGATCTACCTTATACTCAGACACTTTTGAAATCACTTTTTGTCACTGTATGGACAAGCTGCCAAAAGGAACAGATGATATACCTTAAGAGAGAGAGAGAGAGATGGAGAGTATTAACGGTTAATAATAAATAACCACGAACCAGCCTTAGAGGTTGCAAACAAGTCATGGGCCAATCCAGGAGGGCTACCACATCCACGAACCAGCCTTAGAGGTTGCAAAAAATTCACATGCCAACCTAGGAGGGCTACCACAACCACTACCCATCCTTAGAGGCTGCAAACAAATCACAGACAATCCTAGGAGGACTACCATAGCCATGACCCAGCCAGGGAGAGTCACCTACAATCCACATCCAATAAGGAAAGGAACTTACAGACACGATCCAATCAGGAGAGACACTTATAGTCCACAATTTAGGTATGTAATAATAAACAAGTCATAAATTAAAATCAGACATCCCAGTGGAGTCTTATTTCAAATGTGGCAGCCATCACAAGGTTCATATCTCTATCTAGGAGGTCACATCCTGCTCAGATATCAGTGATAAGGTCATGTCCCTGTCCAAGTGCAACAAAAATTCAAAGGCCCAGTCAAGAGTGCAACAGAAGGATCACAGAAGAGCACAATGAGGTCACAATTACAAAAGGATATAAATTCAAATTTTGACAAAAACAATCAAAGACAAATCCATTCTTTAAGCACCAAAATAGAAATACACCCACCTAGGCTTGATTGTTCCTTTGTTGAGTATGTTGATTTTGAGTAATTCTTGATAGAGTATGTTGAGTATGCAAGTATGAAAATTTTGTCCAAGTTTACTTGATTCTAGCCAATTTTACTTGAGTTTTATAAACCAACTCTTGATTGAGTCAAATTGAGTTTTGGCCAATTCATTCATTTTGATGGCATATTGAATGAGTGGACTCATCCAAACAACGATTTTTTAAATTAGAAAATGTATCACAATTTGTAGATAGAAATTCCATCTACACACACACACACGCGCGCGCGCGTGCACACACACGCACACACACACACACACACACACACACACACGTACACACGCGCACGCATGCACACACACACACACACACACATGCACATGCACACGCACACATGCACACACGCACACACAAACAAACACACAAACCTATATGTATATCAAATCTGGGCCCAAGGATTCACACCTTATTGTAAAAATAGTCCAAACATTTGTGTATTCCTTTGATATCTCCTTGAGGTTGACGGTTTTTATACTCTTGGAGTGGGCCATAACACTCACGTTGCTAGAATTGACCTCATTGTACTCATGAGTGATTCTTCCATTGCACTCTTGACTCAGTCGTGGTCTTGCTACTGCACTTGGACTAGGACGTGACCTTATCACTGATATTAGAGCAAGCTGTGACCTCCTTTAGCTTCCTAGTTAGAGCTGTGAACCTTATGATGGATTCCAAACTTGAAATATGACTCCATTGGGTTGTTGATTGTGGTAACCTTTTCTAGTTGGACTGTGACTGATTGCAGGCTCTAGGTTTTGTCCATGACTTTGATGAGTCTACTAGAAAGTGCATAACTGTGTTTGGGGTTGACTATCGCTATTGAGGTCTTTACGTTGAATGAATGGGTCATATTATTATATGATGTGCTTGGCCTAAAGGCCATATCAAAGAAATATAAATTTTGACATGATACCAATAATGGTTAATGTATATCACAAATGATTTTTTCCTAATCATTAGTAAGAAAGAAGTGTAATGTGCTTCAAAGCATGGAATGCATTAATAAACATTTTATTTATGTTTGTACTAGATTTTTCACTAGGCTACAAAGTTAAAATCCCAAGAATCTGTTATATCCTAAAATGGCACATCTCTTCCTGTGACAACTTTCACATGTTTTCGTCACATGTCGACACTTCCATGATGACACTTCATGAAAAGTCACTGAAAAAAACCTTTATTGGAGGAGCCATATATAGAGTTTTGTAAATTTGTTTAAACTCTTATCTAGACCATCATAAAGGTATTTGAACAAGGAAATACTTTCCATAAAAAACAAACCCATGAAAATGCAAGGAAATTCCTTAAAAAAATAATTTTTGACCCACTCGTGAGTTTTCTTAAGCAAAACTGGGAGTTTCCCTTGAAGTGTCCAAAAAAATATAAAATTATGAAAATTCTCGAATTTGGGGTGTTTTGGGTGGTTTTATAACCTTGTAGAAGAGAAGCAATAGATCGAGATTAAGGTTTCGTGAGGTGCCTAGCTTGAGGAGAAGGTAAAATTTGTACTTCTTCCACTTGATAATAAATATGTGATGTTATTCCCTTTTCAAATCATTGTATAATGTATGTTATACCTAATTTTTTGATCAAATGTTAATGATAATAATATTAGGGTTTCATGTTATTTTCATTATCATTGTTTTACATATAGTCAAATTGGTTTGAGGAAGGTTGAAGCTTGTTTTGCAGGTCTCTTGGATTGAGGAGCAGGAGGAGGGCTAAAGGAAATCTTCGATCAACCTTCAGTGAATCAGGTATGAGCTGTTCTTACCTTTGAATCTTGCTTATGTTTTCTTGTAGAATTTTATACATCTATCTTTACAACCCTAGTATGTTGGTGGCCTTTTAACCCCCATCCATAGAAGCACTTTCCTCCACAACAGAACTGGTGACTTCACTGGGGAGACTTGTCTATTTTGGGGTTTCCTTGTCTTTATTCTAGTGTATTTAAGGGTTTAGGTCCTTCTTGCAAGTTAGTAGTAACTTTTAATTCCTCTTAGACACCTTATTTTCCTTTCTAGGGCAGTTTCTGACCTGTTTTAGGCCTTCCACCACCCACTCGCAATTGTTATACAGCAAAGTAGTGGTTTATGAAGGTAATTGTCCCTTTCCTTAAGGAAACCTATGATTTTTGGGTTGAAACACGCAACCTCTCCTAAGGAAACTCATGATTTCCAATGTTTCAATGTTTTTTCACCCTTTTGGGGCGTATTAGGGGTGGTTTGTTCCTGTTGTGTCCCCTATCTGTGTATGACCAATATGAAGTGGTTTATCCCTTTTAATGGACTCTTAACTTGGTTTATGATCTATTTCTGAAGCATTAGGGTTTGTTTTTTTCTCTTCCCCCCCGCCTCCTTGCTTGGCATGATTTTTGGTACATGGTTCTAGTCAGCCTCTGTTAGCAGTCTTTGTCTAAACTCAAGAGTTTTCTGACCTTTTTTTCCTTCTTTTCTTGTTGTTTAACTTCTCCATGCCAAAGTAGCTGGCTTGTTATGCTAGCCTCCTTTCTAAGTAGGTTTTATCCTAAATTTAGGGCAGCCTAGTGTCTGTTTGGTGGTTATAGAGAAGGAGTCATTTTGTTGTGTTTATATCATCTGCATGCATTAGTTTGTAGGTTGTTTTTTTTCACATTTATAAAGAAAAGTAAAAAGAACAAGTATTTTTCTTTATGTGCATTTAGGCTAGAGTTTAGTCTTAGGTGCATTACATGTAATGTTTTTTAAATAGAAAAATATTTTTTTCTTTCGTGGCATTCATCTTTCAATTTTGAAAAGAAAAGAGAAATAGAAGTTTGCATTTTCATTTTTATTTCTCTTTTGTTTAGTCATCTTGTTTCTACATTCAAGTCTAAAATCCATTGTTGTCACCTCCATTACCTTTGAGTAATCAACAACCCTTAAAAAATAACTTTTAATATCTAAAATATATTAGTAATACTTTATTTCTAGGGATGACACACACTAGTTTAGGCTAGGGTTTTGGGTTAGGGACATCTTTAACTGCCCAAAAATTTAAAATAAAACCTAGTGGCTTTCTTTCAGGAAATCCAAATTCATAAAGAAAGACATTGGAAATCTCCACTAACACAGGAGTCAAGCACGAGGTCGTGCGATATGGAGACATGGAGATACCCCTCCTATACTCATTAGAGAATACACCAAATTTGTTGCATATTTTGGGACTTACTCAGTACTTCCTTCCAACCCTGTGTGGTGCCTAGTACTATTTGAGTTCGAGATTAGCTACCTTTCCCATTTGCATCAGCTAGAATAGCGACCGTTCCTCTGAAATTTATTTTTGATTTTGGTAGCCTCTATGACTCTACATGGGTGACGTTGGAAGGCTATTTCCACTGAACCCAGGGAAAGCATGGGAGGAAACCTTGTGTGATAATTTTGGAGGGTGGTTGGTGATTCAACTGCTTACACCTAGATAAATCGTATTAGGGCCCCTGGTAACTGTCTTTCTCCCTTCGCTGGTTAGTTATGCTCCCTCATCATCTCAGACTCTCCTTTGGAAGGTATCTTTGTGTGCCTGGTTTGATACTTATGATTTTTTCTGCAAGTAGTGTGCTATTTATGATGCTGGTTTCTGGTTGAAATCAGACTCTGTCTTCTTTTCAGAAACTATGGCTAGCATCCCTATGGACACCAATCACGAGACCCCCTTACCAGGGGATTCTTGTGCTTTTGATCCTTTCATCAGGAATGTTGGTGTTCCTTTGATGGCCACTTCGAATCTACTTGGATTCACCCCTAGGCTACCAGTTTGGTTGTTTTCCACTCCGACTGTCCTGAATGCTCCTGATGCTTCAAAAGAAAGCCCTTTATTTCAATATCATCGAAATAATGTTTCCCCTTCGTCGGTAGCAACCTCTCCTCCTCCTTCTACCTCATGCGGTGAAAGTTTTGATACTAGTAACCAATAGTATAAAAGGAATAAAAGGAGGAAGAATAGGAAGAATACACGAAAAAAAGGGGGAAGTCTCCCAGCCTCTACAAGTCATGCTGGGGGTACCTATCCAACCTCTACAAGTCATGTTGGACCTAGTCACACAGCCTCTGAAATTCATGCTGGGGTCACCCATCCAACTTCTACATGTCATGTTGGACCTAACCACCCAGCCTCTGGAAGTCATGCTGGGGGAATCCACCCAAACTCTGGAAGTCATGTTTGGGGCACATGCTCAACCTTTGCAAGGCATGTTGATCCTAACCACCCATTTTATGGAAGTCATGCTCGAGACAACAACTAGCCTTTCCTAGTCAAGTTGGACCCAATCTCTCAGCCTCTAGAGGTCATGATGGGGGAAAAAATTCAACCACTATGATTCATGTTGACACTATTGAAAAGAATAACCATTCAAAATGTAAGCCCAATTTACCTTGTAATCTTTGCAAAGGAGACCACCTTACTCATCATTTCCCTACCATTGCAGAAGTATGAAGAGTATGGTTCCAATCACATCATGTTTCTGAACATCCTGTAGTTTCTCAATAAACTATTAAACCTTTGGTTGACCAAGTGGTAGAAACAATGCGATATTTGGTTCACCCCACGCTTCCTTCGGAGAGTGACCTTTACCAATTGATTGAAACAATGTCGTCTTTGGTCTATCCCACTCTTCCTTCAGAGAGTGACATTCATCAAGTGCTTGAATTGATGCCATCTTCGATCAATCCCACTCTTCCTTTGGAGAGTGAAGTTTATGCTAGTCACATTTTATTCACTTCCAATTCATAAATTTCTGAAAAATAGGGCACTGAATTTGTTTCGAATGAGCCCCCACCAAGTTCTTTGATTGCTTCCTTTTATTGGGATAGGCTAGTTGAGTCACCCCTTCCTTCGGTTGCACCTTTCCAAATAAAGTTCCAAGGTTAACACTACACAATTGTTTGTTGTATTGTAGATGAAGGAGCCTTTGTTACTATTTTATACGCACGTTCTTGGAGAGGCATAGGATCTGTCAAACTTATGTCAACTAATGATCAGTTGCTGGATTTTGATAAAATAACTAGTGAAGCTATGGGAATTTTTACTCAAGGACCTGTTACTTTGAGTGGGAATATTGTCTTAGTTGATTTCATGGTTATTGAGGATCCATTGGACTTTAATATGCTCCTTGGTTGTGATTATGTATATGCTATGAAAGTTGTGATGTATACACTCTTTCGTGTGATGCATTTCCCTCATAATGAAAGTATTGTCACTATTAATCAACTGTCATTTATTGATCCTCCTCCTCACTCGATTATAGATCAAGTATTTCCTTTATTGATTCCCAGTGTTTCAATAGACACTACCCCTACACAGGTAAATTATGTGGCCCCATATACCTTGTGTCCCATTTCCACTAAGAAGAAGCCTCTAGATTCATGCTTATCTTCTTGGGACTTGGTACCAACAGTTAACCAGGTGATCTAACCAATAGGAATTTTGGATCTTGCTCTCCACTCCATTTATCCAAACGAATGTTTAGACATTTGTCATGTCTCGGATAGCCTCCTTCCTTGAGATGAAAACTTCATAGAGTCTTTGATACAGTCAGACCTTCTGATGGATGTTGACTCAGTTTTGTTTAAGTCCAACCTTGAATTTCTTAGTGAGTTTCATCCATCTGATGATCGATCCTCCTATGATTGCATTGTTGAGTGTTTGGACTCTCCCATCGAACAACAAGTCAGTGATCCTGGTGAGTTTTATTTTTCTTGTAGCTTTTTCGACTCTTATGACACTGAATTTTTTTTGCATACTCTATCACCCCTATCAACTTTATCACTCCTATTGAGGTTGATATTATTGATTACAAATCCTCATGCCTTGGAACTATAGAGTCTTCTTCGGTCGATTATTCATTGACTACACCTTTTGTAGAAGATAGCAAAGTTGCAAGTGTTTCTACCAAAGTGACCTGTATCAGACCTTTTCTTTTGAATATGTTCTTGATACTATTGTTTCTTGGAGACATGACTCTTAGTTGGATTCACAACTATTTACTGGCCTTGCCTTGTTGTTCAAGTTATAACCGAATTTTCTTACACCTTGAATGAGCTTATGAACCTGATGTTGTCTTCCACACTTTTATATCATTGTATAATCCCTCATCTCTGCTCTCATCGCCCCTCAACTTTGTACCATTTTTCCACTACAACTTGACATCTTTTACCTAGAGGAGACACTCCCCAGGTGTCCTTATCTTGCTCACATTCATTGCACTATGCTTATAGTTCTTCCTTGTGCTTGGAACTAGTTTCGGATGCATTTGACACTCGTCTCCTCGCATTTAGAATATTCTTCCTGCTTTCCTTCGAGCTCGTTAAAAATAGTAAGGAGGCCACAAGTTGACTTTTCCAGACTCGTTAAAATTTTATAGGAAAAATATGGAGTTATATTCAATCTCTGGTCTGACTCGTTAAATGTGACTATATCACCAAGTTCTCTTATCCCTTCAAAAATTTTAAAGGATGTGAAGGAACATCCATATAGGTATAAGTTACCCCTTTTTTTGGGCCTTGTAGATTACTCACAAAAAAGGAATAATATAGTTTTTTGGGAATCTAGAAGAGTATATTTAGGTATAGGTTTCTTTTCCAGTCCTAGAGAACTAAATTTACAGAAAATGAACTTGTTCGAGGTTACTTTTATCTTTTTCGTGCTCTAGACCCAAACATGAAAAATATTATGAGAGTTCTTTATGCCATTGTCATGATCGTTAAACCCTAGTACAAAGCATCAATTTTAATGTTGTGTGTACCATTATCCTAAATAAATGGAAATTTGTAAGTGATCTTGCTTCCCTTCACACTCGTTAAAACTAAAGCGTTTCTGATTGCTTCTGAAGGAGCGTCGATCTGGTGATAGTTTACCCCTTTTTCAGACCTTTCTGAATAACTACAAAAAATGCATAGCTTAGTTTGCCTGAGCTAAGAGAGTTCTCCTCTAGATTGTTTTATACTTTTTCGGACTTAGGAGACTAAGATTACGAAAAATCCCTCCCCTATTGTCTTCTTTGGAGTTTTTAGACTCTCAAAACTATGAAAACACCATCGAGCATTCACTAATTCAGGATTGTAAAATCCATGAATCAGTACTTTATCAAGCATTCCTTTGTGTCTTCTTCGAGATTTCCAACAATGAATAAGGTATCGAGTTTGCTTTCTTGGACTCATTAAACCTTTACAAGAAAGGGGGAAAGGGAATTTCATTCACATGTCTTTTACATCATGGAAACAAGTCTTGTCTCCTTGAACAAAGCACCAATTTTGAGTCTATCAACAGTTGGGTTCTAGTTTTTGACCTTATCTAGATTCAAAGTTTTACTCCTCTAGTTGGCTCGTTTTCCAATTATATGGGGAACCTGTCAATGTCTCCTACATAGAAAATTTGTGTCATTAGTCCCTTTTGTGTCAAAATATGCCTAATTCATTATTGTATAATTCTCACTATTCAAGGATTAACCTTTGTTGACCATTCTGTAGTTGCCTTTACCTTTTGTATTGGCCACTCCCTGGTATCAGTTCATTACATCCAGTCTTCAACGGTCCTTGCTGCAAAACTTTGTACCAATTTCAGATCCAATCAGTCTTTGACTTACCTTATGTTTGATGATGGAGGATGCCTTAATTCCTTCCTTCCAATGGATCTCCTCCTATCAACTTCAACACATCTTGCTCTGGGAATGAGATTTATAGTTTATGACAATAGCTTTGGTATTGTGGTCATCAGTGGAAATTTTCCTCGCTATTGGGTAGTGGGAATACCTTAATGTATCCTACTCGATGGATTCTTCAGGTGTTCGAATTCAAGACCATTTATTCACACTTGTTAGAATGTACTAGGTACCTTGGGGACCATTTTCATTACTGGTGGTTTCCCTCATGTTTTTTAATGGTCTACATCAATGATCAGTAATCAAACAGTTTCCTCTATGTTTGACTTCATCTCCTTTATTCGCATGGTTAGGATTCATACCTTTGAGGGGTCTGGATTGAAGACCTTGGGCCAAAAGTAACATCGTCATCTTTTGTTATTTACCGAGTTGCGCATGACTTTGTAACACTTCATATGAAATTTACTGAGACATAAATACACCTTGTATTCTTGTGGCTATTGTTGATGTATTTGTAACTTCAGAATGTATTCATCCGTATTTCTTATGTATTGTAGCCCGATGTTTATTCCAGGATGTATTTGAGTCATGTCATACCCCGATGTTTATTCCAGGAAGTTTCTATAATGTAAACAAGTCATGTCAAATTGTGGGTAACCCTCCTATTGGTCAAGGGTTAAAGTCCCCATAGTTATGGGGCCCTAGGGTTATTAGAATATCCTAGAGAAATCGGCCCTAGGTGAGTCATTGTAAGTCAGGGCAATAGTCCCCACCATTGTGTTACCCTCCTATTGGTCGGAGGAGGCAAAGTCCCCACAAGTTGTGGGGCACTAGGGTTATTAGACACTCCTAGAGATGTCAGCTCTAGTAAGTAATTGTTAAGTGAGGTTGACATGTTGGAGTGGGTTTCAAGTGAATGAAAGAATATAAATAGAGAGTGAACCTCTCTATTTATCACACACACACTCACTCATTGGGGCGCATCAGTGAGAGGAGAAGTTACTGGGACAAGAGAGAGGCTGCTATTGTCGGGAGATCATCTTTATGTTTTTGGGTTTTACTTTTGGTGCTGATTCTATCTCTGAGGAAGTTTTGGAGTTTTCTCCTTTATGGTTTTCCCGAGGAAAATTATTTGTGTCTCTTGTCTCTTGTGTTTTATTGCTGTGCATGTTATTCTCTCAGTTAAAGATCCTAAGATCATAATGCTAGCTTGAATGATAAAAATATAACATGGTATCAGAGCTAACCTGAGAAGAATAAATTGTACAACTATAGAATCTAGGTCTTATTATTTTTTGGGTCTCTTTGCAGAATCCATCAGCAAAAGTATTCTAGGCTGACTCTCCATTGAAGGGGGCATCTTTCTGTCAAAGCGGAATTCCATTCCGAGCATTTTCAGTTTTCAGTGTGGCAAATTAGGGCTTTCTATAGAAGAGGAATTTTTGAGTGAGCCTGACATAGGATTTCTCTCCTCATCAAAATCAAAGTTTAGAGACCTGGATCAATATTTTTGGTTGGGTGAAACTCCAGGAAAGTCAAACCCTAGTTTGACCTCGAGCTGGAAAAACCCTAAAATACTAAAACTGATAAGTTTTGGTAGATTCACTATATCGCAGGATTGGTGAAGGATGAGGAGATGAAAATTACAGAAACTGAATATAAACTCCTGATTTACACTATATCCAAAATTTATCCTCATATTCGCTATATTCTAGGAGATATGATCCCTCCAAGTTAGGGTTCCAGCCTCTTCCAGGATTCATCCCTACATAGGACACCTAGGAAGAAGTGCTATATCTTGAGCTACACAGGTCCAAATGAGATTTATAAAGATTATCTAGAAAGGGCACGGAACTTAATTTCTATGGTCCAAGTTTTATACCCAAAAGATTAAACAATGACACGTGGTAGTCCGTACAACTTCGCTATTCAGAACAGTCCTGTAACAAGTCACCTTGGTAAAAGGATCGTAAGTCCCAGTTGGTGAAACCAATTCTGATGAAACCTATGGTGTTGGAATAGGGGCAGGTGGGGCTACCTCAATGAAAAGCTTTAGACATAGAGAAACAGTAATTTCGAATATACCGTAGAAACAGTAACAGGCATTTCTGCAGAAGCAATTGGAAAACTAGGGCTTCCTTTTCCAGGAGCTTCCCTCCACTGTTTTCAGAAAAGGAGTACATTGGACAGGTCACCTTGAAGAGATCTATCCTTCTATCCAATCAGATCTGAAATATTCCAAGTTTTTAAAATTAGGGTTTCTCTGACAAACCCTAGATCAACGAGCTCCGAAGCCAGGACGGACACCTCAAATCGGTAAGATCTAATCTTTTGCTATTTGCATTTGAGGTTCTCATTTCAAAGTGATATATCATATCATCTTGATGATAATATTGGTGAAGTGAAAAAATTCCAAGAATGGAATTATTTGATCTCTCTGAAGAAAATGAATTGGACACCTACATGAGTAGAGAGGTTCCAGTTCCAGAGGGAGATGAGGCTAAAAGCCTTACACCAGAAGAACCTGGTCAAGGCCAAGAAGATCATTGTTGATTCAATCACGGATCACATTGTACCACAAGTGTCTTACCTAAAGACACCGAAGATGTTTGATTTCTTGACCAAGCTATTTGAAGGGAAGAACATAAATCAGAATATAACCTTAAGAAACCAGTTGAAGAATGTGAAGATCCAGAATGCAGATACAATACAGTCATCTCTCAAATCAAAGAACAACTTGTAGTAGTAGAAGAATAAGTGAAGAATGCAGAAGTGGTGATAGCCACCTTGAATGGCTTCCCAGGATCGTGGGATTCATTCATGCGAGGAATGTGTGCCAGAAGGAAGTGATTACCTTAAGTAGAGTCTAGGAAGAGCCACACAAGAAGAAGAAGCTTGACTCATAATAAGAGAAGAGAAGATGGGAGAAACTGACTATCAAGCTCTCACCATGCAAAGAATATCCCTCAACCAATGAGGAATATGAAGATCTCAACTCTTGAAGAAACTCTTATCCATGTTAGCATTTGGATAAGAAATGATGCTATTATGAATGTAGAAGACGACGAAGCTGAAGGCTCAAGAAGGAGTCTACCCACGAAACAAATAAAGATAAGTATTCAATTGTCATTTCATGATATTGTTTTGTTATGCATTTGTTTATATTCATTTAATGTATTATGCATGATAGAATGTTTGCATTAATGACAGTATACTACTAATATGCATATGATGGGTAAGTAGCTCATGGTGCTATACAACTCTCCATTGCTACTTATCTAGAATGAAACCTTTTTGCTAACATATTGGATTAGTGCACAATCTCAATGTTGTCCTGGTAGAGATGGAAGGCATCTAGAAACGTTTCTGTGAGATATGGATGAATGTTGTATTGGCTAAAATAATTGCATAATCATATATTTATGCATAAGAAGTTTTCATTATGAATATAGATTATGAAATGTTTCTAACCATACAACTAATGCATTTGACTTGTAGGAAAGATCACATACATAATCGCCTACAAGGAAAGAAGTTTTAGACTTGTTTCGAAGACAAGTGATGACAGTTCAAAATGAAGAATAATATGACGAATGCAGCGACATCATTGATGCAGAACCTTCCAGCTATGAAGAAGTAACCAAAAAAGAAAGGGAAGACTAGTTCAAGAAGAATGATGTCTAGGATGCAGTATCGACACATGAAGGGAAGTTCGTGGTTCCATCATGTAGTAGATGGAAACATCATGGGATACAAGGCAAGATTTGTTGCTCGAGGTTTCTCCCAGAAAGAAGGAATAGACTATGAAGAAACCTTTGCTCCTGTAGCTAGATACACTTCCATCAGATCAGTACTTGCTTTGGCTGCAATGATGAAATGGAAGATACACCAAATGGATGTCAAGACTGCTTTCTTGAATGGTGTAGTGGAAGAGGAAGTGTATGTAGAGCAGCCACTTGGTTTCGAGACACATGACAGGGAATATCATGTGTGCAAATTGAATAAATCCCTGTACAGTTTGAAACAGGCAACCAGGATATGGTACGACAGAATTGACAGCTTTCTATCCAGTTTTGGCTTTACGAAGAGTAAAGCAGATTCCAACCTTTACTACAAGGTTGAATATGGAAACCCAGTGATGCTCCTACTGTAGGTAGATGATCTATTTGTAACAGGTATGGATGGGTTGATTGCTGATACGAAGAGAAAGCTTGCTGTCGAGTTCAAAATGAAGGACTTGGGTATGATGCATTATTTTCTAGGTATGGAGGTGTGGCAGAGTGCGGATGGAATCTCCCTTGGACAAGGGAAGTATGAAGTAGAGATCCTGAAGAGGTTTGGGATGATGGAGTGCAAGGCTATGGCCACACCTATGGCATTGAACCTAAAGCTATTGAGTGATGCTTCATTGGAAGCGGTTGATGCCATGATGTATTGTCAGATGATTGGGTCCTTGATGTACCTGATCAACACAAGATCAGATATTTGCTTTGCTGTGAACACCTTGAGCCAGTTCCTAACAGATTCGAGACATGTTCAGTTGACTACTGCAAAGCATATTCTGAGGTACCTGAGGGGTACAATTGATTATGGGCTCAAGTACGAGGTGAATCAGAAGATTAATGTAGAGGGTTATGTTGATTCAGATTGGGCAGGAAGTTCCATCGATAGGAAGAGCACTTCAGGATGTTGTTTCAGTATGGGATCAGGTGTGATCTCTTAGTTTAACAGGAAGCAATCCTGTGTGGCACTGAGTACAGCTAAAGCAGAGTATGTCGCAGCTTGTTCAGCTAGTTGTGAGGCAGTATGGCTAAGGAAGCTACTGTATGATTTATTTGATCTCTAGATGGATGCTACTTGTATACAATGTGACAACCAGAGTTGTGTGAAGTTGTTAGAGAATCCAATGTTCCATGACAATTCAAAGCATATCGAGATCAAGTATCACTATATCAGGGATATGGTGCATAGGGGAGTAGTGAAGCTCCAATATGTTGTGATGGACAATCAGATAGCTGATGTTTTGACAAAGCCATTGGCCAGAGTGAAGTTTGAGTAATTCAGAGAGAAGCTTGGTGTTCTCCAGATCAAGGTCCCTTCCAAGGGGAAGTGATGAGCCCGTGATCCATTTTGACATGGTGAGAGGATTGGTTCCTTCCATGGTCAGATGTAAGGGCTGAGCCATTCTGTCATGGTGAGAGGATTGGTTCCTTCCATGGTCAGATGTAAGGGCTGAGCCATTCTGTCATGGTGAGAGGATTGGTTCCTTCCATGTCAGATATGAGTGCTGAGCCATTCTAATATGACTATAGGATTTGTTCCTACATGATCAGATATAAGGGCTATTTCCATTCTTGGAATGGAGCTACCTGGTGAGGTACCGGAAAAACTCAGTCTGGGACTGAGGGTCGTTTTGATATGACTGTGAGATGTGTTCTCACATGATCAAATATGAGTGCATGGCCATTCTGATGTGATAGATGGATGTGTTCCCACTTGATCAGATGTAAGGGCTAAGCCATTCTATCATGGTTAGAGGATTGGTTCCTTCCATGTCAGATGTGAGTGCTAGCCATTCTGACTTGGTGTCAGATATAAGGGCTGCCGCCATTCTTGGAATGGAGCTACTTGGTGAGGTACCAGGAATCCTCAGTCTGGGACTGAGAGCCATTATAATGTGACTGAGGGATGTGTTCCCACATGATCAGATGTAAGTGCAGAGCCTTTCCACAGATGATAGTAGGTGTGTCCTATCGTGCTGGTGGATGTGAGTGCTATCCTTTCCATAGATGATAGTAGGTCTGTCCTATCATGCTGGAGGATGTGAGTGTTGTGCCTTTTCACAGATGGTAGTAGGTGTGTCCTACCATGCTGGTGATTGTAAGTGCTGTGCCTTTCCACAGATGGTAGTAGGTGTGTCCTACCATACTGGTGGATGTGAGTGCTGTGCCTTTCCACAGATGATAGTAGCTGTGTCCTATCATGCTAGTGGTTGTAAGTGCTGAGCCTTTTCACAGATGATAGTATTTGTGTCCTATCATGCCGGTGAATGTGAGTGCTAGGCCTTTTTGATGTGATTATGGGATTGGTTCCTACATGATCAGATGTGAGTGCTTGGTGGGCCATTCTAACTTGGTGTCAGATATAAGCACTAAAGAAGATCTACATGGAGGCTAGTCCTACAACCAACATGAAAAAGGGCTGGCTCTATAGAAATTTCCTGTGACAAGAAGAATCATGAGATAGCACCCGTGGTATTGATCTAGATCGAGTGAGGATCTAGATCCAGTGATGATGACTCAACAATGATGATCCATATCCAACAGTGATGATCCAGATCCAGTGATGAAGTCCAATGATGATCCAGATCCAGTGATGATCCAGATTCAGTGATGATGATTTAGATTGAGTGATGATCCAGATCCAGTGATGATCCATATTCAATGATGATGATCCAGTTCGAGTGATGATCCAGATCCAATGATGATGATCAAGATCCGATGATGAAAGATGACTTGAATATGAAAATGACTTGAAGATGAATATGAATTGAAGATGAATATGAATTGAAGATGAAGATGACAAGAGCTTGATGATGATCCATATGATACAAAGAAGAATACTTGAGCTGTTAAATTGTGTTGAGAGAATACCTTCCTAGTTAAGAGGGAGTGTTGATATATTTGTAACTTCGGAATGTATTCATCCGTATTTCTTATGTATTGTAACCTGATGTTTATTCCAGGATGTATTTGAGTCATGTCATACCCTGATGTTTATTCTGGGATGTTTCTATAATGTAAACAAGTCATGTCAAGTCATTGTGGGTAACCCTCCTATTGGTCAAGGGTTAAAGTCCCCATAGTTATGGGGCCCTAGGGTTATTAGACTATCCTAGAGAATTCGACCCTAGGTGAGTCATTGTAAGTTGGGGCAATAGTCCCCACCATTGTGTTACCCTCCTATTGGTCGGAGGAGGCAAAGTCCCCACAAGTTGTGGGGCACTAGGGCTATTAGACACTCGTAGAGATGTTGGCTCTAGTAAGTAATTGTTAAGTGAGGCCGACATGTTGGAGTGGGTTTCAAGTGAACAAAAGAATATAAATAGAGAGTGAGCCTCTCTAGTTATCACACACACACTCCCTTATTGGGGCACATGAGTGAGAGGAGAAGTTGCTGGGACAAGAGAGAGACTGCTACTATCAGGAGATCATCTTTATGTTTTCGGGTTTTACTTTTGGTGCTGATTCTATCTCTAAGGAAGTTGTGGGGTTTTCTCCTTTATGGTTTCCCTGAGGAAAATTATTTGTGTCTCTTGTCTCTTGTGTTTTATTGTTGTGCATGTTATTCTCTCAATTAAAGATCCTAAGATCATAATGCTAGCTTGAATGATAAAAATCTAACAGCTATGATCTATTATTGAGCATGGATCCACCTTGTTCAATAGTGGCCATGACTCCTTTATATTTTATATGATGCCTTTTTGCATATTGTGCGGCCATGATAGTTACATAAGTTATACACATGTTGGATGTGTCTCTATCTTTATGGTGATCATTTGTATATGGACATGTATGTTCCAAAGATCAATTTTGTCTGACATTTATCTCTCTTTCAGGCACCTTTGTTCAAGCCTATGATCTTGGATCCTTCATCTCTTTGACTTCTCATCTCAGTTGTTTCCTTTTTATAAATTATTTTGGCTATTGTCTTCCCCTCTAACCTCATACATTAGGGGGCATCTGTTATATCCTAAAATTACACATCTCTGTCTGTGACAACTTTCAGATGTTTTTGTCTCATTTCGACACTTCCATGATGAGACTTCATGAAAATTCATTGTTAGTCACTGAAAAAACACCTTGATTTGAGGAGCCATATCTATACTTTCATAACTTCGTTTAACCTCTTCTTGAGACCACCGGAAAGGTATCTAAAGAAGGAAGAACTCTCCAGAAGACACTAACCCATGAAAATGCATGGAAATACCTTAAAAAATAGTATTTTTAGCCTACTCACAACTTAGCTTAATCAAACCTGCGAGTTTCCATTGACACTTGCGACCCTAATTCATAAAACCTACGAGTTTCCCCTCAAGTGGCCAAAAAATATAAATTATGAAAATTCTCGAATTTGGGCTAGTTTGGGTTGTTTTGGAACTGATCCTTCGGTTGTAACGGATCCCTATTCGACCCTAACTCTTCATAAAAGTATATAAGAGAGGGAGAGAGGTCCATGAAGGGGGAATTAACCTTTGCATTTTTATTCTAGGGGAATTGGGACTCTCATCCCCCCTACCTTTTCCCTAGATTCCATCTTCCTGTGTTGTATATATTGGAAGCTGATATCCTTGTAGAAGAGAAGCAAGAGACCAAGATCAAGGTTTCATGAGGTTCCTATATTGAGGAGAAGGTAAAATGTGTAATTCTTCCACTTGATAATAAATATGTGATGTTCTTCCCTTTTCAAATAATCGTATAATGTATTTTATACCTATGTTTATCATCATATGTTAATGCTAATCAAATTAGGGTTTCATGTTATTTTGATTATCATTGCTTTACATATAGTCAAATCCGATATGAGCCTTTATTACCTGTGAATATTGCTTATTTTTTCTTGTATAACTTCATACATCTATCTTTACAACCCTAGTATGTTGGTGGCCTCTTAACTCCAACCATAGAAACACCTTTCTCCAAAACAACATCACATGATTTTAAAACTGCAAGTTTTGGATTTTTTTAATCTTTTGTTTTATGGTGTGTAATAACATAAAGGGAATTAAAAGAGTGGAGAACTGACCAATAATAATATATAAATCAAATACTGATATGTAAATGTAAGAAACAAGAAAATGATGATACAACAGGTATATTAAACTACAAATGATAGTTATACATAAGCCAACTTGAAGATCATATATATGACAACAAACAATTGTTATACATACATAGTACAAAAAATTTTAGGTAGAAAAACATTTTGGATAAGAGATATGCAAATACATAAGACTATCAATGAGTACAAAGGATAGAAACACTATCAATTGCAAGGTCACAAACAGAACTAAATCAAAAACATTGATGCGTATCTGCACTTAATCATAAGTCTAAGTGGCTCATAATTCATATTTCATCCTCAATATAATTACATATTTAAAATGTTTTTTAGACTTGGAACATGCAAAAAACTTCTCTTGACCCTCTATTACCAACCCCTACTACCATCTTAATTTTCTATATTTATAATTAAAACTATCTAGAAATTGTTTGTAGATCCAAAATTATAGGATCGAAATAGTATAAAAATAGATCCTTTTAATTACATTGGTAA
This sequence comes from Pseudotsuga menziesii, assembly GCA_001517045.1. Classification (NCBI taxonomy): domain Eukaryota; kingdom Viridiplantae; phylum Streptophyta; class Pinopsida; order Pinales; family Pinaceae; genus Pseudotsuga; species Pseudotsuga menziesii. Next base: position 153,368 of record LPNX010274228.1, read on the forward strand.
ACGAAGTTTTAAACACATACTACATGTTTCCAACTAAACAGTAAATTTAGGACATATTTACTTCAAATATTTCCACAAATATAATCAATACTTATCTTGTCATGGTGTCATAGCTTACGAGCAGCTTCCGTGAGCATATTTAGACCATCTAATTCCTGGGACCTCCTATGAAGTCAACTGAGTTCTTTCTCTATATATGGCACTTTCTCCTGTAACTCTTAATTTTTCTTGAGTAATTTGGCATTTGTTTCAGGGGCCATATATCTTCTCTTAACTGCTTCTTCAACAACTTGAACCATTTCTACATAGTTTGAATTTATTTCTTCAATATATTTCCTTATCATACGATTGGCATTAACAAGATGATCATTAAACTGATTTAAATGTGTGTTTTGAGCTTTATAATGATGCAGAGCCTTTCTAATACTTGTAATCTCTATTTCCTCCTTGGTATGTACTCTTTCATCTAGACTATCCATTTCTTTGTTGGCATTTTCTTCAACCAAAAATTCAACCAATGAAATTGCTTGCTCCTCAACGAAATGTTCAAGATCTTGAACTTGCATGTATTCCATGTCAACTTCCTCGCCTAAGCACTTTTTGCTCGTGCCTTCGCTCAATTCTAAGATAATCTATTTATCCTTATCCAAAAACTTCCTCACTGGTACGTCAGGGATTGATTTAATTTTTTCTTCAATACTCTCATGAGCTTGATATATCATACCCTCGATTCTCTTAGATTGAGTGTCCTATTCACTGGAGGACTCTTAAATTTCAACCGTATTTTATTTTTAAAGGCTAGGGTTGAGAATATTTTTATTTTTTACATGATATTTTTTTGTAGGCGTGGTCTTTGGTTTCCATTTGAATGCTTTTGTATTTATGAGACTAGAATAGGTTTTCTTAATTTCTTGAGATTTCGATTCTTGTACGCTTGTCGTTCCCATACTTTCCACGTCTAAAATTTATTCTACAAAAACCAGGGGTTCTAGGAGTCAGCACCATTTTCTCTGCATCTGAATCAACCTTCATGCATGCATCTTCAAACCCTTTCTATATTTTTTCTATACTCTTTCTCTTCATGTAACTTCTTATCTTCCTCGGGGTTTTTATATTTTCTTGTTCTTATCGATCTTCTGGCTTTTCGACCTTATATCCCAAACAAAATAAAAAAATGTCTCTAGTTCCACGCTTTCTTTTCCAATTCTTTGATAATCAATAACTTAATTAGATAATGATGAAAAATACTATGGGAAGTATGGTCTGGATGGTTTCTTACCCACACTACCATTTTGGATAGGATTTTGAGAAGATTGAAGGGTAAATTTTGCTTTGATACCCCCACTACAAGAAAGATAAAGAGTAAATGATACCAAAATATCATTGCAAAATTAACCTCACAAGTTATATATCGTTTATTGATTCTTATCACCTGTCACCATTCCTCTTTTAATGCATCCCTGTGAATTCCCTTGTTCCAATCTAGGGTTTCATGGCCTGGCAGAAGGAAAATATTCATGTCAAACTCGAAAGGAAACTTCTTAAACCATTTATCTTCATCTACAGATAACCCAGTAGCCTCTGCAATTGAAGCTTCTGAAACCTCAAAACTTATACTGGCAAAATTAATCACTGTACCGATGAATTTCTTGGTGAATTCCTGAGAAACCTCAACATTATACCCTATAATTTTCTCAAAGAAAATAAACCAACCTACATTCATCAACAACTATGTACACTATGGATTTTCTTTTGCCATTCAGTGTCAACTGGTTTAAACATATGTGTCTTACTGCTCATTTTCTTCATGGTAACAACTGTATGCTAAAACTGTAACTCTATACCTTCAAGAGGCTGTAAATTAACAAGGTTGAATAACATAAGAATACAAAGTGCCAAAAATATCTCATGTAAAGAAATTGATTATGATGCAATGTTGATCTCCACTTAATGAGGTTGCCAGGTTTGTCAAATCTCATAATGATACAAACAGGTTCATTGATTTAGGACTAAGCCACGTCTCACCATCGTTTCATGTTTAAGAGTTAATCATGAATCACTATAGCTTTTAAAATCATGAAAAACCCTTTAGAAATTACGATATTGTTTGACTGTACAATATTTTAATGGTTTGTTGTTGGAATGTTAGTGCTTATAGCTAACATGTACCTTAAATAAACAATCTATGATATGACTAAAAACCATGTAAACTATAATGAATAAAAGTATTGTAAGGAGTTTCATATAATCATGAGCCAAAATTCAACTTATAACTAAAAAAAAATACATAATGATAACATAACACATTAGAGATACAAAAGAAAGCGTAAGGTTTCTCTAGGAATACACAAACAAGTATAAGGTTACAATTCCAGTACTAACATTTGGCTCCAGCTGGGGATGGAGCTCTCCCTGTGAGGCTTCAAGAATGTGCAGGCCAGATTCCTTTGACTAAAACTGAACACTACTTAAAATCAAACTCTATGAAATCAAATTCAAACATACATCTTTGTACAATCCATTGGGCTGGAGTCTTATTCAAATCCTTAAAAATTCACTGGTATATACAATGAAGTGTGGTATCCTCTGATCTTAGTATGTGTAAAATTGTTTGAGAAAATAACCATTAACTAGACCTGCAATTTCTTCACCCTATAAGTTTTGTAGCACAAAGGTATTGTTTCCCAAATTTTAAAAAAAAATTAAAGGTCCAAACCATACGTTATCAATTTTCCCATGCTTACCCTTTTCATCTTTGTGTGCATCCCATATGAGTACTATATCATTCACCAGGAAAATATCTTCTTTAGCTATTTTATCAAATCTTTCTTTGAATTTTATCTTATAAACCTCAACCTTTTCTACCAATGCTTCTTTTTCCTATTGCAGATCAACACTCTAAAGCATTCTTCTATTTACTTCATTTAGTTCTTCTTTAATGTCATGTAGTATTTTAATTACTGGAAAGCTTAATTGGAGGAAACACTGCATCAACACCCTAAACAAGATATAAAGGGGAAGTTATGATGGATTTTTTAGTAAGCACTCGGTCTTCCCAAATAGCATACTTCAGCATAGTATCCCAAGCTCTTTTTTTTTGTGAGATAGTATCTTTTTAATACTATTAACAATACTCTTATTTGTGGACTCTGTTAATCCATTTCCTTAAGGATAATAGGGTGTAGATTTTTTTAGTATGATGCCATTCCTTTCACAAAAATTGGCATCCAATTTAGGAAAAATTAGCATTATTAGTTAACAATTCTCGTAAGATATTTTCCTGAAAAAAATTGATGATGACTTTGTTTGTTGCTCTTCTTGTGGGAATTTCTTCCACCCCCTTAGTAAAAAAGTTAGTGGTTGTTAAAAGCCACTCATGTTTTCCACTTAAAGGAGGATGAATCTCACCTATAAAACCTAAGCCCCACTTTTGAAAAGGAGCATTACTTGTAATGTATTTTAAATGTAGAGATTGTAACCGTGTGCTTCCCACAAACTTTTGATATTCAATGCAGGCTTTCACCTGAAAATCAACATCTTTAAAGAGGGTGGGACAATAGTAGCATGCTCTTAAAATATTAAATGATGTTTCTTTCCAATATCTGTGACCTCCACATGCACCTCCGTGCAATTTTGCAGTAACTAAATCAGGCTCAGACCTATCCAAACATTTCAGTAACATGCCTCTAGGGTCTTTCCAATACAATATTTTATCTATTAAAACATACTTCATAGCCCTGAGTTTTAATGATCTACATTCAATTTTAGTCAAATCAAGAAGACATTAGAAGTATAAAAGAAAATAAACTATGTTACCATACCATAAAGAATCAACATATATGTCATAAATATGTGCCTTACTTTGTTTTGCTGGTAATCCTTCCTGAACTGATTGATCTTCTACCAAATGAAGACCCAAAGCTTAATAGTTTGAATATGCAAGGAGTTTGTCCAAACCCCGACCTTAACCAATTTTGTAGTTCTAATTTCAACATCATAGTCCATAATATTTTCTATCGAACACCCCCTCTTTCCTTCACTATCAGGCTGTGTCAGAATTTCCTTTACTGATGTGTTAGGTACATACGCTAAATTTTTTTAATGCAGCAAATAAATTCTGAAAAAACTTGAGATATTTAACTAAAGCATATGCCCGTTTTTCTAATGTATTGTACTTAAGTTTAGAATATCTCAAGTTCTTACTAAAGAAAGAAATGGGTTGTTCAAGGCCCTCTGTTTTTTTTTTAAATCACAGCTGCTATGCTATTTTTATAAGCAAAGGAAAAATGAAAAACTCTTTTGAAAAATCCAGTCTTATTAATACTAGAGCTTCAGTGAGAGCTTGTTTTATCTTTTCAAATTATGACCTGGATTCAATTTTCCACTTAACCTCTTGATCTTTCTTGAGCATAACTGTGATTTCCTTGGTAATTTCAGCAAAATTTGGAATGAACCATCTTAAAAAATTAATATTTCTAACAAAATACTGAAAGTATTTCTTATTTCTAGGAATACTAATCTTCAAAATGGATTTGACACATTTAGGATCTATCTGGATTCCATCATATTTAACCAAATGTCCTAAAATCCTTCCCTTCTGCATAGCAAAATGATATTTTTAGAATTTAATGATAATCCAAATTTTCTACATTTAAGAAATGTTTGTTTAAGATGCTCAATACATGCTTCATCAAATTCAGAAAATATTGTTATATCATCCAAATATATTCCTGGAAACTTATCCTTTTCTCCAACAAAATCTATATCCATATCCCTCTGAAAATTTTCCCTAGCATTCATGAGACCAAAAGGCATTTTGTCATACATGAACGTTCCCCAAGGAGTAGTGAAAGTTGTTTTTTCTCTATCATCTGGATGTACCGCAATATGATTATACCTATAAAATACATTAATCATTGACATTCTTTGAGCACCAAACACTTTTTGTAAAATTTGATCAATCTTTGGTAATGGGTATTTATCCTTCAAAGAATATCTATTCAAATTTCAAAAATCTACACAAAGCATTATTTCAACATTTTTCTTACTTACAGGAACCAAGTTTTCTACACAAGTAGAATATCTTAGACGAATAATAATTTTTGCATCGAATAAACTTTCCTCATTTTCAATGACTGGTAACAAAACATGATAGATCCTCCTAAGCTTTTGTCTGAAAGGTTTAGTATTGGGCTTCAATGGAATCTTGTGTTGAATTATGATGGTATGATATGTATTCAAATTGTCGTAATACCATGAAAATATGTCTATGAATTCCTTCAAAAGTATGATATATCATTTCCTTTCTTCATCTGAGAGTTCCTTAGAAAATTTGACCATCTTAGGCTCATCTTCAGTACCAATATTGTAGCTGCTAACATTCTCTTCAGAAGACTATGATACTAGCTTTAATAAGGTATCATTTTTTGGAAATAACCTCTCAAGAGGAACCAAACCTTTGGGAATGAAATTTCCTTGTAGTTCAATGATATTGTGATTAGCAATTGAGTTTTATGAAAATGAAGGAATCTGATCTGTTTCAACATCTTCATCTTCATCAATAATAGAAGTAGAAAATTCACCTGTCAATTTTAGAAATTTATTAATCTCCAGATAATTATGGAATACTCTCCAATGTTTGATATTATCTGGAACTAAAGGTTTGTACCTTCAATTGGATACTGGAGCTATGACACTTTTGGAACTTTAAAGAAAGATGCTCCTAAGGCCAATGAATATGTTGTTTAGTTATGATCTCTTGAGATGAAATATATATTAAAAACTAAGAAAAAATTATCAACTAGATCCCATACCTCATTTAGGTATACTTTTAACAACTACTGCTTGACTTGATATACATTCTTCACCTGTTGAACTATCAATTTGGAGTCGCCAAATATAGTAAGTTGCTGAATGTTGAGGTCTTTCCCAACTTTTAACCCAAGAATTAATGCTTCATATTCAGCAATATTATTTTTTGTTGGGAATTCCAGCTTATACATGAAAGAAATAATCTCTCCTCCATGTGAAATAAGAACAATTCCTTCTCGTGATCCCTCCTTACTTGATGAACCATAAAAATACAATTTCTATAATTTATCATGAATCTACATTTTAGGCTGAACTATATGATCTTTCTCAACTTGTAAAATACTAGTGGTATCATCATTTAGATGTAACATACAAGACCCAAAATCTACTTGAACTGAATATATTGGATGATTTGTATGATTCTTATTATCACTTACCAAATATGCAATTTGTACTTCACCATAAATCCTTCTATACTCACCTCCAAATAGTGATATTGTAGCATAATAAACATCCATTTGTATGGTTACCCCTACCCTCTTTTCCCATGACCTTGACAACAACATACTGAATTTAGGAGAAATATCAGCTATGACAACATCTATGAGTACACTTTTCATTAGCAACTGTGTATGGCTGACAACAAGATATTTGATAATCCAAATACATTTTACTGCTCTAGAGTCAAAAGCATAGAGATCATGATAGGGATTAGTAACAATAAGCCATAAATATTCCATGACTGCCTTAGACATGAGATTATGTGAAGCACTAGAGTCTAGAAGACAATTATGCAACATTTGATCATGAACTGTAAGAGTGGTATAAAATTGAGGAGGCTAATCAAATTTATCATCTGGATGATAAAATGTTTTAGGACCAAAAATAATAGTCAGATTCTCATCTTGTATATTAATCACATCTAAAGGGATAGAGTTTGTTGGATAATTTGGGATTTTGAGATTAGGCTCACTGTATAATTGATTTTTAATAAGTTCATCCATTGGAATAGGAATCTTATTCTTGCTAATTTCATGTTCCATATTGAAACCAGCAATAGTTCTTCCTACTTATTCTGTGTCTACAACGCTATCTCTACTTCCTTGCTAATCATGTTTCTTCTCAAGAGAAAATCCTTGTTTTGTAGAGATATTCTTTGCATTCTTCTTGCCTTGTGAAGGGGTGATTCCATGAAGATGGGTAACACTTTTTGGCCAAATTTGGCGATGAAAACCTGATTTTTTACTCATGTGCTAGATAGAATCCCTCAAAACGCATATATGCCGCGTGAATTTTGACTTGCAGTAAAAAAACAAATTGTAGAATATTATGTTGGCTTCATAGTGATATTTTTTTTAAAATATTCCGATGTCATTTAATGTGTGAATTTTTGCATTTAATGAACTATGTGACCTTAAAAATTTGAAGAAGCTAATAAGTGGCTCATGTCCACGTAGAGTAATTCAATCTTGCATTAATAATTTAAAATAAATAAATATATGAGCATGATCTACATAAAATGGAGTGTGATGTGCATATTTTTTTGTTAATTTTTTTCACATTATACAATTATTTATTATTTTTCAATAGTGACCACATTCGATTTCAGCATCGTTTTAAACACATATTTGTCCACGTAAAGGAATTTTTTCTATTTTTCAAAAATTGAAAAACCAAAGATACCCTTT
>LPNX010274239.1:0-135841 GCA_001517045.1 Pseudotsuga menziesii
TTCGATCGAGAGAGCTCGTTGGATGCGGAATTTGATTCCACATCCAACGAGTACCCACAATGCATACTTTTGATGGACCCCGCTACCCCAAAAACAAGAAATACCTAAAAAAATGTGATGATGATGTCATCATCATGTTTTTCAAGTATTTCTTGTTTTGGGGGTAGCAAGGTAATTCAAAAGTATGCAGTGTGGGTACTCGTTGGATGCGGAATCAAATTCCGCATCCAACGAGCTCTCTCTATCGAAATTTGAGTAAAAACACAATGAGATATGTCGAAAATACAAACAAAAAAAATAGTTTTTTTAATGACAAATATGTCAATTCAACCATTATGGTTGACTTATTTTATTGAAATTCTATTGGTTCTTGAATTCCAACTCACAAAAACGTATTTTGGCATGTTTTCTTATAAGGCCCATTTTAGCCCCCAAATTTCCTCTAATGCATGTAATTCTTGTTTCTTTTTCATATATATATCCAGATCTCATGAGGTTTCGTGCAGGATTGTGTGTTTAGCTTTCAGGTAGCAAGGATTGGACGAGCTGTGGATCTAGTTTGAATACACTACACATCCAAAAGTTTTGTGAAGACATTTCCCCTCTACATTCCACTAACAAGTTTCTTCTGCAGATCTGCTTCAACAACAAGCACCTTTCTTCCCCTTTCTCTCCTTTAAAAAATCTTAAATTTTCCTCAAACTGGTTACTTTAAAGGTTTCTTACTACTCTGATCTATCTCATTAATAAAAATACACATAGATATAATTAGTAATATCCCTTCCAAAATCTGTATCTTAGTTTTGTTTTGCACATAAAGTTCAATTTCAAGAGATCTAGCTAAAATTACCATATTTTCACAAGCAATTTTAGTGAAAATTTGAAGCTTGCTGTTAAGGTAGTTTCATTTGCTGTTATAAATTTCAATATTATGAAATATCAGTGCATATTTAATTGTCTGCACAAACAGCAAGCCAAGATCCCAAGGAAAGATTGCTTTCCTTGGTTCCTTTTTTGCCTGTTTAGCTAGTTTTAACTTCAATTTTTGTTAGATAAGGTAGGCTGATCCAAAGGTACTCTTAAAGTGCCTTTGGCCATTTGTTATTCTAACATGATCACTTTTTTTTAGTATTTATGACAGAAAATAAAGGAATCTTCTGTCCGAAGTGGCCTCAGGAGCGTTCAAATCCCCCCAGGGGTCTCCCTTTTCACCAAAAACTCAAAATTTTTCCAAAGTTGTAAAATCTTGGTTTCAGCCTGTATAAGGACCAAGAATTTTCTGATATATCAGTTCTCTGATACTGTAACCATTAATAAATAAAATCATTTTTGGAATAGGCTCTTTCGAGCCCATTCCCCTTTCCCCCTGGGGGGATTTGCGTCGGTGTCCTTTTCGTCGCTTTCTGCTTATTTATTTTTTAAACTAGAATTGATATAATCTGCAGGGTAGTATAATTTAGTTCATTATTAATATCATACTCCATATTCTATATTTCAAAGTAATCATAATACTTACCCCATGATTTCCCGATTGACCCGAAAGGGGAAAGAGATTCATGGTAGGACTAATTAGAAAACCAGAATTGTGTATTTGTTTTATTTTTCATCTTTTATTTATCAGCAATTTTAAAATTAACCCCTCCTCGATTCCCCGATTGAGATCCACTTGGATCGAAAGAGGTTCCTGGAGGGTTTTCCTTTTAAACAAGAACACTCAGTTTAAAACTTATTAAAATTGATAAGACTCCAGTGTGTATGCTCTGCACTTGGCTGCAGTTCATCCGATCAGTCAAGCTGTATCAAAAGCACTTAGGTGACTAGTATAATTATGACTCACTCTCCCCAACTAACAAACCATTAGGTGAAAATCCAACACCTAGATCAAACCTTTACGGTGGCAAAATACCCAAAGGAAGCGGGAACTTACTGAAAAGTGACCTCGAGGCACTGATCTCTGTCACACCCTAATGGGTGCGTTACGAACAATAGCCCCAGAGACTCCATTTCAGCCCACATATTCCTTGCGGGTAGCCGTGAAGGTTTAGTTTTGGACATACTCCAAGTACTCTCGAGTATATCTGGAATCCCCCCTTTGCCTAATTTAATCAACTCATACTTCACATTTAACTTAAAACATACCAAGAGGCAATCGCAAAACATTCACTCCAAGCACATGCAAGCATATTGATTCTATTTTTGACTCCATTCTAAGGCACTGATTAACTTCTTGCTTTATATATATATTGTGTCTCAGTATTGTGCTTTCGTGTGTTCATCTTTTACATCTTGCCATCTGTGATTATCTATAGTTAAATTATAAACTCCTAAATAACTCAGTCAGTTTAAACATCACAACACTAGGTAATTCTCCTTAGTAACTTAATAGGGTCTACCCCCCTTGGCTCCGTTAGGAGTTGAGCCTAAACGGAGGAGTCAAGAACAAGGTGACAGCCTTGACTTGAGACTTGCCCCCAAGGACACACCGAGTGGCTTGAAGATTTCTTCCACGTGACCCAGGTGTGTGAAAGGCGGCAACAGGGGGTAAAGGAGGAACAAACAGACTTGCAGAGACAGCCAAGGAATCAGCTAAGTGATTCAAATATCTAGGAATATATGACAATTCAAAAAACATAAATGAGTCTCTGAGTTTCCATACCTCGTCTCTGTAGGCCTTTAGTCTGATATTTTTCATCTGAAAAGTGTTGTTGACCTGCTGTATGATGAGGTCTGTGTCCCCAAAAATATTTACACACATGATCCCCATCTCCTTGGCCGCTTTAACTCCCAGCAAAAAGGCTTCATATTCTGCTACGTTGTTCGTGGTATTGAAATCGAGCTTATACAATAGGTGAATGTTCTCCTTAGATGGGAAGATCAACACGACCCCTACACCTGCTGTGTTTTGAGCACTTGCCCCATCGAAATACATGGTCCAGATCGCTATTGTGACTTCTTCAGGCTGCGGATGGGTGAGCTTGGTGAGCTGAACCGATGTTGACTGATTATGATCTATTTGCAAGATGCAAGATCCAAAATCGGTGTCCACAACGTAGATGGGGTGATTTACTGAGTGACTCTCCTTGCTTATAGTGTACGCTAGCTGATTTTCTCTATATAGTCTCTTCATTTCTCCTTCGAACATGGGAATGGTGGTGTATGTGAGATCCATCTGAAGGGTGCCGCCCTATCTTTTGCTCCATGACCGGGACAACAAGAGGCTGAATTTTAGAGGAATATCAGCCACTACGATGTCCATCATTACGCTTTTTGAAGGCAGCTGAGTTAAGTTTACATCAAGGTCTTTGATGAGGCCCAAGCACTTGACCTTCCTGGAGTCAAAGGAGAATAAATCATGGTAGGGCTTGGTAATGTTGAGGATAATCTCATCCATCACATCCTTTGGCATTAAGTTATGAGAGGCTCCTGAATCCAGCAAACAGTTATGGAGGATTTTATCATGGATGTTCAAGGATATATAGAATGGTGGGCAAGAGTCCCTCAGGTCTTGAATTACGGGGCCCAGGGTTACAACAGGCTTGTCATCTTGCAGGTTCACAAAGTCAGTGTCAATGTGCACCTTGGGATAAAGGGAATTCAGACTGGAGGTTTTAAATGCATCATTCTTCATCAACTCAATTAAAGGGAAAGGGATTTTCAATTTTTGAATTTTCGATTCAAGGTTGAAGGAATAATGCAGCCTATCTGGAAACCTTACCTCATGAGCTGTAGGTTTGAGTTGGACTTGATCAGGTGTGGCTGAAGGTGCTAGTTTATGCAATGCTTTGGATGGAATGGCTACTTTCTTTGGTAAAACAACAACCTTTCTAGCAGGTACAGCAGGCTGCTTAATGGGTACAGCATTCATTTTTAGTGGAGCAACCAATCTAGACCTGAGCTGGTAACCTCCTCGATCATCAGCCTAATAGACAGCCTCTTCAGTGATCTGCTCATCAATCAGGGCTTCTTCATACTTTGCATGTGTCAAAAAATAATAGTCCACCTCATCCTCCATGCAGTGGATATTGTCTTCAGCTTCTCCTTCATCTTCAATGAATTCTGGCTCTTCTTCTAATATAGCATTTTGAAATGGATCTCTTACCCTCTGGTCTTCCCCTTGATTTCTCTCCCTTCTGAGAATCTAAATGGGGGGGTTTCCTTTTCTATAAGGAACAAAATTTGGGTTTTGAGAAGCAAATTCACTTGGCCCCTTACCCCTCACAAGCATATGTCCTTGGTCCTTCAATTTTGACATTTCAGCAGTTAGGTTATCCAAGAGTTTGGTCATTTTTTCAATCTTGTTTTTTGATGCCGAAGCTCCACTATAGTCTGGTGGCTGCTTTCTCCTGTCTACCTTCCCTCTGACCTTCTAAGATGCCAGAATGTTTGACTCTACCTCTATGGCAGCATCCTACATAAGTGATAAGGAGGCAGACCTCCTTTCTCTGAGAAGTAGGAAGAAGTCAGAGTCAAAAGCATTCGCATAAGTTATCATAGCTGAGGTACCGATGGGCTTAATCTCAGTAGGGATCTTGCTGTACATGTTGTTGAATCTCTTGGTAAAGTTGGAGATAGACTCACCATTTCTCTTTTCAGGTTGTTGAACTCAGTGATATAGTAGAGGTGGTCTCTCCTCTCTCCCCAGTACTTAAGGAAAACATCATCTAGGGCCTCTATGCCTACCACTGACCCAACAGGTAGTTCTTTAAACCACTTCCTAGCCTGACCATCTAGGCTTTGCACAAAAACTCTGGTCCATACATTTTCTTGTTCTATATTTATATTTTTAGCATAGCTATAAAAGGCCTCTAGATGTTCTTCAGTAGTGAAATCCCCTTCCCCTATAAATTTAGGCATATACTTGAGGTAATCCCCGGTAGGCATGGCTGCGAGAGGATTTAGCAAAACTAGGGGTGCATACCTAGCTACTAGGATCCTTTCCATCTTGGACAATTGAGGGGTAGCCATATTGGAAATGGGTATGGAGATGGAGGTGGAAGGCAGTACTGATGAAAATATTTGTTGATAAGGTGGTGGTATACTTATCCCAGTGGAGTCACCAGGGATTGGATCTTCCCAAGCAGCAGTGCTTGAAGACGCCCAAACCCTAGATTTTTTTTATGTATCTAAAAAAATTTGAGAATTAAAATTTTCAGCAGAAGGAATATTAGCAAAAAGATTTCTTGAAATACCTGATGTAGTGTTTTGTGCAGCACTGTTGGTCTGTCTTAGTAAAGCCCTAGATTTCCTCAAGATTTCTTCTGGATCTAAAACGGGTGTTGCTAGTGGCCCCTTTGGGTTTGCTCTAGTACTTGGTCTTCTTGAAGCCACCTTATATCAATGGAGTCACCAGATAGATGATTACAACTATAATAATGTCCAAGCCTTGTCTATCATCAAATCACGGATCTATGTTGTATCCCAGGGAAGCTGAGCTTCAATCTCCTTTCCCCAGCAATGGTGCCACTTTGGGTTCACTCTAGGAAACTCCTCTAGGTTGTAGCTCAAGGATGCCTGGTAACTTAAACTATTTTTTGGGTTTTTCTGAATTGGATCAAGCCAGATAACCTATATAACCGCCCACTCTCAAGACATGCATGAAGCTCACTCAATCACAAGGCTTTTAGTTGCAACTTGTTCAGTAGTTTGACAAAAAGGTGCAGGGGTGGAGAACTCACCAGGCTGGTAGACTTACACGCATAACACATGCATATAAATGGATAAATCCTGTTGAGGATGGTGTTTATAAATCAAAATATCACTAAATAACCAATAGGAAGACAGCTATCGGCCCTTTAATAAATCCAAAAATTACCTAAATGCACATTCAGACAATAAACACAGTAAAGAAAGAGATGGCTGAACAAATCAAAACAAACTAGCTTATACTTATAATAAACCAGATGAGATGCTTGATAATGGAATAGGCTCATAAATCACCAGAGTCGAACCTTTATTAATCAAATAATCCTGGGCTTTATATCCTTTTACAACATTTACAGATCCTGAAAATCCGATCTGTTTACATGAAAGTCATAGTTTTTCCTAATTAGGGCTTCAAACCCTTTCTAACAATTTGTTTAATCATTGTGAAGATCTAGTTCACTGAGTGGTCTTTTATTGACTAAAGTAGTAGCTGACAACCACCACTGCTGGTACGCTATGGAATTGCCGCCAATGGCTAGTGTATCGGCCTTCAACTAAAGTGCTTTTCCTTGTTTATCTCACCCAATTTTTACTTTGTCACCGATCGAAAGCTTTGTCTTCTATTTCCTCAACGCCTCAAGTCTGAATGCTTTCCTTAGCTTCGACGCTCCAAGTCCCACTGTTTCCACAATTTATAGCCTTACTGCCCCATCGCTGATCGAAGGCTTTTCCGTTTAGCTCATCGACGCTCTGAATCTATATGATACCGTTCTTCATCATTAGCTCGTCGATGATCGGGAGTGGTAATAACTAAGGTATCGAAGCCTTTTTTATCTGATTGTTGCCACTACGTAGTCTTTAGTTTCTCTAATCACCGAAATTTTCATCTTCTCGCGGAGGCCTCAGTTGATCTTTCTTCTGCCGTTGTGGCCCCTTAGTGAACTAGCTTGTCGCTCCATTGTTCTTAGTTCTTCCGACCGTCGATGAATTTCTTTTGTTGTCGTGCTATCAAAATGTTTCTTGTCATCGATCAGAAGTTGTAGTTAGTTTTCTTCCTGCCATTGCGGCTCCCTAGGGAACTATCTCCCCAATCTGTAGTCTTTACCACTTCTGATTACTGTTTGAAAAATGCTCCGATGGTGTAAATTTTTTAGCAATATGCCTATCTGTCGAAGGGGTTTTCTACCTACTATTGATCTTCCATCTTTCAGTGGCTAATGAGATGTTATGATCCTCTCCCAAGCCACCGAAACCACAACTTTGTGAAATTGGCATCAAAACATATAGGTCTTCAAAACTGTTAGTGATCTTCATATCCTTCATTTCATCATTTAAATTCTTCATACTTATCAAAAATAAATTTATTTTATTGGGAGATAACACAGCTGAGGGAGCTAGTAAATCAGCTATTGCATTATTTAATCTAGGAATGGACACAATATTGAATGCATGAAAATTTATAAGCAAATCCGAAACTTCATTTTGATAGGCTTTCAAATGTGGTGAAATATAGTGTATCTTATTTTGAATTTTCTTAACAAAAATTTCAGAATCTCCATATACTTTCAGATTTTTTACTTTCAATTCTATTGCCTTTTTAAGTCCCTGAACTAGTGCTTCATACTCGGTTGTGTTATTTGTGCATTCGAATTCTAATCTACAAGAAAGAAAATGTTTATTTTTCCTTTAATCAATCAGGACATAGCCAGCCCCTGATCCTTCTAATGTTTTAGATCCATCAAAATAAAGAGTCCAAAAACTATCTACCTCTACTAAATTTGAATTACAAACTACATCTGAAACTAAATCTACTATATTACAGTTAATCTCATCAGCCCGTGAAAATAAAAGGAGATCGAGCTGGGTATCAAGTATACTGCTGCATTCTTCAGCGTGGTAATTTCCTGGTTCCGATTCAATGAAATAATTTCCCAGCATAGAGTTTACTAGTTTATTTTTTCCCTCTAACTGAGTAACATTGTATTTCATTTGAGCCTTCTCTTAATACTTTTATTTGATTGGGACTTCCCTTATGAGGAAACCATAAATGTGACCAATTTGATGCAAAGTATCCATCTAACCTTGCCGACCAGTCTGGACTCAAAACCGATCCATAAGCATCTAGTATGTCTGCTACTACAATGTCGATGTACTGACATACCCTCTCATCCGTAGATAAGCGAATCAGAACATCTTCCATTTCCCCTATTACTTTCACGGTTGTCTTGTCTAATTGAACAAATTTCCAAGTAAATGGTTTAGGTTTTCCATTGATTTTCTTGCAGACTGACAGTGGCATAACATTGACTGATTCTCCTGAGCCCACTAAAGATTGTTGCACATTATAGTTGAAAATCTCAAAAGTTAGGAGAAATGCTAGGGTTTTATACTTAGAATTATCTCCCACACTTGCATCACCAATTTCTTCTTCAGGTTGGTTGTTAGTGGGAAGCTCTTCTTCTAGTACCTCAAGTGCTTTTAAAAGTTTCTCTTTTTGCTGAGGTAAATTACACATTTCAAACAATGAGCTATTTTCTTTAGCTTTTTTAATGTCTTCCACAATATCATACCCCATCTCATGTTCTTTGAGATTCTTCTTGACATTATCAATCTTATCTTCAATAGGCTTAAGAGGTGTGTTAATTTTCTTTGGATCTTGACTTGAAATGGTAAAATCAGGCTCTTTAATAGTTGCAGTGTTCCTTTGTATCTTCTTCATATTTTCTTGAAGTTTCTTAATCTCAGGAAGTATTCACTTATCTTCTTTTAACAAACTCTAACTTCTTGTTGTCACATTGGTTTATGATGTTTCCTCTTGTTTCATAGAATCCTCTTCTTCTATATCAAACATCGAGACACAGTCCCACAAAACTAAAGTATCTTCCTCTTGTTTTGCTGTAGATTGATTATCTTTTTCTTCCTCCTTACTAGTTTCTATCAGTCTGGAATCCAATAATTGATTCATTACTAGTGTCATAGAATTTATCCATTGGGGGGGATTCTTCTCAGAATGAGGTTGTTGATGAAAGGTACAAAAATTATCCATGCCTACATCAGTTAAATTCATTGCTGTGGGATTGTGTGGAGGAGGTTTAGGTTGACTATAGTATTCCCTTTCTTTAGAATAAGGCTTATATGATTTGTGAGCCTCTTTTTCCTTCTCTAAATATATCACTCTATTGGATAAATTCTGTATCATCTTCAAAATCCCTTCTAAATCCTGTGATCGCTCATCCTTAGGCTTAGTCAGTAATACAGGTTTCTTGCTTCCAAAAGTCTTTTCTTCCAACTGCAGAGGAAATGATAGGTAATCCTCCAATATTTTTCGCATATTCCCTAGTGATTCTTCTTAAATCATCAAGCACTTAGTTATCAACAGGATACAGATACCCTTTATCTTTATCTTTAGGAGTGGGTTTGTGAAACAAACTACTTTCAAAACTGTCACCGGTGGAGTGATTTTGAGGAAGAGAGCTTCCTCGGCAAGCCATGTACTGTTGGCCCTCCTTCTAGCACCAAAAACTGTTGTGGCCTAGAAAATCGTAGGTAATAATAGTTAGGGACTCTCCACAATAAATGTTCCTAATTAGCCCGTTACTGTTTGGTAAGGGGAATCCGTCCAGTTTACGGTTCGTCTACCGCAGGTCAAGTAACAAATTAAAATGTTTTACCGGTTATGGCTCGGTCCACTGTGTATATTTTTAGTTGTTTGTGTTTAAGGTATAATGTGCAGGTGCCTATCTAAAATAAAAACTATAAAGATAATGAGGAGGGTCACAATGTGATGCGTAGGTTCTTACCTCTCCTCTTACATCTCTCACATCTAAATCACAAACAGTAAGAAACTAACTATAACTAACTAACCTATCGCTACGGAGAATAATTATCATTTAACGGTGAGTAATGTATTTGAGCGCATGCATTAGAAAAAATCACAGATAGTTGTTATTTGTTTTAGAACACATGAACATTAATAGAAATATGAACAACAAGATAGCTTATTGTTAATTACAACCTTCATTACTCATAGTGGAAATTTCACAGAATAAACTAGAGTACATGCATAACATGAAAAGAAATTCAATGAGTTAGAACGATCTCACAGTTAATGGAAATAAGCTGAAAACGAAATAGTTCACATTCAACTGATCCATAGAAAAACATTTAAAACATTCCACCAAACTTTCTCCAATAGAAACTTCTAACTCTTTATTGTAAAAGGAAATAGTTCTTCTTACAATATACTCTCAAAAATGGCCTGGGAAAGAAGTCCCTTCTACATCTAAACTCTCCTATATTTATACAAAAAGAAATACCCTTGGGATAATGACTTTTGAGCTTCCCCAACCTTTCACTTCCAAAATTTTGTCTCGTAGCATGTGCACATAATTAATACAATATATTACATTTTAAATCAAATTTATTTTTAAAACACTTTATGAAGAGGGTCCAGCATGGTTGTTGATGAAATTCTTCCATGCCTAGGCCTCTGCTGCTATGATTTCAAATCCGGAGGGTTCAAAAAAAGGGATATTTATCTCATATTTAGTATCCTGGTTCCTTACACTTCTATCCTTGCAGGACTCAGGTGCAACTGATCTTCTAGTAGATGTATACTTATAGCTGCATGTGCCACTACACTCTTTAAAATTCGTTCATCTAGATCCTTTACCTGTTCGATATCTTGCTCATCTTCCTGATATCTATTCTATATATGCTCTATAAACAATTCATGTTCTAGTATCTATAACGTCCCGGACCCTCCGACCGGCGAAGAGGACGCTACCATGGCAATAACCATCCGGGCAACTGCCCCATGAACATGTATGCACATAAAATGCTGAAACAAAATGCTTTGAACTAGAACATGTATACATGATTATTTATCATACAGTGGAAGAAAACATACGTTCATACAAGAATTTAACATGTTCATCATATTCATTAAACAATAAATATAAATACAAAGATGAAATGGTCAATATTACTTATCTCATAAAGAACTTGTTCTGCAACCAGCTATGTCGCTGCAATGTTCCACCCAACCATAGGCCAGTGTGCTCCTTAATCTCTTAGCAACACTGCCACCCCCAAGCTGGGAATGATTCCCAAAGGAATAAGGAACAAGCAGGCTTACACATAGCCAAGGATACACAAAACACAGCCAATCCAACACCGTTGGGTTTATCAGACCATCAACAAGACAACCAAGACAATGTGGTTAGGTTTATCAGGCCATCAAGGAGCTAGGAAAGGATAAATGCTAAGCTGGTGAACCCATTATAGAGCTAGGAACACCTACACCAAAACTAGCCTGACTACCCACACATGCCCAACACAAGGAATCAGTCCCTTCTCTACTACATAGTCCCTCAGGCCCTGACTTCCCTTCTAGTGCTATTCATGGGTTGTGGAGAAGAAAGATAGCTCTCTAGCTCTATCTGTGTGGTTTCCAAACACACCAAGTTTATCAAGCCAATGAAGCCCCCATCCCTTCTCCCAACACAGTCCGAAGACCAACCACTACATACACGCAGTCACACAAGCGATTCATAGCTTGGGCAAGGAAAACAAATCCTGAGTCATTCTTGGCCCTATCATGGCCAAAATGACTCCAAAACAATCTAAAGCAGTTCCAAAATGTATCAATAGACACAGCTTACAACATGGGGAAACAACAGTCTGTCCTAGACAACGAAGCCACTGGGAAGACTTACACAGATCGCAATGGGGAAGGAAAATCAGCCTCCCAACCTGTGCATGAGAGAAATTTACACCAGATCCCAAAATATGGATGGAACCACACCAGATACCTCCCTGTGGAAAATGTGAATGATAGTGGAAATGGCTCCTTCTCCTGGCTACGTGAGACCAAAACAGGAAAGAATTCTCTGCGTGAGACCAAAACAGGAAAAGAATTCTCTGCGTGAGACACAGGACGTTTTTCCTTATGTGAGAATGAACAGAACTACCGCCCCTACATGAGGATGAACAATTCCTACCTATGCATGAGGATGAGCCAACAATGGAGAGAATGGTGTAGTGGAGAGAATGGAGAGTTCGCCAGTGGGAAGTGCAGGATCGTTTTTCCTTCAACACCCTCATGGAGAGAGTGGAAAATCCTGGAGAGTCTGCCAGTGGGAAGTGCAGGATCGTTTTTCTTCCTCTACCCAATGTGAGGTTTTCCATTGCTAGTGGAGTGTGCAGGTGGGCAAGGGTTGACAATCCTACCACCCCCACTCCCAAACAATAATTGCCTCAACTACTCAGCAGAATGTTTAATGGTGGTAGTTGGATAATACAAGGGAATATGGGTAAATCAAATAGGTTTTAATAGCTGACACATGGATTTTCCCTATGGGTTCAAAGTTTGACATCCCCCCCCCTATCCTTATGAGAATCATGCCCCTTCTCAATTTATTTGCCGTGAACATAGCTGGTTGGGTCATTTAATTAAAGATGCATATTTACATGATGACAAAACTTTATATATGATGTGTACCATGATAGACCATCAGCAACGATTCCAATCACTGAAACATAACACAGACAAATCGATGGTGGGGCTTTTGCCTTTAGATCCACACCATGATTCATTACAATATATACATCATGTACATTTAATGCAACGGGGTCAAAACCAGGGTGTTACAGTATCACGTCCAATATTTTCTCTGCAGAAATCTGGCATCTATTGTATGTAGCAAGCACTCTCCTACAGTATTCGACACATGCTCCCTTCATTTTCTTTACATTTTTCTTGAATTATTCCACAACATTGATTGCAAACTCCAATAAATCATATTCCTGTTTTAAACTCTACTGGTCCTTAACAGGAAACTCCGTTGGAGATTCCTTATTTGTTTCTATCCACACCATTCTTCCCATTAGAATCTCCAGAATGTCTTGATATCTGTCCAAAAAATATGAAGCAGTGTCCAAAATTTCTTCTAATCTAGTGTCTATTTGTAAAATTTTACACCTTTCTTCCTCAATGCACATTTGTAATTGGTGGATATTCCTTCTTTGAGTTAGAACATGTTCTTCTAAAGGCTGGAAGCCTGTCTTCTGTTCCATAGCATCTTTCAGTGATTTTGTCAATGAAGTATTATATTCTTCCAAGGCTGCCACCTACATTTGATATTGCTTTTCTCTTTCATCTGTGGTGGCCTTCTCTATTTCTAACTCAGCAACTTTGCTTTGTAACTGGTCCTTCTCTGCACTTAGATTTTCATAAGATACCTGAAGGTCACATTTCTCAGTTTCAACATTTGATGCTCTATCTCTAGCTTTTGTAATTCAGCTAAGCTTTATGTTGGGGCCCCGAAAATCGTAGGTGTCAACAGTAAGTGATTCTCCCCAATCAACGTTCCCAACTAGCCTGTTGACTGTTTGGTATAGGGAATCCGTCCGGTTTATGGTTTGGCTACCATAGGTCAAAGTAACAAAACAAAGGTTTTTAAGGCCCAGTCCACCGTGAATTTTGTATTTTTTGACTTAATGTATGATGTGCAAGTGCCTAACTAACAATGCAGGGTGCCATAGATGTGAGGATCAGTCACAATGTGATGCGCAAGTTCTTACCTCTCGTCTTAAGGTTCACAAGCACCCAAAACACGTACAACATAACACAAAATAAACTAACTACCTAAACTATCCCTAGGGAGCAGAGTTATCATTCATTGGTGAGTAATACATTTTGTGCATGCATTATGAAGAGTTACAGATAGCTGATACTTCATTCAAGACACATGAACAATTACAGATATTTAAACAACCAGATAGCCGATTATTTTATGAACAACATTTATTACTCACAGTGGAAGACATCCCAAACAATACTGAAGAACACTCAACAAGAACATAGGTTCAGGAAGTTAAATACTCTCACAGTAAATGAAACACAATTGAAAACGAAATAGTTCCTCTTCAACATTATTCATTTAGTCACATTGATACATTCCACATTTCGCTCTCTCCAGCAGCAAAAGTTGCACTTTCTGACTGTAAAACAAATTAGTTCCTCTTACAAGCAAAAGAGTTTACAAATTTTTCAGGGAAAAATCCCCTCATCAGTCCTATCTTTACAGTATTTAAACTATACCCCCCATCATTAGGGATCCCCCAACGTGTGACTTTCCAGTCTCTCCAGACCTTTCAGCTTCCTCTTCTAGCCATTTTGTCTTCCTAATTATCTTTTGTGAGCGTTCATCTCCCGATCAGTAACCGATAGGTCTTCCTAGTTTGTACCTCTGTCGTTTTCTTGTTTTGTCCCTTTTTTTTTCGCTTTGTCTTCCTTGTGACCCTACCGGTTTCAATCTGACCAAGCTAAGCCTTCACTCCGGGTCACTTCAACAGTCCATCAAATTCCTCCTGCAAAACAATTACGGTGCATCATTCATTGGAATGGGATTTTAAACATTAAAATTATCTGCTCGGAACGGTCAATCCACAAGAAAATAGCCAGGTGCATCCGAACAGAGTCTCGATTAAGCCTTGGGCGGGAAGGTTATAAATCGGCAGTCGGCAAGCTTTGGCATCGGACGTGGAAAGACTTTCCTGGCCGCAACAGTGGACAAGAGAAGGATAAATATACTCAACGCAGGTGGGAAACGCTTCAATCGGAAGTCGACACGGTTTGGGCATCAGAGGTCAAATGGATTTCCTAGCTGCAACAGCGGAAGGCGAATAAAGATCAATGCGCGTTGGCAGTCGGGGCAACTTAGACTTCGGACGCCAAACCGCTTTGGCAGCCACAATGGCGGAAGGGAGAAGGATTGGAGCTTCTAATTCAACATAAAAAGATGCCCGATTCAAGAAAACTTAAGTGTTTTGAATAGTTAAGGATCAGCAACAGCTAAAGTCATTCTCCCTGCGAAAAGGCGGCCTTAAAGGACAAAGATTTGACTTCTCCAAATTCACACCCGCGGTCCAACACGAAAATCAAACACAAACAACCTCTAAAAACAAGTCGCAATCTGATATTCAGAATCAACCAAAGTTAAAGCAAGACCTTACGAGATCAAACAACTTTAAATGATGAGGGGCCCAAAATTTAAGAAACTTGGGGGGAAAAGTTGCAGCTGCAAGACTTTCCTGAGCATTCTTTTCCATTTTCTCCAGAGAAATATCTAAAGCCTCCTTATTTTCCTGCAGATTCTGGACTTCTGTTCTTGAAGTCCTTACTTCATTCATCATTTCTTCATATTTCCTTTTCTGCTTCTGACCCTCATCCCTCTCCTTCTTCATTGTTTCTTTTAATTGTGCTACATTTTTTCTTGACTGCTCGAGGTCTGTCATAAGTCTGTCTACGTTATCTTTAGTTGCTTGGGTTAATGCCACCCCAGCTCTTGCTATCAATCTTGGATCTGCATCCGTTCCATGCACCAAGGTTTTATCTGTTATCATCTTTCCCGATTGTCCTCTAGTCTCAACCTTTTTCTTGGTTCTTTTTACAATCCTTTTATTATCCTTATCATAGAAAATACTACTGCAGTCAGGAACCTCCTCCCCTTCTATAGGCATGAAAGGGATCAAATTTATTCCATAAAATGAAGCTTGTCCCCATGTACTACCAGAAGATGCAGCAGGGTCCTAGGGATCAGTATTATATTGTCCGTGTCTTTGACTTGTGTGATCCTATCCTCCCTATGTATCTACCTTCTCAGTAGTCTGTTGGTACTTTCGACATTCTGTTAATCTCAGACCTTCACTTTCTTCCTATCTTTTCTTTATCTTCACTTCTTCGTTTCTCTTTTTCTCCTCCTCTTCCTTCCTTGTTGCTTCCACTGCAGCTCGCTTTCTTTCTTCTTCTTCATTCTTTAGCCAACTCGCTGCCTCCTGTGCTAGCCTTCTAGCATCTTCTTCTCTCTTTTTGGCCTCTTCTTTTTCGAATGTCTTAATCTTCTCTACATTTTTTCCCTTTTCACCCATAGTAGCTATTTTTTTCTTGAACCTATTTTTTAGGGTGGTTATGTTCTTTGCACTTTTGAATGTTTCCTCGTCTTTGTCCCAAAAGTTGGTATATTCAAAATGAATGCTTGCCTCCTTGCAGTGATCCACTACTTTATTTCAGGAGTCATTCCTATGAAAATTCATTTCACCAAAATGGAAATGCTCCAACCCCTGAACAAATTCTGCAGTCTATTTTACCTTCAAAAACTTATAACTTCCAAGCTAGAAAGGTATTGAAGGATATGCTACCTTTTTATGTTCAAACAAGAAATTTCCCACACCATCAATATATACTTGCCTAACTGCCTCTTTGTGTAGTACATAGTCATTGGTATACTTAGGGATTAGAGAAGGTGCTCTAGAACCACCATACATTCTTATATACAATCCTTTGTCGGTCAATTAATAGTCTCAGTATTCCTCGATGACCTTGAATGCTTCTTCGGACATGTAGTTGCATTTAGTCAGGAAAATTAGGGTATACAAAGGCATGATGAAGTGTTTGCAGATTTCCCTGTAATAGCTATAATAGTTATGGGCCCATAACAATCTATATCCTCTGTACACTGGGGTCCTATCCCTCTCCCAGTTACATCTCAAGGCTAGAAAATATTGATTACACAGTATACAGTCAATCAGGATGGAGCTCATGTATAACATTGATTTCGTCTGTGACACCCCTCCCAAGGCTATGGATATGCATGCTGAGAGGCTATTTGGCACTATGTTCGACCAATTAAAAATGGTTCCTTGAGTAGCCACATAGAAGATAATTGGTATCCATCCTATCTTGAAGCTTTTTCCGTGAGCTCTACCAAAAATCCTATTTAGCATTAGTGCAATGAATCTATAGGGAGTCCGGAGAGTACAGGTCTCATACTCTCTGGAAGGCCTGGTTCGAAATTTTTTCGCTTGTATCATCATTCTTTTAACTATTTCTACCAGATCCATAGCTGTCTCTTTCAACTAGCTCTCTGTCAAGTAAATATGGGCAAAAGCTAGATGATATGTCATGGAGACATATGTAGGGCTATATGCAATGTAGCCATGGTTAGCAGTATTTTCAAGAATAATCATAGTTACATATGCCCTAGGCAGAATCTAACCTATCACCTCTGAACAAGGGAACAACTCAGTTCTTGTGGCTACTTTCATGAGAGCCAATTTCTCAATGTTTGCATAAATGGTTAGCTCTTTGAATCCTACATCAGGCACATTCTGATTGGCAACCATCCTGTATATCTCTCCCCATTTATAGTCTAGTTCGACCCTGTTGGAAGCTTTGGTATCTTCATATATATATTCAACCTTGGTGATGATCTCAACCTCAGGTTCTCCTTCAACAGCAGGAGCCTTTTTCTTTTGTCTTTTGGACATATTTTCTTTGCAACAATCACCCTGTCAAAAACATAGCATGTTCTTAGACCCATTGAGATTTTAGCAAGTGTTTTAACAATAAACAAAAAAACTGTATCAATTTGTTTATCTCTTCCATATGCATTATGAAAAATGAACTACACACAGTATTCAATGCATGAAAAGAAAAATGACAAGGCAAAAAGAAAATCCTGCAGGTTCTGTCTAAAAAAAAATGCCTAAGTCCACTGTCTGTAAAACAATTCACAACCCCGAGAGAAAAAAACTCTCTATCTTAACCCGGGCTGCATTCGAACTAATTCGATAAAAGCATGAACCACATATTCCTACTGCTAGTCTTCAACAACAAACTTCAAAGCATTAGACCCTATACTGTGCTCTTCATGTCAGAAAACCCTAACCCAACCAAAACATGGAAAACCTCCACCATCCCATGAAATAAGATAAATTCACATAAAAATTTTAAAACCCCCCCGGACAGCCATGGACAACCAAAGAATGGGTGGTGCAGATAGCATAACGCTTGTCTGCCCCATCCCCTTAATATTTTGGACTGTAGTAAAAGCATTCATAACAGCCCAATCATTCACGTAGCCTCAAAAAACCTCGCTCAAGAAAACCGTTAAATAGTTAATTCTTCACCCTAAAATAAAAAAATCATGCATACTACAAAGACAAACACTTTTTAAGTGGACAAACCCCACTCACGGACAACCTAACCGGGAAAACCTAACCAGGGAAAAAACCACGGTTCCAAATTGACCAATAAAAACCAAAACAACAAGTCGTAGTTCACCTACCTGGAAAAAAGCAATGTAGTCAACGGGATGACCAAAATATTCATGGTGGCAACGTTAGCGAATCAATTTCGGATAGCT
The DNA here is from genome assembly GCA_001517045.1 of Pseudotsuga menziesii. Lineage (NCBI taxonomy): Eukaryota > Viridiplantae > Streptophyta > Pinopsida > Pinales > Pinaceae > Pseudotsuga > Pseudotsuga menziesii. The sequence continues at coordinate 17,853 of LPNX010274239.1, forward strand.
GGGCACGTAAATCACTATAAATGACAAGGACTAGAGAAACAACGAGTTCAAATATGGATAAAAATAAAACAATTCTCCCCTTGCTTTATATAAGCCTCAGGGGAAAATTTTGGTGGAAAAAAACCCTATCGATAATTAAAAATCATCAGCGAACATCCCCTCTAATCATCAGAAAAATAGTTTAAGTGACAGCCACAACGGCATATGCAAAACCAACTACGGAACCCGTGAGACTATTAAGTCTATCGGCATCAGCACCACTAGGCACTAAGTCCATTGGGAGAGAAAAATGGATGGTAGCCGCAACAGCAGGTGTAAAAACAAGTATGGGTCCAAAATACTTTAAGTCTATTGGCATCATTTAGCATTATCATCACGAATTTACATTCTAACTCGTATCAGAGATCGGGAAATCTAAGTTATAAGGCATCGACGACAAACAAAACTATCCTCCAGGACATTAATCAACTGACTCCCGCAACGTCAGCAGCATAAAAGACTAATGCTCCAGTTCATTCATCAACTGACTCTCGACAGTGATAAAAGGTCATTGAAAAATCAAAACGTTAAGCTCAAAAAAACAAAAGATTACATAGTTTTCTTTATATCAGCTAGGAAAACAGTAGTACTTTCGATAGACTAGATCATTCAACTTTCGCAACGGCGGAAAGATAGTTGACTATGCTTCCGATATCGGAAGGATAGCCAACTAATCTTCTAACTTCAAAAGATCAATTTTTTTAAGCAGAGAAATATGGACTTCCAGGACAGATTTAGGGAAACCGAACAATCCTAGGGTAGATCTAATTGCATCAAATCAAAAAGAGGGTCCAAAATTTAAAAATTTGGGGAAATTGTTGCAGCTACAAAAGAAGGAATACTATAACATTGAGGAGTATTTGGAATAGACCCCAAATAACACTCATGATAAAGTATACTACATGAGTATCATTGTATTATATATGTTGAGTATTATATTGTAGAAAACATGCCTTGTGTATTTATTCCTTCCATGAGTAATTAATGGTGTCATCGTACCTTAAGGGTTATCTCTATACTAGTGTGCTATCTATTGTGTGGATGTATTTTGGTATTCTTGAGTTAAGTGTTGATCTCTTATCATTTATATACTAAATTTCACTGCAAGAAATGTAACGCCCCATGTTTTGACTAGGCATGTTTATTAGTCATACTTATTACAATGTATTTGCTTATTATCCATTGGACTCAGCTAGACTGAGTAAACTATATTTTGACATGTTAGGCTTGATTATATACTGATTATGATGCTATGATATTATCATGCTTATGCGGATGATCTGATTATGATGTTATGATGTTGTCATGCTTATGCAGATGCTTTGATTATGATGTTATAATGTTATCATGCTTATACAAATGCTCTGATTATGATGTTATCATTTTCATGATGTTACTATGCTTATGTGATTACTATGTTGTAGACACCATGAAATTCCTTTATTTCATAACAAAAATGTATGTTTGATTATTGTTCTTGATATGATGTGATATGTATGATGTGGTACATGGATACCCACCCATGATGTGATTGATTTAATGATTTTATACAATGAAAGGAAATGATGTTGATAATATGGACCGACTACTAATTTAATATTTTTATGAAAGTATGTTTGCAAAGTACTAACCCGCAGGTGATGCAGGAGCATCATTCTCTCCATCCAAATCCAAGCCCAATGTTTGGATCAGACCTAGAAGCGGTCTTCATTTTCTAAATTAATATTCCTTGGATTATTATATTATAAATAAACCTATGTTTAAGTGTGATTCTAGATGGATGATGAGTAATTTAGGTGAGTCACTAGGTGAATGAATGAGTCATTGAATCAAATTGTGAGTCATGTAACAAATCCCTCATCTAATGGCAACGAGTCATAGGATATGCTTAAGAGTTTTACTTTATTTAGAATTTGCTAGCAAATTATTGAGTGTATTGAGGATCTGAACCAGAATTGGTTCATGAAACAAATTGTATATATATGTGATCCTACGAGGCATAAAGAGAGATAGAAGTAGCCAAGGGTAACCAGAGTAGGTAGCCAAGGTAAGTAGTCAAGGTTATCCAGTGTGTGGCCAATCAAGGAGAAATCGGGCCAAGATAGCTGGTCATGGTTGTACCATACTTAAGAGGATTAGAATGTAGATTTTGGATCAATATGAATGTACATATTTATTGTGTTATTTAAAGGAAATCCTATTTCGACATATCTTTGTGTAAACGCAGTGTTTTCTGAGTGTATGATTATACGAATCGAATGCTTGATTTATCTATGTTAATGATTGATAGATCTGTGTATGCGTAATATGAGATTAAGTCTTTTGGGAATTGAAGGTTATAGAGAGTATTTGATGGATTTTTGTGCATGAGTAAACCCTATGTCATCGATCACTGAAAGGATTAATGCTCCTTTGTATACGTTCTGCAGAAGTGAAATTCATGGTTGGAAGAAACTATAGAAGTGATGTGCAAATCCAGTGAAGGAGATCAAGCTTAGTGAATTCTGGATGAAGGTTGAGATATCGATCCTCTGATTAATCAACACAAGATTGCAGGGCTTACATTTAGTTCATTCGATAGAGATTTGGGCGATACAGATTAAAGGACAAAATATGGATCGACGACAGGGAAAGAATTCATGAAGTGAACCTACATGTGAGATAAGAGATCCGCAAAGTTTAAGTGAGTTATGTGCTTGATCATAGATTGATGGACAGGGAAGAAGCCACAAGATATCAATGGTTCATACATCATTCCACCATTAGAAGGTGTGCAAAGGTTAGTGTCGGCACCTTGTAATTTTCCTGTGGTTGTTGCAGGAAGTCACAGGGGTAACCATTTCAACCAAATTTAGACTGTATTCTAGCCAATACAGTCAGAGAGGGCTTTCTCTTGTCACAAAGGAAAGAAACACATATATATAAATATTTGGACAACTCGCAGAAGGCTATATTTTTTATGGTAACAAGACGTTGATAGATTTAAAAATGGTAGAACAAATACACAAGAATATCATTGGGAAATGGACTCAAATCCCAAATCAATTAAGGGTATTATAGAAAAAATGAGAGAGGGAATTTCCTTTATATTATGAGGCAAAGTAAGCAGCAAAAATAGTCAAATATCTTGAAAGGGTGGTAAGGGGAAAAGGGAAAAAATCCTATTGAAACAAGAGGCACCTATATGTGGATGAATCTCTTGCACCGCCTTTAGTAGAATAAATAACATAGGCTGATATCTGTAGTGGAGCATAGGAGAAGAATTCCAAGGAATTTACCAGAACACAATAACAAATGTAGCACCTGATACGAGGAGCGCTTAACTGAGAGTGAATTCCTTGTATACTAATCTACAGTGCATTAGCAGAAATACACAAAAATGAAAGTGATAAACAGAAAACACAGATTGAATGCAACCATCGTGATGAATATCAGAATCACCGGAGGATATTTCTCATTAATACCTCCAAGAAAGTTACATAGATGGAAAAAAAAGAGAATAATGATATTTGAATGTAAATTCCAACCCTTTCCTCATCAATTGAGGACATATTTATAATGCTATGGATCCCTGGACCAACCTCGAAATAGAGCCTAATTATATTACAAAAACTGGGAATCAAATCCTAGATCATCATTCAAATCCTAACGACTCTTTGAGGTGGAAGGCCTACCATGATTTTTTACCCAAAATCAGCCTTACAATGCAGTAGAAACATTGGAACTAAAATAGAAACATGGAATAAGAGCAACATGCTCGCTTGCTCTAATGGTGACATCCAAACTCCTCCCAATGGTTTCAGTTTCTCAAGCATGAACCACATAATTGAATCTCACCCATACTCTAACTGAGTTTCACATCCGTGCTGACCCCTTTTCCCCTGTGTACTTTGTGTTGAGCAGGGTTGCTCCTGACCGTAGATATCGTTCACCCAAATATCAGTCATTTCCTACTATGACCCTTTACGTGATTTCACAATCATCCTCGGGTTCACTTCCTCACACCTTTGGCCGACAAAAAATCTCTACATCGTTGATCTGGACCACACTATATCTTCGTCGTTGTGAGATGCGAGACCCTTGAGCATGTTGCAACAGATTCCTTTGTTAACCATCATGCACTTCCGACTCATGAAACCCTTCGTCACCATGGATCAAGCGCATCATCGGATCTTGTTCGTTCTTAAGCACAGGCCCTACTATCCCTTCATAGTACTTTATCTCATTAACCGTCGTGCATGTTGTCGCTGCAAATTGTTTTCCCCTCATAGTTCACAAGTGTAAGAGGATCACAGTCGTAGATTCTTGAGAGAGATACAAATTTTTTGATCCTCTACAATTTAATGGATCACGCACCTTCCTTTTGACAAAATTGTTCCTTTCTTGTCATCGATCTATCTTGGTCGAGCGCTTGCATCTTTGATTTTTTGGGTCGGTGGGATTTAGTCGCATTTATTTGGGTTTAATCTCTTCAATTTCACCTATCGATCTTATCGTCCCTTAATCTCTAGACAAGCTCGATCCCATATGCTGGTTCCCTTCAAAATATTAGCATTGGTGTGAGCCAGGTGCTAACAGTTAATTCAAAGAGATCGATAGTTCAGATCGTGATCAATATTAGATCAACTATTGAGAATGGGTTCCACTGATTAGAGGTGCAAGCTTATTAAAGTTGTGGAAGAAAATTTGCGAGAGACAAACTGCGGAAGCAGTTCAAGGAAAAGTAAAAAATTCAACCCACAATTCGCAATTTCCCAAAGAGATTTTTGGAATGGAGCTTGCAGAAAGCTAGCTTGTAGAAACAGAGTTGCAGAAAGGTAGCTTGTGGAAATAGAGTTGCAGAAAGGAGTTTTCAGATCTAGAATTCTTGTGAAATCCATCTCACCACCAGTTAGAAATCCACTCTTCATGAAAGTTGGAGAAATATTTGGCCAAGTTTCCAAATTCAGAGGTTTGTTAAATGTAGAGAAAATTATTTGTTGGAAAAGCAGTTGGGATATGGAAATTTAAGGTTCCCACTGGCATCAATTGGTATCAAAGCATAAAATGAACTCTACATGTATTGAAGGAAACCATCACACAATTCGCTCTTAGAATGAGATAATTGTCTTTTTGTTTTCAATTATAATTATAATTAACCGTGAAAAAAAAATTTGCGGACATAGAAGGTGTGCTTTAGATTTGGAGTTTGATTCTAGCCACAGAAAAGTGAATAAGAAATCCTTAGAATGATTTAACAGGAACATACATGGAGTTATGATGCATGAAAAGAGTTTGCTAATACCCTTGAATAACGGATGGATGTAGAGACAAGAAAGGAAAAGGGTGATTTACCAAAGTGAAGATGAGTGGGTGAAAAAGATCAGGAAGAGGACCTTTGAAGGTATGGGATTAATATTTTATGATAATTTTAGGCTTTGATGACAGATTGCAGATAGAAAATAAAATTTGGTAGTCGTAACAACTGAAAGAGATGTTCTCAAGAACAATTATGTTCTTGATGATGAAAAATGATAAGGGGAGATTTTTTATCCAACTATACAAGTGGAAAAGTATTAAAGGTATGGACTAATTGATGTTTTGTTTAACTTTGGTTATAGGAATTTTTTGAAACAAACAGGGAAGGTTTGATAGTAGCAAAGGTAGCTAGAGGAGATGTATCAAGGATAATTGTATTCTTGAGGAAGAGTTTGTGAGCTATTAAAGAAAAGAGAAATAAGTGGCAGAACCTAAAGAGACAAAAAAGGTTGGACAAATAGGGAACAAGTTGAATGTTCTCATAGAAGAAGTAGACATGTAGAATCTGAAAGGAGAAAAGGAAGTTTCTCAAGAGGTTCTAGAGGAGAAGAAATAGAGATACCAAAAGGAAAATCTCAAGGAGAGATAGCTTGCTAAGGTATAGTAGCGGGTATGGATACTTGTTGAAGGTAAAGGATTAGCTACAGTCTAAACGTGAACAAGATGAAGTTCACAGAGAAAGTGAAAAAGGAAATGAAGATGATGACTACTAGAATTCATTTCAAAGGTTCAAATAAAATCCACAGTAGAAGAAAAAATCTCTGTTGCCAAATTTCTGTGGTGATAGGTTGTTGGAGATGTAATCGGAAAAACCACAGTATCGAAATGACGAGGTCGACGTGGAGATGATTCTACAGAAAGAGGACTAGAAGTATGGTTGGATAGTGAGAAGGAAGAAAATGACATGTCATTCACTCCAAGTGAAGCTAAAAGAAGAAATCAAGAGAGTTGAGTCTGAGATGGAAGTTTCATATTGTGAACATGAACAGGGTTGTTTGCTTGGAGAAGATGTGAGTGAGGATGAGGAAGAGATACTAACTGAAAGTCTCATGGATTATGTAAAGAGTACATATCAAATTATGGAGGAGATGACTGTGAGGCCAAATGAGACCAAGGGGTCTTATGTTTTTGAGATTGATTATTTGTTTATGATTACAGGTTTTGTTGCAAATGATAGGATTTATTTTGAAACTATCTTAAAATTTGATGAAGTCAAATATGATGAAGAAAGTATCTCAAATGAGGAAAGGTCTGAAGTATTAAAGAAAAAGGAAATCATTAACAAGTTGCTTGATAGAGGAACACAATCAATTGGGGCTGATCTGAGGGTGAAGGAAGAAAAAGAAATGTACAAAGACATTTCTATAGGGAAGAATTAGAATTGCATTCTCATGAAGGAAAAAGTTGAACAATCACCTTGGATTGTCATGGAGTCTGAATAAGAAGAAGATGTGTTTTCCAAAGGTATGAAAGCAAAGTATAATTCTATTGTAATAAGAGATGATATGGTATCCTATGAATATTGTACACATCCTATAGCTCATACTATTGAAGAAATAGATTATGGGGAAAGTTTGATGTTGTGCTCAGACCAACATAAAAGAAGGATACCCACAGGGACTTCAGAGTCTCATTTTTTGAAACCGATTTTTGCTGTGTGTTTGAAGGTACTGAAGAAAGTGAAGGTAGATAGAGGAATAAATCCATCATAACAAAGGAAGAGACCATATTTTCTGAAAAGGGTGATCAATACCTAGAAGAATGTGCTATTGCAAAGTTGGCTAATGCAGACAAAGAGAAACTTTTTAACCTTAGAAATTATGATGAAGAGTTAGAAATGTTGTAATATTGGTCGATCAATCCAAGGATTGATAAATATGAATTCTTAATGTTTGGTTGCAGCATTGAAAAGGAGAAGAGAAAAGGTTGAAACATTAAAATTTCTTGTGAGCTATTGGATAGCAGCAAAGAGCCAAGAGAACAACAACAATTTCAGAACAACAAGATGCAAACGTACCATCCAAAGGATAGATTGGACATGGATATTGAAGAAATAAGGATGTTGATGGTGAAGGTGTCTTAGAAAGGGAATGAAGAGAAAATGAATATTTACATCAGCAAAGCATAGAAACTAAGTAGCAGCAGAAGATAGATGACGAAGAAAGATTGCAGAAGAAAAGCTAATGGAGAACTACAGCAAAAGGTATGGAATCTAGGAGAATTACAACTAGTAAGAAGATAACATGAAAACCATGAAGCAAATGGAAAGATTCAGCATAAGGTTTGAGATCCATGCATACTGAAGATGGAATATTATGATGAGGAGGTCATATTTCTTTCTTCCAGGGGAGTCTAATGCAGGTGCATCCTTCTCTCCATCCAAATCCAAGCCCAATGTTTGGATTATACCTAGTAGGGGCCTTCATTTTTTGACTTAATATTCCTTGGATTGTTATATTGTAAATAAACCTATGTTTAAGTGTGATTCTATATGGATGATGACTCATTTATGTAACATTTCCGACCCTCCGACCGACGAAGAGGATGCTACCATGGCCTTAACCATCCAGGAAACCAGCCCCATGAACATGTGCATTCATAAAATACTGAAACAAAATGCATTGAAGTATAACATACACAAATACATAATTATTTATCATACATAGTAGAAGCAACATACATTCATACAAGCATTCAACATGTTCACCATATTCATTAATAGTAAAATGATTGTAGGAGTAATATAGACAAGATTACTTATCTTATGAATAAATCGTTCCGCAACCAGCTACATCACTAAAGCATTCCACCCAACCATAGGCTAGCATGCTTATAAATCTCTCAGCAATGCTACCACCCCTGAGCTGGGCATGATTCCCTAAGGAATAAGGAACAAGAAGACTTACACATAGCCAAGGATACACAAAACATAGCCAAGCCAACACAGTTGGGTTTATCAGGCCATCAAGGATCTGGGAAAGGCTAAATGCTAAGCTGGTGAGCCTATTACAAAGCTAGGAACACCTACACCAGAACTAGCCTGACTTCTAAGACACCCACACACACCCAACACAAGGAATCAGTCCCTTCTCTGCTACACAGTCCCTCAGGCCCTGACTCTCCTTCCAGTGCTATTCAGGGGTTGTGGTGAAGAAATCCAACCCTCTAGCTCTGTCTATGTGGTTTCCAAACACACCAGGTTTATCAAGCAAAACAAGCCCCCATCCCTACTCCCAACACAGTCCGAAGACCAACCACTGCAAACATGTAGTCACACAAGTGATTCACAGCTTGGTTAAGGAAAACAACTCCTGAGTCATTCTTGGCCCTATCATTACCAAAATGACTCACAAAACAATCTACACCAGCCCCCAAAATGTAAAGAAGACCCCAACAAAACACAACATAAGGGAGATCACAGCAAACCCATGAATCAATCTGTGAGGAAAATATACCCCTACACCATCTGCAAAATTCGGAGATGAAAACTGCATGAGTAAAACCAGGAAAATCCTGTGCGTGAGAATGAGAAAAACTCCCGCCCCTACGTGAGGATGAACAACTCTGCCTATGCATGAGGAAGAGCCAACAATGGAGAGAATGGCGTAGTCAAGAGAGTGAAATGAGGGGCATAGTCATTCTTATTCCCATTGTGAGGTTCAATTCGTTGGTGGAGTGTGTGTGTGGGCAAGGACTGACAGTCCTGCCACACTCCACTCCCAGCCATAACTACCTCAACTACTCAGCAAAACATTAAAGTGGTAGTTGGATAAGATAAGGAAAGATGGGAAATTCAAACAAGGTGGTGACACATGGATTTCCCCCCCCATAGCCCAAGGTTTGACATCCCCCACCCTTAACCTTATGATAGTCATGCCCCTTCTCAATTTAGTTGCCATGAACATAGCTATTTGGGGTTCATTTTAACTAAAGATGCATATTTACATGATGACAAAACTTAATATATGCCGTATACCACGATAGACCATCGGCAACGATTCCGTTCACCAAAACATAACACAATTAAATCGATGGTGGGGATTTTTCCTTTAGCTCCACATCGCGATTCATTACAATATATACATCATGTACGTTTAATGCAATGGGGTCAAAACTGTGGTGTTACATTCCCCTCCCCCTTCAATAGCACTGTCCTCATTGCTTTACAAAATTTGAACAAAATGCTACACTGGTATCGCCTCAATGTTCCATATAATTGAACAAAAATGGATGTGCCAATCACATGGCATCCTCCAGCTCCCATGTAGCCTCTTCAGGTCCGTAGTGCTCCCATTGCACCTTTACCTGACCTATGGCTCGGTTCCGGAGTATTGTGACCTTCCTGTCAAGGATGCGCATTGGCTCAGTTTGGAACTCTCCCTCGGGTTCCACCTAAATCACATCCCAATTTATCACATGGTTAGGATCATGTACATATCTCTTAAGCAAAGAAATATTAAAAACATTATGAGCTCTAGTACTAGCAGGAAATGCAAGTCTATATGCAACTAGCCCTATTCTCTCAAGCACTTCAAACGGCCCACAATATCTTGGTCACAGCTTGGCACAACTTCCAAGATTCAAGGAACTCTTCCTTGCCCTCACTCTGAGGTAAACATGATCCCCAACACTGAACTCCCTTTTCACCCTATGCTTATCTGCATAGCTCTTCTGTCTATCCTATGCTGCTTTCAGAATCTGCTTGATCTTTACAATCTCTTGCTCCATTTCCTTGAGCAATTCTGGTCCAACCACAATCCTGTTCACTGGGTTATCCCAAGTCACTGGTGTCCTACACCTTCTTCCATACAAAGCTTCATACGGACTCATCCCCAAGGATTCCTGCTATCCATTGTTATAAACAAACTCTACCAAGTGCAAGTAATCTTCCCACTTGGTTGGTTTGTCCATCACGTACATGCGAGGCATATCTTCAAGCACCTGATTAACTCTCACTATCTGCCCATCTGTCTGAGGATGGTATGTAGTGCTGAAGTTTAGCTTTGTACCCAAATCTGCAAACAACCCCTTCCAAAAGTTGGAAGTGAACTTGACATCTCTGTCAGAGACTATTGCCTTCGGCAATCCATGCGATTTGAATATCTCCTTCATGAATATCTTTTCAATGTCATCCGTCTTATGTGAATACTTCACCGGTATAAAATGTGTTGCCTTTGTCAACTTGTCCACCACAACCATGATGGAATCATGTTGTCTCCAGGTCATCGGTAATCCTGTAATAAAATCCATGGAAATAACTTCCCATTTCCATTCTGGAACTGGCAAAGGCTGCAACAAGCCTTCTAGATGTTGATGCTCAACCTTTACCTATTGACATTTCATGCACCTCAAAATGTACTTAGCCATATCCCTTTTCATTCCTGGCCAAAAGTACTACTTTCTAGCTGTAGCAATGGTATTTTGGTATCTTGGGTGACCGAAATACGGAGCTTGATGGATTTCATCCATAACAACTCTCCTCAAACCTGCTACATCTGGAATATAATTCTACCTTTATAAGTGAGAAGCCCATCTTCTTCCAATTTATATCCCTCATACCTCTTCTCAAGACTTTGCTGTTGCAATTTGTCTTTTACCTGCTCATACAATTCATCTCCAGCAGCATGACTGACAATTTGCTACTTCAAATCCAATTGGCAAATACTAAGAGATGCCACATGCATTTCTTGCATCTTCCTGCTGAGTGCATCAGCTACCTTGTTCTCCTTTCTCTTTATGTGCTTGATTTCAAAATCAAACTCACATAGAAATTCCAGCCATCTTGCTTGTCTAGCATTCAGAGTAGGCTAATCAAGAAAATACTTCAGTCCACAGTGATCTGTTCTGAGCTCAAATCTCCTGCCCATCAAGTAATGTCTCCACATCTTGAGAGCATGTACTATGGCTGCAAGCTCTAGATCATGGGTGGAATATTTCTTCTTATGCTCCTTCAGCTTTCTTGACTCATAACATATCACATGGTTGTCCTGCATAAGGACTCCTCCAAGCCCTTGTCCACATGCATCAGTACACACCACAAAATATTTCTCCGGATCTGCAACTTTCAATACTGGTGCACTAGTGAGAAGATTCTTCAACCTTTGGAAACTTTCTTCACACCTCGATGTCCATTCGAACTTCATCCCCTTCTTTTGCAAAGAAGTGATGGCATGTGCAACTTTGGAGAATCCCTCAATGAATCTCCTGTAGTATCCTGCAAGTCCCATAAAAGATCTTACATCTGTCACATTTCTTGGAGTAGACCAATTCATAATGGCTTCAATCTTTTTAGGGTCCACAGATATACCCTGCTCTGAGATAATGTGACCCAGGTATTGAACTCTATCTCTATAGAAGTCACATTTGCTTATTTTTGCATACAACTGGTGCTCCCTAAGCAATTGCAATGTCAAATTCAAATGCTCTTCATGCTCTTTCTCATTCTTAGAATAAACAAGAATGTCATCAAGGGAAACAAGAACAAACTTGTCCAAATATCTGCTGAAGACACTATTCATAAGGCACATAAATGTAGCTGGTGCATTTGTGAGACCAAATGGTACCACTACAAACTCATAATGTCCATACCTTGTCCTGAAGGTTGTCTTATGAATGTCTTCATCCTTTATTCTCACCTAATGGTAACCAGACCTCAAGTCAATCTTGGAAAATACCTTTGCTCCTCTCATTTGATCAAAGAGCTCATCGATCCTAGGAAAAGGATATTTATTCTTCACAATAACCTTGTTCAATTGTTTGTAATCAATACATAACCTGAGTGCACCATCTTTCTTCTTTACAAACAGAACTGGTGCTCCCCAAGGAGACACACTTGGCCAGATATACTTCCTTTCCAATAACTCTTGTAGTTGCATATTCAACTCTAGCATCTCCGGTGTACTCATCCTGTAGGGTGTCTTGGACACTGGTGCTTCTCCTAGTACAAGTTCAATTATGAAATCAATGTCCCTCTTCGGAGGAAGCCCTGGAATCTCATCAGGAAACACATCCTTGAATTCCTATAACACCTAATAGTCCTCCAACCTAGGAGTTTCATCTCTTGATGTCTCCAAAATATGAGCTGCATACAACTGGCAACCCTTCCTACAGAACTTATTTAACTACATTGCTGAAACCTGCCATACTGAAATCACCTTTGGAATACCTTTCACAAATACTATGTTCCCCTCTTCATTCATGCATTTGAAAGTCTTATTGTAACAGTCAAGCTTCACCCTGTGAGCTTCTAACCAATCCATTCCAATGAGAACATCATAGGAACCAAGCGGTAGAACATTCAAATCTACACAAGTGACCAATCCATCCATGACCAATGGACATTTCTCTACCACTTCACTAACGTTTCTCTTAGTTCCAGTGGCTAGCTGAACTAACCAAGACTTCGTATGCTTTACTTTCTTAAAAGCACAAATCTTCACTACTCTAGGAGTAATGTAACTATGAGTAGAACCAAGGTCAATCAAAATAGAAATAGATTGTTCAACAATCTTACCTGCAACTTCAACCATAGCTAACTGGTGATTTGTTTGGCAGTCTTCCAGTGCTGTGTAAATCCTAGGGACTGCCCTTACTACTTGACCCACTGTTTTTGCTTCTTGAATGTTGAAAGCTGGCCTTGCACTCTCATTCTCGAGTGGACAATTTCTGCGCATGTGGGGTCCTCCACATTTCCAACATTGAAGTGGCCCTCTATTCTGTTGTGGATCCTTAGGATTTTCTCTTGTCACTCCAATTGGCTTACTCGGAGCTTAAGATGGATGCTTCTGCTGATTCCTGAAGTTAGAAGGTTTGAAGCCTTTCCTTCTTTGGTCAAACTTCTCATTTTTCTTATCCTTCCATGCCTTATGGTAATTCAAATTACCTTTTCTTTGCTCATAGCAATACTTATCCTTCCTTATTACTTCTTCAAGAGTTCTAGGTTCATAAAACTCAATTCTATCTTTGTAATACTAAGGTAATCCACTCAGAAAATGCTGGACCTTCACTTTTTCATCTCTGATGTACCAGACATACCTCAACAGCTCCAAAAACTTATTTGCATATTCTTCCATGGTCCGCTACCCAAATCTCAGCTCATGGAACTCCTTAATCTTGTCATCATAATACCTGTCAAAGAGGTATTTCTACTTGAAATACTTCTTGAACTGTTTCCACTTAAGCCTCATTTCACTGATCCTCTTTACTTGCTTGAAGTGTTCCCACCAAATGGATGCTCTTCCATTCAGATTGAATATGGAAACTCTTGCCTTCATGTTTCCTGAATAGTCATGCACTTGAAAGTACTTCTTTATTCCAAGAATCCAAGCTTTAGCCTCTTGTTCAGTCTTTACCTCACTATCAAATGTAGGAGGTTTATATTTCCTAAATTCATCCCGAGAGCAGTCCCTATAGTGTCTCTTTCTTTTTCATTTACGAGAAGAAGAATTGGAATCCCCTTTGGATTATTCAAAATTAGATGATCCACTAGAATTCCTTCTCCTTCTCCAAGTACTGCTCTTACTGCCTTCTGGTCTTCCTGTACCTCGTCCAGAGTCTATCTTTCTTTGCAATTCTGTCAAACTATGCAACATTGCAGCATTCACCTGATGCTTCTCTTTCTAGGTTTTGATCAAGCTTCTCATGGTGGCTACAACATCTGACAGTGTCTCTTGGAATCTCCTCCCATTGGACTTAATGTCATCATTCCCATTACAAAAAATTTCTCCCATGGCATCTTCTGCTCGCTCGTAACAATCGCGAGCATCATACCCATCATGGGTTCTCATGACTGAACCACCTCTGGCTTTACCACACTGTTCTCTCTGGAGTACTGCTCTTGGAAGTTATCTAAAGTTCTGCAAATGTGTTTGTATCAAACTGTTAGATGCATAATATTAATATAAATCAAAATTACTTACCTTTTCTTCTGGAAATTCATAAAACAACAATTATGCAAAAACACATAATTTTCTCTATTTCATATTCAGCTCTGTGACCATGAACAGTCTGCTGAAATCTACTGAAAACCAACTGAAGACAGTCAAAAGTGCTCGAAAAACTACTGAGAAATTCTTTTGAAAAACCCAAATTTCCTTAGGCCCAATCGGACCTCTTCCCGACTGTTCTGCTGACACTGTGGTAGTCAAAACAACTACCCCTCTGATCTGCATCGGTGATCAAGTTGACTGTGCATCGAATGCACAGTCCTTTGGGAAGTCACAACGGTAGAAAGTGTTCTTACTTCGATTTTCACGAGCAAACGTCTAGACTTCCAATCAACGATGTCAACTACTGCTCATTGGCGTTTCAATGGTTGAAACTTCTAAGTTCTTTCACTATATCGGTGAGTTACTCATCTGATTCCTTCCACTGCATCAGCCTACAATGGTCTATTATCCCATGTCTGATCAACAATAGCATAACCTATTAGTCACCTAGCTTTCCTCAATGGCGGCCAATAATCTCCTTAAGTCTTCCACAGCCATAAGTCTATCGGCGGTTGAAAGCACTAGTTGCTGCAGTGTTAGAGGGCTGGTTGACTAAGAAGCCACAACGACGGGTGACCTTCATTGAAATTTTTCTGATTGGCGATTCGATCCACTAACATTTCCCGATGGCCGATGATCTCGTGCCTTAGAGAAAATTTGAATTTTCCTCTTGTCTTGTCTTTCGTGGCGTCGACTCTTCCATCTTCTATTCATCAGGGATCCAAGTCACTATACTTCCTGTCGTTCTGGTGATCCAAATGGAAACTTACCTCCTCTGTGTCGACGATTGGCTATGTTATTGCATCGGATGATTAGTATTCTAGGAAACCACAACAACGGAAAGCGATCTCACTGTGGGTTCCACGGACATTATCGGCTGCCAGACCTACTAACCATCGGGTGGATAGTGTCCTAGACTGGCGCAATGTTGAATCCTCAAACCTTTAATGTACTTGATCGGCAACCCAATCCTCAATAAATTTCTAATGACCTTATACTTCAACAAAATTTTCAAATTTTCTTCTCATCGGCTGTCAAAAGTACTAATCACTACGGCGTCGACGATTGAAGCCTCTATCCGTTGGAAGGATAGTTCACTGCCTAGCTACAATGACAAATGTTCAATCCACTAACCATCACCAACGACTGACGACTCCAGGACTTAGAATTTTTTTTGAAATTTCCCCTTTAGTATTCCTTTTCGCCACTTGATCGGCTCAATTTTCTTCTTTTTGTCGGCGAAATAATTCCATCAACAGCCGCAATGGAGGAACACCATCTTTGATCTTCTTTTGCTCGACGGCCCAATCTACTAATGCTTTTCGATCAGCGAACTAATCTTGACCGGCATTGGCAGTCGAAGCCTTTCCCTATCGGAAGACTAGTGCTCTAGGCTTCCGCAATAGCGGATGCACGAAACACTATCTTCTTCTGATAGCCGATGATTTCAGGCCTTAGAAAATTTTTTAAACTTTCTTTATTGGTCGAAACCACTAAGCGCTATGTGTCGGCGATCGGAGCAGTGGTGGTTGAACTTCTAATCATCGGCATGCTAGTCCACACGGAAGCCGCAACGGTAGGCTGAAAACAACTAAGTTCTTCCGCAGTGTCGGCGAACCCAACAACTATTTTTCCCCAACAGGCGTCGAACACTTAGAAAATTTTCCGCAATTTTCCTTCCAACTGTCCTCCATTGGTGTGTTTTTTCCTAGCTCTCTGCTACATCAAAAGTCCATCCCACTAAGTTTTCTGATGAACCGATAGTTCAGACACTTAGACAAATTTTGTGAATTTCCCAGTCATTCACTAATTTCTCCTGGGAAGAAGCCAACATGCCTCTGCTAACTGGTCTTTCACAGCCCATAGATGCCCATGCTGCAACTCGCAAGCTCTGATACCACACTGTAACGTCCCCGACCCTCCGACCGGTGAAGAGGATGCTACCATGGCCTTAACCATCCGAGCAACGAGCCCCATGAACATGTGCATTCATAAAATACTGAAACAAAATGCATTGAAGTAGAACATACACAGATACATAATTATTTATCATACACAGCGAAGTAACATACATTTATACAAGCATTCAACATGTTCACCATATTCATTAATAGTAAAATGATTGTAGGAGTAATATAGACAAGATTACTTATCTTATGAAGAACTTGTTCCACAACCAGCTACGTCGCTACAACGTTCCACCCAACCATAGGCTAGCATGCTCCTAAATCTCTCAGCAATGCTGCCACCCCTGAGCTGGGCATGATTCCCCAAGGAATAAGGAACAACCGGGCTTACACATAGCCAAGGATACACAAAACACAGCCAAGCCAACACAGTTGGGCTTATCAAGACATCAAGGAGCTGGGAAAGGCTAAATGCTAAGTTGGTGAGCCCATTATAGAGGTAGGAACACCTACACCAGAACTAGCCTGACTTCTAAGACACCCACACACACCCAACACAAGGAATCAGTCCCTTCTCTACTACATAGTCCCTCAGGCCCTAACTTCCCTTCCAGTGCTATTCAGGGGTTGTGGAGAAGAAAGCCAGCCCTCTAGCTCTGTTTGTGTGGTTTCCAAACACACCAGGTTTATTAAGCAAACCAATCCCTCATCCCTACTCCCAACAAATTCTGAAGACCAACCACTGCAAACATGCAGTCACACAAGCGATTCACAGCTTCATTAAGGAAAACAACTCCTAATTCGTTCTTGGCCCTATCGTGTCCAAAATGACTCACAAAACAATCTACACCAGCCCCCAAAATGTAAAGAAGACCCCAACAAAACACAACGTAAGGGAGATAACAGCAAACCCATGAATCAGTATGTGAGGAAAGTATACCCCTACATCATCCACAAAATTTGTAGAGGAAAATTGTGTGAGTAAAACCAGGAAAATCCTGTGTGTGAGAATGAGCAAGACTCCCGCCCCTGCGTGAGGATGAACAACTCTGCCTATGTGTGGGGATGAGCTAACAATGGAGAGAATGGCATAGTCGAGAGAGTGGAATGAGGGGTGTATTCATTCTTCTGCCGATCGTGAGGTTCAATCTGCTGGTGGAGTGTGCGTGTGGGCAAGGACAGACAATCCTACCACACTCCAATCCCAGCCATAACTGCCTCAACTACTCAGCAAAACATTAAAGTGGTATTTGGATAAAACAAGGAAATATGGGCAATTCAAACAGGGTGGTGACATGTGGATTTCCCCCCCCCCATAGCCCAAGGTTTGACATCCCCCACCCTTATCTTTATGAGAACCATGCCCCTTCTCAATTTAGTTGCCACGAACATAGCTGTTTGGGGTTCATTTTAATTAAAGATGCATATTTACATGATGACAAAAATTAATATATGCCGTATACCACGATAGACCATCAACAACGATTCTGTTCACCAAAACATAACACAATTAAATCGATGGTGGGGCTTTTTCCTTTAACTCCACACCGCGATTCATTACAATATATACATCATGTACATTTAATGCAATGGGGTCAAAAGCGGGGTGTTACAATTTAGGTGAGTCACTATGTGAATGACTAAATCATTGAATCAAAGTGTGAGTCATGTCACAAATACCTCATTTAATGCTAGCGAGTCATAGGATAGCATGAAGAGTTTTGCTTTATTTAGAATTTGTTAGCATATTATTGAATTTGGAAGGTAGCCAAGAGGATCCTCCAATATATTCAGGGAACCAAGACCTATGGCATTCACTATGCTGCAGACTTCGAGCTAGAGTTGGTTGGTTACACAGATTCTGATTGGGCGGATTCTATTGATCGGAAGTCTACTTATGGATATGTCTTCATGTTTGGTCGTGGCCCCATTTTCTAGTCTAGCAAAAAGCAGGCCACCATAGCATTGTCTTCAGCAGAGACCGAGTACCGAGGAGTGGTGAATGCTTGCATCAAAGCTGTTTGGTTGCAAGGCATTCTTTCAGAGTTTGATCTTGGTAGTACTTTGTCCACTTTCGTATTTTGTGAAAATCAAAGTGCTATTAAGATATCCACAGATCCAGTTACCAGGAAGAGGACCAAGCATGTAGAGATACACATGCACTATATCAGGGAATTAATGCATGATAGGACCATCATTCTACAATACTGCCCTACTCATGAGCAGATTGCAGACATCTTCACCAAGAGATTTTTAGAAAATAAGTTCACTTACCTCTGTTTATTGTTGGGGGTGAGTTCATCAAGGTGATCAGACTACTTTCAGTGTTCATCTTGGGGGGGGGGGGTCGGGTTCCCACTAGGTTTTCCCTCTTTTCCTCACTTAGATTTATTTTTTATCATTGTTTGAGTTACAATATTGTACAGGGTGACCTATGACCTTTGTTTCCATGGCCCTAGCATTTCATGCACTTTATGTTTCTACTTCTCTTGAGTATAGCTTAAGTGGGGGTGTTGGATACATTTACCCACCATGCACACTTAATTTGTCCAATTTGGCCTTATTAAACCACAATCCTAAGTTTTATTGAATTAATTGGCATCAGATGAGCACACCCATGCCTACGTTCAGTCAAGGAGGTCAACTAAGCCTTCTCCTTCATTCGGGAAGGCTAACTAGGCTTCCTCCTTCAAACAAGGAGCACTCTGGGAGTGATATGAGTGTTATAAATTCACCTAATTGCTAACTGATGGTTACAATCAGTTGAGCTAAGTGGTACAAGTGCCTCCACTCATTGTATTGATTATTTTTATTAATATTTATGAACTAGAGTCAACAGGGGCACCTCCAACCACCTCTGATGACTAGTTTGACTTCAGTTAACCTCATCAGGGTTCATTGGAGTTAATGATGCACTACCACTTATTGGTTGGCATTCAGTGACATGTGTCTAAGCTACTTTTATTTAGAATCAGTCATCCATTGCACTCCTACCTTAGTTAGGACTCAGTTGAGTCAATCAAAACTTGATTAGTTGGTTAACTAAGTGTGTTTACTATGGCTTATAGTCAGTTAAGATGCACCCATTCATTCAATTCAAATGACCTCCTTGAGGATTTGAATTGTCTTATCATTCATGCACCTTGCATGATCATTGTATTGTATTATTCATTCTTTATTGATTATACAAAGTTGCTACTTCCATTACAGCACCATTATGCCAATTTTATGCTTAATTGTATGAAATATTTGAGACTATGTTTTTAGTCTCTAGATCACTGTGACAAATTAATATGGTATCAGAGCTCATGGTGGGACGAAGCTTAGATCTCTCAAAAACATGGTTTTTGACAGATCTTGCATGAAAAATTGAGCAAAGCTCAAAATTCCAGCACTACACCAAAAGCAAAGGCTTACCACTTAATACCCCAAGTTAAGGAATTGTTGATCAAGCTTGCTTGATCAACTATGTTGGGTGTGATGAAAGCCTAAAATGTGCAGGTTGTTTGACCTTATGGTGCCCCTTTTGTTGTGATTTGCGGGTTTTAACTGGTGAAAAGCATTCGCTCCAACAGTTTGAGATGGCTTCTTCTGTAGAACTCTTGACTCCATTCAATTTCCATTCATGGAAAGGAGATATCGAGATCCAACTACGTTCCAGAGGACTCTATCAGGTCACTATGGACACTAAAGAAGAGCCTACTTCTATGACAAAAAAAGCTAGATTCTTGAACAAGAAAGATGAAGCATTCGGATTCTTGTGCCTCTCTATTTCTCGAGATCTTCTTTTCCATCTCTTGGGATTGAAGACTCCAAAGGAAAATTGGGACAAATTGGAAACCCTGTATGGAAAAAAGGATGATTTGAGAGTATACCAGCTTGAAAACGAGTTGATGTCTCTCCAACCTTCCAATTTCGAGACTTTAAATGATTTTTTCACAAAGTTCAAGCACATTGTCTTACTGTTGAAGCAATGTAAGGTGGAGAAGGAGGATTACCATCTCATCCTCGCCATTCTCTCCAAAATTGGAGTTGATTATTTGGTGTTTGTCTCTAGATTCTGTGTGGGGAAGCTCACAACCCCTAGATGGAAGATGCCTTCTCCCAATGCCTTCATTGAGTCCCTAACAAGTGAATATGATAAGCTTGTCCAGATGGGGATCATCAGATCCTCCCGTGATCAAGCCCTCTATGTCTCAGGGATTAAAGATATGAAGGGTAAAAGAAAGCAGCAGAAGAACCCAAAAACCAAATTCAAAGCTCCTAAGCATAAAGTTGAAAACCAGCAACATGAAGAGCCTTCCGGATCGAAGAAGAACAAAAGCAAAGGGCATCATGGGAAGGAAAAGTCAAGTGTTCATACTGTGGGAAGGGCCTCCAATGAACATGCCTGGATGAAAAATAAATTTGATGAAGCTACTTCTCTTCTTGATAAAAATCAAATCAATCTTCTAGAAATCTTTCAGAGAAGAGATCAACAAGATCGTGAACCACAGCATGAAAGAGGTCATGCTCTCATGGCAAGCACTTCGAACTCCAAAGCTATATTGATAGATTTTAGAGCTTTGAATCATATGATGGATGAAAGAGACTCTTTCTCATATTTGGAGACCACCAAATCCATTCGCATCCACATGGGAGATGACTTCACAATCATATCCAAAGGACAAGGTACTGTAGATCTTGAGCATGGTTATTTTTCCAATGTTTCGTATGTACCATCTCTTGCATCAAAACTCCTAAGTGTTTATAAAATTATAGATACGGGAGTTCCCAAGAGAGTCTCATTTATCCTATATGATGTCGATATCACAGAACTTGCATCCAGAAAATTTGTAGCAAAAGGCCTTACAAACCATCATGCAAAATCCTACGAGTTCTGCCATTTTGTGGCGGATGCAAAGCCCACCGCATTGCTGACTCATGGAAATGAAGTTAGTAGACTGTGGCATGAGAGGTTCAGCCACTTGAACTTCGAATACTTGCAACAATTATAGAATAATTCTATGGTTGAAGGCCTCCCGATCATCAAAGATACCATTGTAATTTGCAAGGGTTGTGTTGTTGGAAAGCACCCTTAGCATAAGTTTGATCGAGGGAAGGCAAGCCGAGCATCATGCATCTTGGGACTGATGCATGCTGATATCAGTGGTCCCATGCCTATCATATCCATGAATGGATCAAGGTACGTTATTACTTTCATTGATGACTTTTCTAGATACACATGGGTATTTTTTTATCAAAAAGAAGTTGGAAGTCTTGGAAAAATTCACTAAATTGAAGGCCTTGATTGAGAATGCATATGGACAAAAGATAAATATTTTAAGATATGATAATGGTGGGGAGTATGTCAGTAATTATTTACTGCATATATGTTCCCAAATTGGTATTCAAATCCATCATTCAGTCCCCTACACTCCCCAGCGGAGAGGAAGAATCGGTCTCTCAAGGAGATGACCACTTGTATGCTGGAATCAAAGAAGTTGGCTGCAAATTTGTGGGATGAAGCCATGCATGCTGCAGAATATATTCAGAATATATTTCCACACTCATCCGTGAAAGGGAATACCCATTTTGAAGCATATTTAGGACACAAGCCGGATGTGTCGAATCTGAGTATGTTTGGGTCCACTGCATGGGCCCAAATTCCACTTGATAAAAGGAGGGCTTCGCAACCGCAAAGCATCAAATCCATGTTTATCAGATATCTTGATGAATCTAAAGGTTTCAAGATACTGGATATCAAAACAAAATATATCATCATTGAAATGAGTGTCATGTTCGATGAGCCTCTTCAGGAGGTAGAACTAGTGAAGGAGAAAACTGCTGAATTTCTTTCCTATTCTACTTAATATTTGGATGATGTAATTGGGGGTGATGACCCTGATTTGGATCCTCTGATTTATAATATTAGTGAATAGAAAACATCAGATTTTGAATCAGAACCTGAAGTACAAAATCGTCTCCCAACTTGGGCCCGACAGACACTCTCCTCCACAGGTGATAACATTGGAAATCCGATGATCCAAGGAGAACCCGGTCTGATTTCCAAAGAGCAGGTATTGTGCTCTCTTGTCATAATTATTTTCTATCCAAATATTGTTTTTAAATGATAATTTCAAACCCTAAGTCTTACTACCATGCTCGGAAGGATACGATAGGGCATGTTACCATGGATGAAGAGATGAATTCTCTTCAGAAAACACTACTTGGGAGCTAGTTTCTCTTCCTACAAGGAGGAAATTGGTTCAATGCAAGTGGGTGTTTCGGACTAAGGTTGTTTTTGATGGAAACACCTACAAATATAAGCCAAGGATGGTAGCAACAATTTCCTCCCAGGTCCAAGGTGTGGACTACCATGTGACTTTTGCATCGGTTGCAAAAATGGACTCCATCCGCCTAGTTTTGGCAATTTCTGCATCTAAGCACTGGGAAGTGCATCATATGGATGTTAAGTCTGCCTTTCTGCATGGATATATTCATGAGGAGACATACATGAAGCATCCTGAGGGCTACATTTCTGATCCAAATTTGGTTTGCAAACTAAAGAAGTCACTATACGGGTTAAAACAGGCCCCAAGAGAGTGGTATTCCAAGATGGATGCCTTCCTTCTCTTGCAAAACTTCCAAAGGTGTAAATCAGATCCAAATGTGTATATACAGAAGTCTGATGATCATTTGATTATTATTTTTTTATATGTTGATGACTTACTGATTACAATTAGCACAGTTACTTCTATTTCAATCATCAAAACTGCTCTCCACAATGCATTTGAAATGAGTGATTTGGGGCTCTTGAAGCAATTTCTGGGGCTCGAAATTGAGCAACATTTTGATGGGATAATGGTCACTCAGTCCAAATACATATCAGACCTATTATTCAAGTTTAACATGGCTGAATTTAATGCTGATCCATTCCATTTTCTTTCATGGATCAGCCTTGAAGAAGGAAAAAGCACACCTCCCATGGACTGCACTATTTATCAACAGTTGATAGGTAGCTTGCTCTACTTGACTCATTCTCGGCCTGATATCTATTATGCCATGAATGCTGTGTCAATATACATGCAAAATCCTCATGATATTCATTGGAAGGAAGCCAAGAGGATCCTCTAGTATATTCAGGGAACCAGGACCTACGACATTCACTATGCTATAGACTCCGAGCTAGAGTTGGTTGGTTACAAAAATTCGAATTGGGAAGGTGATTCTATTGATTGAAATTCTACTTTTGGATATGTATTCATGTTTGGTGGTGGCCCCATTTTATTTTCTAGCAAAAATAAGGCCACCATAGCATTGTCTTTAGCAGAGGCCGAGTACCGAGGAGCGGTGAATGCTTGCATCCAAGTTGTTTGGTTGCAGGGCATTCTTTCATAGTTTCATCTTGGTAGTACTTTGTCCACTGTCCTATTTTGTGAAAATAAAAGTGCTATTAAGATATCCACAGATCCAGTTACCAGGTAGAGGACCAAGCATGTAGACATACACATGCACTATATCATGGAATTAGTGCATGACAGGACCATCATTCTGCAATACTTCCCTACTGATGAGCAGATTGCAGACATCTTCACCAAGATATGTCTAGAAAATAATTTCACTTACCTCTATTCACTTTTGAGGGTGAGTTCATCAGGGTGATCAGACTACTTTTAGTGTTCAACTTTGGAGGGGGGGGTTCTCACTGGGTTTTCCCTCTTTTCCTTACTTAGATTTATTTTTGAGCATTGTTTGAGTTACATTATTGTACAGGGTGACCTATGGCCTTTGTTTTCGGGGCCCTAGCATTTCATGCACTTTATATTTCTACTTTTCCTGAGTATGGCTTAAGCGGGGGTGTTGGAGACATTTACCCACCATGTACACTTAATTTGGCCAATTTGGCCTTGTTAAACCACTATCCTAAGTTTTATCGACTTAATAGGCAACAGATGAGCACACTATGACATCAGTATGAGCACACCCATTCCTACATTCAGTCAAGGAGGACAACTAAGCCTTCTCCTTTATTCGAGGAGGCTAACTGGGCTTGCTCCTTCAAACAAGGAGCACTTCGGGAGTGATCTGAGTGTCATAAATGCACCTAATTGATAACTGATGGTTACAATCAATTAAGTTAAGTGGTGAAGGCACCTCCACTCATTATATTGATTATTTTTATTAATATTTATGAACTGGAGTCAACATGGGCACCTCCAACCACCTTTGATGACCAGTTTGACTTCAGTTAACCTCATCAGGATTCATTGGAGTTAATGATGCACTACCACTTGTTGGTTGGCATGTAGTGACATGTGCCTAAGATACTTTCAGTTAGAATTAGTCATCCATTGCACTCCAACCTCAGTTAGGACTCAGTTGAATCAATCAGGACTTGATCAGTTGGTTAACTAAGTGTGTTTACTGTGGCTTACAATCAGTTAAGATACACCCATTCATTCAATTCGAATGACCTCCTTGGGAATTCGAATTGTCTTGGCATTCATGCACCTTGCATGATCATTGTATTGTATTATTCATTCTTTATTGATTATACAAAACTGTTACTTCCATTGCAGCACCATTATGCCAATTTTATGCTTAATTGTCTGATTGTGAGACTGTTTTTTTAGTCCCTGATCACTGTGATGGATTAATAAACTGGAGGTACAAATCCAGGCAACATTTACTGGAAAATTGTTTGATTATGAGAATAAGGATGATTAGGTGCAGGAACAGGTTGTGGCTGAGGATATGGTTGTCCTCTCCATCCTTGTGACCAATATTGATGTTGTCAAAATTGAGGAGGAGGATACTAAGGTGGCCAATTATGCCAGCTAGAATTGTTCCATTTTTGAGGTGGTTGATACGGAGGATAATAGAGTGGAGGTTGTGGTGTAACATTTGGATATGTTGTTTGGTCTCTAGCTTTCCAAGGAGGTCTCCTAGATGTTTCAGCTACATCCCCACTCTTATAGATGGCTTGCAACCTAGGAAAGGATGGGCATTTATCTATTGAATGCTCTTCTGTACATATGTGACATACGGAGATGTTATTTAATGGACATTCCCTTTGGGGATGTTTAGTTCTACATATTGGACAAAAAATAGTCATGGCTGCTCGTTCTTCATCCTACCTCTTCTTAGCTTATAAAGCATCTAGTTGAGAACCCATTGCTCCTAAGATATCAGTCTTTAAATTCTCCAATAGGTTTCCTATCTCTACTCTTGTAATTCCTCCTGAACTAGGAAAATTTTCTCTTATATTTCTACTAAAAGGTTCTCAAAAGAAATTTGCAACTTCCCCCCTACTCCTAGAATAATTTTTAGACATCTCACTGATCTGTGCAATATTTTTATGGGAAATATCGCCAGCTTCCGTGAGATTAAGACTTTCTAACAAATTTTTGGAGATTCCCTTAAGGAAAAGTGTATGTATTGCATCTTCTCGGAGGTCATTATATTTTGACTTATGTAATGTATAAATGAACCTCTCGAGATAATCCCACAGGATCTCGTCTTCAAGTTGTTGTATCTTGAATATATCATGTCGAGAGTCCTTAGGTTTGCATTATTCTTGATATTTTCACAAGAATGAGGTTTTCATATCATCCCAAGTCCTGATAGTGGATTCTTCTAATCCCATGAACCATCTCAAGGCGGAATCCTTGGGTGTAGCGGGAAATATTTTTAGTTTGTGAGCATCTTGTAGATAATTGTAACTCCTACAAAGGATATCGAACTCGAACAAAAATGTGTCCAGCTCCTCATTACTTTTTCCATAGAAAGTAGGTAAGGAAGAAGGAGGCATTTTTTTCATGGTTAAATCCTGCATTGTATCTTAGATAGGGAAACCAAAGGTGGCCTCGGTTCAATTTTCCCCTTCTCCTTCATCATTTCTAACTTCATCATGATCTTTGTTTTCTCCCAGTCTCTCCATATAAGCTGGATTCTTAATGTAAATATATTTAGGAGGCTCCTTTCGAGGTGATAATGGGGTGTCCCAACATTCCTTTTCAGGAGATATCTTCCTCTGATAAACCATGTTTTTATTGAATCCTATAGGGATAGTAGGTTCTACAATATAATTTTTGATTTGCGAGATAACTAGATCTACGAAGGTTCCAAAGAGAGATTTTACTTGGGCAGGATCAACAAAGTCAAAATAATTCGAATCTCCTACTAGTGAGAAAGTTGTGTGAATTGAATTTGAAACCAGTGGAGGGATAGGGGTTTCAAATGGTTGATCCTATTGAACTTCCTCTTGAATGGGGTCTTAGGACCTTCTGTGAAGGTCCCTTCTCCTTCTATGGCTTCTCCAGTAAGATCTTCTAAGAGAGACTCCCTAGGTTTTAGGGTATAACTACTTCCTATAGGCGTCTTTCGATACCTTTTTGGTGAGTTAGTTGTTGGGGAATTACATGCCCTACGGTAGTTAGTAGAGACTTCAATAACTTTTCTGGTCTTGACAAATCTACCCTGAGGATCTCTAATTCTACTCATGAAATACTTTTAAACTAAATAAAACCTATGCTACTACTATTGCTGGATTTGGGGGGGCGTCTGTTATAATAGATGCGCAGGTTCTTACCTCTCATCTTACTGCTCCCCTGCTACCAACCTATTACTAAACTTCATAAAGAATTCTACTCTACCTTACATAACTTGACTCCCCGGCAATGAAGCCAAAAATGTTGGGTGTGTAATTATGTCTAAATTAATCCACCTATTCTATAATTATACCGGGGTTAGTAAGCTTAGAGTTGACACAAAATATATGCAAAGGTAGAGGGTGTCGTGTAAATATTTGAACAAACAAAATATCGAAAGATCTTTCAAAATGAAAAACTGAGTCAAAATCCTAAAAATTCAATATGATTAAAGTAATAAAACTAAGACAGAATGATAAACTAAACAATTTATAATAAACTTTAAACTGAAATACAATCAATAATTAACTATTCAAACGGAAAACTAGGGTACAAGGAGAACTCAACTTATAAGCAACTAGAAAACTTAATAAAAGAAGCAAGTAGAAAACTTAATAAAAGAAATATCTTTAGGTTCTATCCTACAAGTTCTCTCAACAATAATACAATCATAAAAGAGACAACCTAAAAACATACTAAGGAAAACACATATAACACTAAATCTTACATAGAAACGAATAAATCAATCTAAAAAGCATAAACACAAAATAAATAAGCAATAACATTCAAGAGACAAAAACAACTTAACACACATTCAAAACAAAAAGAAAGAAGGAAAATAATAAAACTTTAATAAAGAACCTAAAACAATTAATCTTTAACTTTAATGTTAAACAAAACTAACACCTAACTATTACAATCAAAACATAATCCAGACATCAACAAAACAAAACTAAAAACAATCTTAAAATACATAAAAAACACTAAAAACAGAACTAAGGGCTGAATGACAGACTGAACTGTGGGTCTGAAAGGGGTGGTTGAATAACAGACTAGACAGGTTGTCCGAATGACAGTATGCATAGTTAAAATGGTAAAAACTAACCTAAATGAACTAATCTTCAGCTGAAGCCATGCATATGTAATTCTAATGCATCAGAACAATAAATAAACCTATTTAACAACAAATTAACCTTAAACTAATTCATGAACAAAAGGAATCATTGCATATTAAACTAATAAATAAACTGGAAACTAACTTGCATAAATTCAAAATAGGAAAGGAAATAATAGAATTGAATATATTCTAAATTCATGAAAACATATTATCTTATATTCTTGAAAACAAAGACTGAAAGTAATGCTGGAAATGAAATAACTGGAAACAAAATGGTTGAAAGCAAATAATTGAAAGCAAGCTATGTGCACATATAACTAATTAACTTTGAAATAAAACTAAGTTAATGTATTACAAAAAACAAATAGAATAGCATTTACTATAATCTAATGAAAGCAAACTAGAAATTAAACTAGACTAGCTAAAACAGAAAAGAAACTAAGCTAAACAAAGAAAATGAACCTCTGGTTGATGAGGGGCCCTCTCAGCAATTAGGGGTGATGCCTAGCTAACTTCTACTCAAACGCAATCTTCAACAGCAATGCATACAACTCTTTATCCAGATGGTGGAACATAAATACAATGTTCAAGAGTAAATTACAGCAAGAACTCTTCTCCTAACTCTACTAACTGACTAATTTTGTAGCTAACATTTTCTCTCACACAGAGGCTGCTTTATATAACGATTTACAGGGATGAGCAAGTCGACCCTTTAGTGGTCGACTTCTCTCTAAATTTAGTCGACTATAATGGACATTTAATTAATCACAGGCCAATGCATACACATCTCCCTTCTTCACCGCGAGTCTAGTTCTTTTCATTAGACAACATACACACAGGTTCCTTCTCGAGCGCAGAAGGTATTTAGATGTGATGCATGACTCCTTCAGTGTGACTATGGACTGGTGGTGAGCAAGGGCATCATACACAGTGAGTCTTCTAGAATGCAGGTCATTCTATTCTTTAAAAGCGTAGAGTGGTGGTATTTTTGATTTAGGCAAAGGAGGCCACGAGTGATCCTTCTAGACTGAAGACACTCCTTCCTTTGAACACCTGGGAAGTGAACATCTTGGTGTTGGGCGAAATCAATGCATTGGCAATCCTTCTAGACTGATGATCATGCTATCACCTGGGTGCATGGACAACAAAACGGTTTGTAGACTGTTCCACATTTTAAATGCCCACAATTAATTCTCATCAACACACAGTCTAATGGGAGATTTGGATGAAGTGTTGAACGAAAGGCTAAGCTGCGACCTAGATACGTTGGGCATCAATCTAGGGTGAACAGAGTGTTTATCTACTAGTGTGCTTCAGGACTGGAGTCTGCAGCAACACATTTCGACATCTGGCAAACCACCAGCGAGTTTCACACAACGGGTTGAATGACGAGCTGGACACTAAGCTAGACATGCTGTGCAAAAAGCAGGTTGAATGCATTTTGTGTATTAACTTGGCCCAAAAAGATTATAAAACCTGCACATGATTATACAAACCAATTAATACATCAAATGGATTTTAATAATGTTATTTTTAATTAATAAAACCATAAAAATGATAATAATAAAATAATTTTACATAAACCTTAAAAACACTCATACCTGAGGTTGAATAATGATCTACGTGTCATAAAATATACAAAAGATAATAAAATATGTGTTTAAATGAGTAATTTATCTGCCAAATGGTAACAAATCTAGGATCAACAACTTTGAAACCAAAATTTTTCTCAAACAACTCTTGAATCGAGAAACAAAACAAGCAACACACTCCAAACTAATTTTTGAAAGCAATAAGATGGGATAGAGTCTCTTTTCCTAAAACAAAAACAACCAACACTCAATATGCATATGCAATCTATTTTTTCAATTTTTCTCTAAAACATGGAAAGATCTAACTTCAACTATTGATATTTTTCTTTTGATGAGACAATGATGCAAAAGAGACAAAAGAAAAAAGGAATCCTGAAAGCTTATGAAGCTAATCATAGATCCAGTGACTCAAGCTCGTTAAAAACAATGACCTAGTCTCAACAAAAAAAAATCGTTTTTGAAGCAGAAAAGAAGTCTCCCACTAACTCTATGGAAAAATGAAAACAAGGAAATGATCAAGCAGCCTTTCTCTTAGTCTTTATCAATGAACGAAAAGAGACCTAACTGAAACAATACTTTGAATTATTCTTTTCAAATTCGAAACCAACATGCATGGAAACAAGGAATAATAGACAAGCCTAACCTAACTGTTGGATTTTTTAACCAAACAAGCTCTTACCACCAAAAAATTCCAACCATGATCACTCAAATTTATACAAACAAGCCTTGACAGTACAAGGCTGAAAGTAAAACCAAAATCTACTTTTGCAAAAAATCAAAAACAAGCTCTAGAATAGGGCCTACCTGGCACCGCACTAAAGGGGTCACTGACAGAGCGGTTTTTTATGCAGCACCGTTTCTTGCTTTCTTGACTCAGGCAGTGGCACCACCTATGGATAACTGCGTTCAGGTGGTGGCATCACGTATTTCCCATAGCACATGAGTGGTTCCCTATAAAAATCCAGAACACAAGGAGAGAGAAAAATTCAAGTTAGAAGTTGCAAAAACACTATCAAAATTGATGAATCAACAGTAATACAGAGCACTGTAAAGTCAAGGTGGCTCATATCTGAAGAGATTTGATGATTTCAAACCAAAACTTCATTGATTCAGATGGTAGATATGACTAAAAATATTAAAGGCTGAAGCTTGGATTCATACAAGTGTTTGAAGACTAGGGAAGATTAGATCAACTGAAGCTTGTATTCCCCAGTATGGTCACCAGATTTGTTATCAGGAATATTTCACCTTTCACAGATGGAAGTTGTTTCTCTAGTATGAATGGTTCAGATCCAGAACAAATGAGTCACAACTAGGTCAGAAGACTTTCTCTAGAGACTATGGATGCCTGGAATAATATCTCTAATGGAAGACCTATAAAAACACATCAAAGATACCAGAAAACTATACATAGATCCATATCAGTGACTGAGGAATCTGACTTTGCATTAATATATGAATGAAAGATCTTACAACCATTTTTCCTTAGTGTCGATGCATTCCTTCACAAGACTAACATCTCATCCCTGATAGCTCCAACTTGCTCCTCTATGCTCCCTAATGGATTAGGCTAGGATGTTAATTCAACAGCATAACTTTACTCTTTTCTTTCTCTCATCAACTATGGAGTATGAGCATGGTTTTATAGGGATCAAAGGGATAGGAATGGTTGAGAAATAGGTGGTTGAGGTGGCCATGAGATCCCTAAAGCATGGATCTCAAGCTTAACTGACCCAGGTGAGTAGGGATAAGGCTAGACACGAAGCTTTTATTCTAGAAGCTTCATGAAACCTTCTCTTTTTCACTTTTTACCAAGGGCACCTCTTATACTCCCTAATGACAGAGAGGTGCAAGGTGAGAACCACACCAAAGACAAAGGTTAAAGGTGGTGGCACCACCTGTCTTCCAAATAACTCAGGCGATGTTGTATAAGGTACCAATATCAGCTAAAAGGTAAGAGCGGTGCTGGAGTTTTATATGAAAGATCAACATCTAGAGCACTGTTTTCACTTCAATGTTTGGGATTGAGGACAAATAGAGGTGTTAGATATCTTATCACATGCGAGTGATAGGATTTGGGTATAACACTTTGAAATAGCTGAAATAAAGTTTCAAACATAATAGAAAAACCTTAAAATCATTGATTTTATATCCATGATATATCCACTTTTGGACTTGTATTTGAACAATTTGTTTGAAATCGTGTATTTTTTTAGAATAACCCAAATATGTGATTCCATTTCTTCAAATATTACTCATGAGACTATAGAAATTGATCTTAGTATTGTAACCTTATTTTTCCTCCTGAAAATTTACAACAACAAAAAATTGAGTGTTCACCCTTTTAACCCAAGAAAGTGTTATGATACCACTTGTAAATAATTTTAATGGATAAAATTTAGAATAAATAGTAAATCAACACCATAATAACCACCAAGATCGTAGATAAAATCATCAAAGGTTAACACCATCAACTACTCATTTTGGAAGGAATCACTCTATAACATATGCTTGTTACAATACAAAATCCAACATGCTCAATACAATGATATGTGTGTGTATATTTTTCCCTTGGAATAAACCACATTTTATATTCAAAGAAGAATATACTAAACACATTATTTATGCATTGAAGCACATATTACATCAAAACGAGGATAATATAACATATCACATACTGGATAAAAAAAAATTAATCACCTTTATCCCAAACAAAAAAAACTACTATCACTATATCAGAACTGAGATCTCAGACATGGTTACAATAATACCAAATATATAATTTAAATAGAAACTACATAAGCATAAAATTTAAAGAATAAAAGAATAGATTATTGTTGATGCTTCATGTTGTACACAAGCCATTTGGATGAAACAAACATTGGAAGATTTATTTGTAAAATATGAGGACCCCATTATTATACAATGTGAAAATACAAGTCCTATAAACATATCCAAAAATCTTGTTATACACTGTAAGACAAAACATATTCCAATCAAATATCATTTTTTAAGAGAGAAAGTGTCTCAAAAAGTGGTCAAATTGGAGTATATTGATATGAAGGAACAAATTGCAGACATTTTTACTAAGCCAATACCCAAAGAATCATTTGAGCATCTTAGATATAAGTTGGGAGTTATCTCCTTACAATGTATAAAAATGAGGCAGCATGTCAGGGGGCGATATGTTGACAAGGGTAGTTGTCATAAGGTATCCCTTGTCATTAATGTCAAAGGGGGAGAAAATTGGAAAATTAAGCAATTGTTTCCATCAATGTCAAAGGGGGAGAATGTTGAATATGGTTTTCATTGATGTCAAAGGAATTTAGTAACGACAAAGGAATAACAAAAGGTTGTTTATTAAATAGTATAAAGAGATTTTCGGAAGTCACTTTTGAGAAATTATGAAAAACAGACCTGCAACCCGCAATCCGCAAATTGTGGAAATTTTTTTGCAGAAGCAGTTTCGAGAAAAATCGAAAAGCATACCCGCAATCCTCAATTTTAGAAGAAGCTTTGTGGAAAGGTAATTGTGAGAGCAATTTTGAGAAAAGTCAAAAAGAAGACCCACAATCTACAACGTGCAATTGCGGAAGGAAAGTGTTCCCACCAATTGTGAAAAGTTCGATTGCGGAAAGATTGTTACAGAAGGTTAATTGTGGAAAGTTTAATTGTGGAGAGGTAGTTGCAGAAAGGAGCGTTGCAAAAACCACTTTGCAAAAAGATCGTTGTGGAAGGTCAATTGCAGAAATACACTTTCTAGAAATAAAAATGCAGAAAGGACGTTGCAAAACAGAAACTGCGGAAGGTCATGACTGATAAATGTAAATAGAGTTAGAAATGATAAACAAAGAGGTAATTTTGAATTGGTTTTTGTCTGTGAAAAGTCATGATGAATATACATGATTTCTAGATGAAGAGATGTGTTTGAGGGTATGTAAACAATGCTTTAAACCTTCAAATAAGAGTCTTTGTACATTCTATTGAGAGATCCATAGGTGTGCAGAAGTCAAAGGTCACATTATCATATAAGGGTGGTTGGGAGGCACCAGGGCTGGAAACATGCCTACAAGGGGGTCATAGCCTCCTTCCAGTGGTAGCTGGTAAATAGGGCATGAAAGAATCCTTTCAGTATAGTCGATAAAATAAGGGTTCATGGCTTCCTTCCAGTAGTTGCTGGTAAATAGGGTGTTGTAGCATCCTTGTCTGTAGTAACAGGCATAAACCATTTGTAAATACAATTTTATAGTAATAGAAAGTGTTGGTGATTTTCCTTATTGGGATTCCATGATAATACTATGTGTTATGTTTTTATTGTTGATTTTGTTTTAAGTGATAAAAATTTAAATAGATTGATTAATACTGATTCACCACCCCCTCTTAGTATTGCTTGATATTCCAACAGAAATCCCATTTCATGTGAGACCAAACTAATATTTACTTATAATTATAATAATTTCCTTGATATAACCCTTTTAATTCAACTGAAACAAATATTCAAATCAAAAGTTATACAAGTGTGAAGTTAACATACCTTGTGAAACCCAGTTTGTAGGCTATCTTTGTGGCCGACCTTGCTCCTAAAATATATCTACAATTATGACCCTTTTGAGTCTGAAATTTCCTCCTATAGTATCCTAATGTGTATCATCTACAATTTCACAACTATGGCTCAATTTTGAAGTGTCAAGAAAAAGTTATGGAAACTTCCCCCAAACTTGTTATTTTTGTCCCTTTCAGGAGAGAAAAAGTGTACGTCCTGCCATGTGTACAATTTTTTAGATAAAAATATGAAATTCATACCACATACATTATGATACATTCTTTATTATGAAACCAACCTTACTCAATTTGTATCTCTCAAGCTTCATATATAACAATTCTACCCATAATACCTATTTGGGACTAGTTTTTGGACTAGTTAAAAACCCTAACTTCCATAGGGTATAACTCCAAACTTGTAATAAATCAGGGCTTAAAATTCATACCACATATATTTTTATATGTACTCTATGGCCCCTATAAGTTTTTCTATCTAAAACATACCCCCAAAAAATGTTATAAAAAAATGACAAGATGACTTGTTTTGGAAGTGTCCAAGCTATGATACCAAATGTTATTTACCAATTCCCTAAAAGAATGTAAAATAAGAAAGAGAGTAATCCCCACCTTGAGAATGAATAAAAGAAATTAATAAGAATCCTCTTTGATAGAGAAACCTCCTTATACAATGAATAAAATACACAATACAAGATGATATGATTATACAAATGAATCTCCTTTATTATAAATAGGAGATGAAGTGATCATTATGTGACCTAATAACATGTCGACCTAATGAGAACTAATAAAATAATAATTAATTATGGATAGGGCCTTAACATGTAGGTAGATACCTATAAATTTTATGTCAGTGTTTCTGAACCTTTTAGCACTCATACATGTCATTGTGGATTTATAGTCAATACTAGTTGCGCCCGTCACATGGCTAAGATTCTTGTATTTTTTCTCCATCATAGAAATATACATAAAAATAAATCTTGCAATGGATGATTATGCACTTAATGTTACTAGTTGTGGAAATATTAAATGTTAGAATGGTTTTGATGTATTATCTCTATTAAATAATTTTTATTAATATAAATAAATTAATATAATGTAAAGGGTGAGAGTGAGTTTTAGATGTTGTCATCAATGTTGTTTAATATTTGATAACTTCATATTAGCATGTATTATATTCAATTTTTTTAATAAAACATATTAAACTGGTGGATGGTTTTAATGTGTTTTAGATTTATAAAATATTTAAATGAATAAAATAGATTAAATATTTTTATTTACATCTAAATAAAATTTATAGAACTTATTAGTTAGTAATTTTTTCTATATAGTTTTTATATAAACTATTCAAATCTTCATGTTTTATAGAGTGTTTTTGTTTTAGATGTTTCTACATGATACAATAAAACATGGCATGTCCCTTACGGTCAACTTCTTCTAACTTGGATTGGATAGTTTATCTTTTATGCATAGATATGATATTTTATGTTGGAGGTATTGTTATTTCGTATATGTTATCATTAGATTCATTCATCATATCTCAATAGATTCATTCATTTCAACACACACTATTTTTTTATTACCTGCTTTCGTACCAAGTGACTAATGGTTATTGGTTATCAATCAATTCTACCTTCAATTCCCAATTTTCAAATCCATTTCATGGTACCAACACTTATCTTGAGTTTCCATTATTACTTAGTGAAATAATCTACTCATGCATGTCTCTCTTATTTTAATAAATGTGTCATAAATTGACCTGAGGCCTCTCCCTCTTTAACATATATGTTTCTACTTATATAATAACAATACATCTATAATTTTACTCCTAGTTATTATAATAAAAATCAATTTCAAACCCTCTAAATGTTTTCAAGGGTTTCAATCTTAAACAAATAATTGTATAAAAAAAAGGAGTTTTAGGAATTTCCAATTCCAAAATTGAATTCACTTACATTTATTTTGCATAGAATAAAATGATTCCATGTCTCTTTTAACATGATTTTCCACACATTCTTAGGTAAACTCAAGGTGCAAATATTTGTGAAAAATAACTAGTTCCAATTTTCATCTTTAAATATGTTGGTTATATCCTTATCTTAAATGCTTATTACCATTATCTTTGTTTTATTAACATTTAACACTCATTTTAGAATGACTTCTTATGTGATCATTTTTTTTAATAATAGTACATGACACTTCTTATAGTAATATGTGTTAATCATTAAAATAATGAATTAGTGAATTCACAAAGTGTTGCTACATATTCTAGTTTTTCATTTCAACAACCCCAATCTGGCCTTGAGAAAAAAAATATTCCCCTTGTTATACCGAGTCACCCAACACATAGGAGGCCTAACACTTATCAGATAAAGATAAAAATTTAATCTAATTATGCAATGGCTATTCATTGAGGCACTATTAAATTTATTTGGCCGATGTGATGATTGTTAATAGACTTCTTAGTTTATTGAAAGAGAACTGATGTGATGATTATTAATAGAATTCTTGGTCACTTGATATATATATATANTCACAATATTAATCTACAACTACTAATTACTTAGTTAAAGGAAAATTCCATATAATTTGAGAGTATTTATTTCACTCACATATATAATGAACTTAATGAAGTTTTAAATTTATTATCAAAACAAGGATTTCTACTAAAGCCGATATTTTTTCTATTGGAAGAGGCCATAGACAAGATCTCATTTCACTCCAGGATGCCACTATATCCTTATTTGATCCTGATCTGGTGATATCCACTCTTCAAATCCAGTTTTGAAAAGCATGTTGCCCCACTTAGGAAATCCATCATGTCATCCATCCTTGGTAATGGAAATCTATATCTGATAGTGATATTATTAATTGCTCTGGAGTCAGTACACATCCTCCATTCACCATCCTTATTTGGTGTCAGTACTGCTAGTACTGTACATGGACTCAGAATCTTCTGTACCAATCCCTTGTCCAACAATCCTTGGACCTGTTTCCTCAATTCTTCATTCTCTTGAGGTTTCAACCTATATGCTGCCTTATTTGGTAAATTGGCTCTTGGAATAAAATCAATCTAATGAGTTATATCCCTTCTTGGTGGTAATTCATTGGGTAAATCATCCACCACAATGTCGCTAAACTCACTCAGCATATCCTAAATCTCCTCGGGTAGCTATTCCACGGTGGTCTTCATCATCACCACTCTTGGTTTACATACCATAGCATATTTCAACTCTTCTTTCTCAACCTGATGCAAGTATTCCTTCCCTGACAACATCAGAACTTTAGGTGTTGACTGTCCTATTATACTACCTTCTTGGAAAGGGTGCAGTACATGTGTTATCCCATTCTGCTCGAAACTATGAAATTTACTCCTACCATCATGAGTTACTTTCTTATCAAATTACCATGGTCTTCCTAACAGTATATCACAAACATCCATGGGCATCACATCACACAGAATCTTGTCCTTATATGGACCTATTTGGAAATCAACTAAACACTGCTCACTCACCAGGATTTGATGTCCTTCATCTAACAAAGATACTTTGTATGGAATAGGATGCTTGGTCTTCTTTAAACTCGGCTTTTCCACCATCTCTATGGAAACGATATTATCAGTGCTCCCACTGTCAATCATCATCTTACAACACTTCCCTTGGACTTTACACATAGTCCTGAATAAATATTTCCTTTGAGTAGGCTCTGCTTGCTCTTTCTCAGGTTTCAACAAGACTTTATTCATCATCAATGACTCTCCTGTCTCTGGCAAAAATTCCTCTACCATTGACTGTTCTTGCTACTGCTCATTTTGAGTTACATCGGATCCTCTTTGTCCTACGTATTCTTTCTATAGACACTCAAATGACTTATGCCCCAATTGGTTTCATTTGTAGCATCTAACGACGGCTTCTCTGCCTCTTCCTCTACCTCTACCTCCTTGGTAAGGTCCTCTTCTGCTAGAATCACCTCTTCTACCATGTTGCTCTTGCTGGATAGAGTTACTGGACTCTCCTCTCTGTGGTCCAAACCTTCCTCTTCCAGTCTCTTTCCCTCTTCCTCTGGTTGAACCGCGACCTCTATTGAAGCTCTGCTTCCTTGTTATATTTTCTTCTTCCCTCAAGGCACACTGATACATCTCCTCCATCATTTTGGGTGATATCATCCTTGTTATATTTTCTTCTTCCCTCAAGGCACACTGATACATCTCTTCTTCGATATCCATCCTTATACCATTCACATATCTAGCAGCCTTCTCTGTTGACTCTTCCACGTATCCAACCCTTAGGTTTAGTTTGTAGAACTCCTCAGTGTACTCTCTCACTGTTAACAATCCATTCCTAAGGTTTTGTACTTGTCTATACAGAATTAACTGGTAGTATTTGGGAAAGAACTTAGCCCTCATATTTTCTACCATTCTATCCCAACTTTTTATCAATGGCTTATTCTTCCTCCTTCTTTCTATCTGTACACTATCCCACCACAAGGATGCATGCCCTTTCAACCTTGTCACATCCAATCTAACTCTCTTGTCTTCTTCTACCTCATCGTACTCAAAGTACTTATCCATCTCACTAATCTAGTCAATGAGATGCTCTATGACGAGACTTCCATTGTAGGTAGGAAACTCTGGTCTTGGCCTTGAAGTCACTCCCAGAATAGATCTAAAGTATCTTCAATCTGGTGTCTCCTACATAGGGGTAGCTTCTTCTCTTTGCTCTTCATCCTTAGGCTCACTTACATCCTTTGCTTCTGGGTCTCTTCGTCTATTAGTTTCCATGGCTTCCAGATGTGCCCTTAACTCTCTCATTTCCTCTAGAAATTCTTTGTTCCCTCCTGGTTGACCTCTGTCATGACCTCTCTCTCTTCCAATGCATGTAGCCATCGCCTCACACTAAGCCTCTGCAATAATAGTTCTCTTTCACACTATTACAACTTACCTCACCAAGCCTCTTCTCAACCCTTGGTATTTCGGCAATGTGGTATCTTAAATCTGGTGTCTCCTACATAGGGGCAGCTTCTTCTCTTTGCTCTTCATCCTTAGGCTCACTTACATCCTTTGCTTCTGGGTCTCTTCATCTATTAGTTTCCATGGCTTCCAGATGTGCCCTTAACTCTCTCATTTCCTCTAGAAATTCTTCGTTCCCTCCCGGTCGACCTCTGTCATGACCTCTCTCTCTTCCAATGCATGTAGCCATCACCTCACACCAAGCCTCTACAATAATAGTTCTCTTTCACACTGTTACAACTTACCTCACCAAGCCTCTTCTCAAACCTTGGTATTTCGGCAATGTTGGTCCTCTATCCAGAACCTATTGAGCACTCGTCTTTGCTCTTTCCAGGATTCTACGGCTACACTTCTCTCTTTCATGAGATTCTCCTTTCTCCTTCATAAGTTATACCCACAATCTCAACTATGGAATTCCTTAAAAGGAAATCTCAACAACTTGGGTCTGATACCAAAATTGGTG
The DNA here is from genome assembly GCA_001517045.1 of Pseudotsuga menziesii. Lineage (NCBI taxonomy): Eukaryota > Viridiplantae > Streptophyta > Pinopsida > Pinales > Pinaceae > Pseudotsuga > Pseudotsuga menziesii. Next base: position 57,236 of record LPNX010274239.1, read on the forward strand.
CAAGTCGATCTAACCATAGCCAACCTCAACCAGCACTTCCAGGATCTTCAAGCTCCTACACTTACTAGGACTGCCAAATTTATCCTAATTGCCAAATTGTGTTCCAAATATTACCTCCCCACAATTTTTCCTCCACAATTGTTGTCTCGACACTCTGTTTCCGCAATAGAGTTTCTGCTATCGGGTTGTGGGATGTGGTATCTCCAAATACCCAAAGGCGCGCCCCGCAACTTTCATCCCAAAACAGCCTCCCCAAAATTGGGTTTCAGGATGTGGGATGCGGAATTCCAACTTCCAAAGTTGTTCCCCTGAAATTTCCTTCCCAAAATTCTTCACCCGCAATTCTCCTAGCCATTAGATCTTTTCGGCCTTCACTCCGACCGTCGATATTCTTTTTGACGCAGACCTCTTAGATCTCTGCGGATCTGTTAACATCCTCGCAACTTCCGGTGCAGGATCCTTATGGACTGTCAGATCTTGATTTGTGGGCTCAATCTCCACTGTTTGTTCTTTGCAAAAAACTTGTTAAGGAAGAAAACCTACGAGTTGCGCTGATTGATCATGAAATTGATCAATCCAACTTGCAATCATCTCGATTCTTTATCCTAACACTCTTATGCATGCATCTACACTCTACTTCAACTATTCAAGCAAGAAATTGGTGTGTGAATAGAGTAACTTCTCAGAAATACACATATGTTTCTGAAAATGCCAAAGTCATCTCTGCACAGATACACAGTTCAACACAGCACATGCATAAAGGCTAACAACCCTATAAATACACGATTAATCCTTCTATTAAGCAACAAAGGAAAAATGCACATAGCTTGGATCTCTCTCCTTTCGATTCTTCAAAATATTTACAAGTAGGAATCAGACACAAGTCTATCCTCTCTCTACAAATTTAGAATTCTAATGATGAAGAGCAGAACCCCCTCTACATCTCTAAAGTGTCTATTTATGCTAAAACTATGACCGCCTCTGTTGAGTGGTCTTGAAACTGAAAACAAACACTACGATGCATGATGAAAACGTCCTTGTTTGAAACAAACTACCGACGACTTGATCTCCATGCAAGGAGTCATGACCCGCAATGATTCCTACGTCACTAGTCAGACTATGACTCATCACAAAATGGTTACAAAATATGCCACAACATGTGACCAACTTATCACATTGCTGGCATGCCATGATGCTCCTACATCATAGTTCATTAAATGAAAAATTTAACACATTAAATGACATCGGAATATTTTTGAAAAATATCATTGGGAAGCCAACATAATATTCTACAATTTGGTTTTTACTACAAGTCGAAATTCACATGGCATATATGCATTTCGAGGGCTTCTATCTAGCACATGAGTAAAAAATTAGGTTTTCATTGCCAAATTTGGCCAAAAAGTGTTACCCACCTTCATGGAATCACCCATTCCACTTGAATTCTTAAACCAACAGTATTAGTTTTAGTCTCTTCATAGTCTTCATGCTTTTCCCTTTTTTATTCTTACAGTAGCTCTTCTATCAACACATTCTTCTTCTTGAGCTTCTTGATTTCATCTAGGGCACAAATTAGTTGTCTTCCAAGATCAGCTTCTTCTTCTTTGTATTATGAACCTTCAGGAGCTTTGTCTTCATTTTTAGCCACATTGTAATCTTGTACCATGTGAGAATTTGGTACCTTTTCGGGGTTTGTTTCTTCTCCATCATCTTCTTCCTCTTTTGGTGGCTCTTCTTTCTTGTCATCTTCATCTTTTGTGCTATTGTCACCTTTGTTAGATGAACTTCTTCCACCTTTTACATCTAGTTCTTCATTTGTTTCAATGACATCCCAAACTATTAAATATTATGTAGTGTGTCCCAAATCTCTTTAGTTGATGTGCACTTTCCTAACTTGATTTTCATAGAACCTGATAATCCATCTAGAATAGCATCCATTTCCATTACATTGTTCTTCTTTAACTCCATTTTGGATGCATATTTTGGTGGTCTTTTTGGAGCACTCTAGGCTGAAATAACTGAGTACCAAACATTGTAATCAGAGCTTTCAAATAAGCCCCAATTCTATTGTTCCATAAGGAAAAAATTAAACCTTCAAATAGTGGAGCTCCGTTTTTGGAGTACTTTGGAATATATGCTTAACTATCAATGTATACAAAAATTGATCCATGAAATAATGGTACTCCATATTTACCATCTAACCCTCTAACTTGTCCATATGCTTCAAGGATCTTCCTTCCAGGTGCAAAAATTCCCTGAAGGTAACCATTCTTATACCAATTATTGGAAATATCACCAATACTAAGGTGGGGTGAACCGGTATTGAGTACTTCTTACCATTTCAAACCTTCAAGTACAAGATGTAAACATTAACCATTAACAATGTCATTCATCATCACATAAATCATACACAGTGCATAAGAGATTTTACATGGAAAAACCCACATAATGATTTTATTATATTAAAACAAGATTGCATTCATAGGATGCACCAATTTCCAATTTATGAGCACCAAATAAAAGGAGGCTACAACCCCCTATATCTACCAACTCCAAATGGAAGGCAACAACCACTTCCTAGATTCTCTAGCGTCCACTAGAAGGAGGCTGCAACCCTCTGAGAGCAAAGGCTCCAACCTTCCCTAGCACCACCCTACTAATATAATGTCTTCCTTGAGTTGACTCCCCCTGTATTCATGATTCTTGACTTGATCTTGTTTTATTGTTGTACTTGAAGTTTTGAAATGGTAAAAAGTACTCAATACTAGCTCACCCCCTGCCTTCCCTCAGTATTGGTTATATTTCCAACAAGAATAATGTCTTAAACACTATTTTATTTTTGCTAACAAAATCAACCAAGCAATGGACATAACAATTTTCATGCTGGAAACCCAAATGGGGAAACCAACACTTGATGGGTTTTCAATTCTCTATTAAAATATCTTCAGTGGCAATGCATCCCCTATCTCTTTGAAATTATCCTCTTGACCAACAAATAAGAAAAAATCCTCTACTATATTCCCTTTGCAATTAAAATTACGAAAGGTTATAGGAGAGATAAGGGGTAATGGGAATGCCAAGAGGATGACCTTTCAGTTCATGTTCCTCTCCCATGTTCTCATTTTCTATTTTATTTTTAAATCCTTGTTTTGATTTTGTCTCATTCACTAAAAATTCCATTCAACTTTAGGTTATTCCTTAATTTGCAAATTACATTTAATCATTGAGTCTTAAAAGTTCTCTAACTCCAAAAACATTTTAATTTGCAAAGTCGATGACCGTAGTCCAAAACAAATTCTCTAACTCTTTTCTTGATTTCCTTCAATTATGTAATACTTTTGTACTCGTATTTTTGTATTCTAAAACTCTTACACAAAGTCAAGTCATATTTCATCTAATGTAAAGATTAGAGAAATAAGAGCACTCTCTTTCATTTCATGTACCATTGCAAGAATCTTGCCTAGAGTTTTCTAACACTCTACCAAGTGAGCAACATTTTTAAATCTCCATGCACCCTATATTAAATCATATAGGAAAAAAATTATCTTCATATCGTCTTATGCACAACCATAAAACAAAGATAGCCTCAAGCCAAACTTGATCAACTAACCTTGGCTTGCCATTATGGGTTGAAATTTGGGGAGTATAAATCCTAAAGGACATGGTTGAGGAACTAGGCTTAGAATTCCCATCAATACATTCACATGCCTCACTAAAGGAATTTTTAGGTCTAAAATGGGCCTTCTAAGGAAAAAAATAAAATAATAGTTAAAATAATAAAATAATATTTATTAATTTTAAGGGAAAAAAGAAAAAAACTACTTTTTTATGTTCATATTTTCGACATATCTCCCTGTGTTTTTACTCAAATTTCGATCGGGAGAGCTTGTTGGATGTGGAATTTGATTCCGCATCCAACCAGTACCCACACTGCATACTTTTGATGGACCCCTCTACCCTAAAAACAAGAAATACCTGAAACAACATGATGATGTTTTAGGTATTTCTTGTTTTTGGGGTAGAGGGGTCCATCAAAAGTATGCAGTGTGGGTACTTGTTGGATGCGAAATCAAATTATGCATCCAACGAGCTCTCCCGACCAAAATTTGAGTAAAAAAACAGGGAGATATGTCGAAAATACGAACAAAAAAGTAGTTTTTTTTTATGACAAATATGTCAATTCAACCATTATGGTTGACTCATTTTATTTGAATTCTATTGGTTCTTGAATTCCAATTCACAAGAACTTATTGTTGGCGCGTTTTCTTATAAGGCCCATTTTAGACCCCAAATTTCCTCTAATGAAACATCATAGCAAACAAAGGTTGGCCACATTTAGCTATAACACAATATCTTCACAAGCATTCTAATAGGAACACTCATACTCTAACAAAAGATACTCTACACTATGTGTGGAAAAAATAACAAGGCTTTCATTAAATACAAAAGAAGCATGTGGATGAGGCATGTGACAAACTAATACCATTGTTTCTATGATATTTCTCCTTCTAAATAGCATGGAATCTCAACACCAAAACACCAATGCAACATATTTTTCAATGCATCTTCCTCCTGAATCTTAACATCAATAAATTCAATATCCACAGTATGAATTAATGCCTCTACACATTTGGTCTGAGTGGTTATGTCATCAAATGCATCACTACTTTCCAACTCATCCCTACGAAGGTCCCCTCCTTTTCTACTAACTATATCTAATTCATCATTTGTGCGAATACAAAATCTCAAGCATAGTATTTGGGGCAATTCAAAGATCCTTTCTATAATTGTTTGATCTGTTGCATCATTCCACACTCTGAATACATATCAAAACTATATCATCTTATGAGGGAGTCTTTACTAGTGTGGATTTTTTCTCCATCTCTTCCCACAACTAGATTTATCTAAATTCTCCATGCTTTGATCTCGCCTATGTCATTTGCTAGAAAAATTGTCCATATCTACCATCAATGAACTCTAGAAATATTAATCCACTAACTCCACCATTATTTCCTCTTATGGCTCCACATCCCCATGCACAATTTATGCTTCCATCTCGATTGGCTTAAGCAACATACCACATTCCACTAGAACATCTTAATCAAGACTATAATTTCATCAATTAACCTTTCATAAGATTTGTCCTTAAATAATTGTAGCACCTTAGTAAAAGATTGGTGACTTTCATGATGAACTCTAGTGAATATTCTTCTTTTTTTTCCTTCAACTAAAAATCCTTCGTTCTAGTGAATTCATGGTCATATGACTAAATCTTTAAAATTCCCCAATTTCCACACAATTCTTACACAAGAATACTCAAGTGTATTACATCAAATTTGACCTTAAAATTTTCATGTAATCACTTAAAGAGGTACTTATACTTGAATCTTTCAACATCTTCATCCAAATAGACATGATCTTGAAACACAAATCCATGAAGGGCATGAGCCCATTAGAGTTAAAAATAATATATGTATGTTGTTGATTTAATGTAATGCGGACTAGGTTCACTATATATTAATTATTATTAATTAAGTCCACTTGGTAGTCACGATGCAATAAATGTAATATGGTACATTCATTAATGTAAAGGCCAATAATGGTTAGGGTTAGGGCTTGCTATGTAGCTATAATAAGGAAGGATTCTTCCTTATGAAATGTCAAGGAGCATTGTTCATTTATAGGCTACCCCATTGAAGAGGCAAGTAGACAAGAGTTTAGCCTACTATAAAAAAATGATTATATGGTGTTACCCTATCTTAAGGGTTTTATGATTTAATAAAGAAAATGTGCATTTCTATAATTTCATGGTTAATGTTTGTGAATCATATTCAAATCTATTATGGATCATAACAAATGGTTTCAAAGCACTGTCTAAATCGAAGTGCTAGAGAAAAGAGACTTGTGTAGCTAAATTGAAGTGACATTTAATACTATGGAAACAACATTGAATCATGCATGCAATTTCACCAACACATGTGTAGATTCACCTAGATTTACAGCTTTTTGAGTCATTTCATAAAGCAATATCCAATGTATCACTCAATTCCATAAGATTTTTTGGTGATCTCTAAGTAGGGCATGTTGCAAATTAACCCCCCAAAAAAACTTGGTTTTCTACAATATTTTTTATTCTCCAAATGATCCAGTGATCCAAAGGAAGAGCTTAGTCACAAGTTGGCATGTGAACAAAAATTTTTGCAATGGAACTTTCATGTAGACAACCATAATCTTTACTACCATGTGAGGTTTGGTTGCATAACAACGTTGCCTATGACTATGGAACCACCCAAGAGATAGAGTCAAAAGAAAAAAAATGGAAATCAAAGAGGTAATAGTAGAGTCCTACATTAGGAATTGCTTTGTCTCATTAACTTCCATGCCATAAGAAAAATAATGGATTCAATAAAAACATAATAAGTTTTCTTTTATGAATTAAGGAAACATAAATAAAAATTGTGCATGCCATGAATCTCTCCATAAAGCAATGGAAAGAAAGCCATACAAACCTAAGTAAGTTTAACTTGCTCAATGTACATGAAAGTGTTGAAGAAAACAACAGCTACACTAAATTAAATAGCTAGGATGCATCATATGCACCAACAATCTCAAAGAGGGCATCGCCTTCTTTTGGACCAACCTAAAGTGGCTCCTCAACCTCTAAGAATGGTCTAAATGGAAGGTAAAAAGAGTTTCTTAAGTGAATGACCATGGGTGATAGTCATGTCCCCCAATCTATAGCTAATATAGGAATCCATTGTTTCCAACTAAAGCCTACCCAAAATCAAAAGATAGTCAGTAAGTCTTGAAATTTTATTTGTAACACCATGAAATCCACTTAAATGTATGGGTCTACTATTTTCAAAAACATGTGTAAATGATATAATAACACTGAGTTTTACTTTTAATCCCATATTCAATATAAAATTACCCAAAAACATTAAAAAATAAGTAACAAGATAACTCAAATTTATATTTATGTTTACTCAAAGGCTAAATAAAAACAATAAACTCCACTACTTCAATCACAAATCATACAATGCAAACCAAAAGAAAATAGTGCAACTATCACCTCTAAAATCGTTGAAGTCTTCTCAAACCATGAAACAAGAAAGGTTGAAAAGCCAAAGTTGATCAATATTTTAAAGTTCATCATCATTTCCTTTAAACTTTAACAACAACACCATTAACAAAATGATAACGTGCAATGTATAAAATATATATTGAACATATTATAAATATAGTTATTATATAATGTAGCTACATATTGTATTATATCCTAAAATAATGTTAACTTATACATTTTTCCGAGAGACATGAATATTACCATTTAATGAATATTATGGAGTTTTATAACCCAAAAAAACTGCAGCAGAAGATTCCAATGGGCTCTTGGTTAATCGCTTTACATCTGCTTGACATCTTTGCTATTTGCTATTGTGAGAAACAATAAAAAATAAATAAAGATTAGATTCTCAATTGAAAAAAACAGAGCATATTCTCACTTGAAAACACTCGACATTGTAGCAAATTTTGTGCAGGTAGACTCCTGCGATTTATAATCGTCGCCCACCAAATAAAATGATTCTAAACAGACCATATTATGTGTGAAAAACGAAATAATTAAGTTTTACTACAGTTTCACCACTAAGATAACCGCCACAGCCATCATTCTTCCTCTTCCTCTGCGGCTCAAGCACTCGAATCATACGGCCAACACTTGTTACAATCGCTTGAATCATACCGACAGTTGTTACAATAACTAGACGCACTGGCAGATTATACGCAGGTAGATGCAAGTTATTAAATAAAATTGAAAGAAATTTGGTGATTTGATTTTAGGTTAAATCAAGATTTGTTCAAAATTCATTTTTGATGATTCTTGAAATGGATTCAGCTTCTTGAAATATTTCTGTTACATTCATATTGTGCAATTTTAACAGTTCATATGTGATCCCAACATATCTAACCGAATTTCGAGCACTAAAATCGAAAAACCAAGCCAAAAGATGTTACAAACCGTCGCCAAGATAACTCTGTGGTTACCTTCGAAGCAAGGACAGACATGACAGTGATTGGTCGAGGGATAAAAAGAGAGAGCCAAACAATTTTCACGTTGAAGCTTAAAATCCAGTGCACAGAAATCTATCCTCCACAAAAATCGCGGAACATAAAAGAAGAAATTACGTCAATTAGGTTTGACCGTGAATTTGATTATTGGAAGGTGGATTAAAAAGAGATGTCAATCAATTATATTATATAAGGATTAAGGTAGCCGCCATCAACACTATTAGGTTTCCTACACTACATTCTTAAGAAGACTTTGTATTATATTTCTTAGACTTCTGAACTTCAACTGATTAAAGTAAACAAGCAAGCTACTGGGTGCAGTTTTAAATATTTTTAAAAACCAAGTCGAGTATTTATGTGGACGTTAGAAAAAAACATAAAATATTATATATGGAGTGTACATTTTACAATGAAAATCAAGAGGCTAGATTGACAAGACTAAAAACTCAAAAAGTAATAATAAGCATAAAAGAAAAAAAATTTGTAACTTACCAATGAAAGATGAAACACTTATTTGACGAGACATTGCACTATAATGTCACATGGGATCACAAGAAAAGCTGGATGCCAAAAAAAAATTTGAGAATACTTTCTCAAATAAGAAAATAATAAAATCACAATTTAATTTTGCTTATAAAAATTAAATAAATCAAATTTTGAAAGTAAACAATGACACATTTATTTGTGAAAGTGAGTTAAAAGAAGTTTTTAAAAGTTGAATTACATATAAAGTGTGAGGAGTGTTGATTCCGAAAAATCTAAGAGCTGAAATAATATAACTTGAAGTCAACAACAAAGAAGTTCTTAGAAGGTTTCTTATCATCAGAAAATTCAATAACAAAATTAAATTGATCTGTTGTAAATGAAGGTTTCTTAGGATGAATTGATCTATTGTAAATGCAACAAAATTGTTCAAAGATTGCTCAAGGCTTCCAAAATCACATTGCCTCATGTTCTCAACCTTATCAAATAAGAAAAAGCTATTAAAAAATGGATTTTTCTTTCAAAAGAAGTATTATATACATGTTCTTTGAAAACAAAGCATTTTTAAGAAGAGAAAACTTCTAGGTAGTTTGTAAATTACAATGATTATTATAATATAATTATTATTATGTTTTTATAGGTTATAAATTGTATTAATGTTTTAATAATGATATAAGTCATGATCTTTTTAAAAGGACATGATTTATGAAATTCTATGTGTATATAAATACATACCTATTGTATTCTGTTCAATTCAAGAATCAATCATTATATGATATATTCATTAAAAATAAATACTTATTTATTTAATGGATATTATGAAAACTTATATTTATGAAAGATGATTTTTATGATTTAAAATCCTATTAATTCATTGGGTCTTAAATTATTAGGCTAATTTTTCGGAAATCACTAGATAGTAGAATTTGACCTATTGACCTAGACCAAAACTTTATGGTTCGAATGAGTACAATGACAATGTTCTTCTTCATAACCTTAGCAAGATAAGGTTGTTGATTTGATTGATGACCTTGATCAACTTCGAGTAAAGGAATTAGTAGAAAGTTCCCAAATAAAAATCAAATTAAATCACAATGTAATCTAAAATGCATATTAAAAATTAAAACATATTACATTAATATTTGATTAACCCAAAGTTCACATTCATACTTTGTTTGATATGTTGTTTTTGAGTGAACCCTTTCAATCATTATGCATTAGGTTTTAGGGTTAGTAATATTAGTAACACAATCATACTTATGCCACACTCCATTACTTCACCAAGTTACAAAGCTATATAATTGTCCTTAATATATCCATTGAAAATACCAGAGCTTTGCTAACCAATGACCATGTATGTAACCAATAATATGATGTATATTAAAATCATATTTGTGTACATCACTACTATGCTTAATTTATACTAGTTGATGGTGAAACAAGATCACAATATAATATCTCTGAAATGATATTAATTGGTGTATGCCTGCATTAATGTAACAAAAGCATTGCTAAGTGATGCATTCATTCAATATTCAATCATAAATAAAAATTTAGACTCATATAATGATGCACTATTTCTCATATTAAGAAATCTACAACTATTTGAATCATCAAGTAATTCTCAAGTCTATTAACAATCATCGCATCTCTCAAATTAATTCAATAGTGCCTTAATGAATAATCAATGCATGCATTCATTCAATATTCAATAATAAATAAACATGAAGACCCATATAATGATGCACTATTTCTCATATTAAGAAATCTACAATTAAGAAGTCTATTAACATTCATCACATCTGTGAAATTAATTCAATAGTACCTTAATGAATAACCAATGCATAATTAGATCAAACTTTGAACTTTATTTGATTAGTGCTAGGCATCCTAGGTGGTGGGTGACTTGGTCTAACAAGGGATAGATTTGTTTATCTCAAGTTCAAGTAGTTGAAATAAAAAATTAGAATATGTAGCATCACCTTGTGAATTCACTATTGATTATTTTAATGATCAACACATCTTATTATAACAAGCATCATTTACTATTATTAAATAAAATTAGCACATAAAAAGTCATTCTAAAATTAATGTTAAATATTAATAAAAGCAAAGATAATGGTAATAAGCATTTAAATTAAAGGAGACATGGAATGTTCTTATTAGATGCAACATAAATGTAAGTGAGATCAAGTTTAGAATTGAAAATCCATGAAACTCCTCTTTATTATACAATTATTTGTTTGTTTAGGATTGAAACCTTTGAAACAAATTATAGGGGTTTGAAAGTGATTTTTATTAGAAGAACTAGGAGTAAAAGTATAAATGTTTTATTATGATGTAAGTAGAAACATGTATGTTAAAGAGGGAGAGGCTTTAGGTCAATTTATGGCACATTTATTAAAATAAGGGAGACATGCATGAATAGACTATTTTGATAAGTAATGATGGCAACTCAAGATCAGTGTTGGCACAATGAAATGGATTTGAAAATTGGGAATTGAAGATAAAATTGATTGAAAACCAATAACCATTAATCATTTAGTACAAAATAAGGTAATAGAAAAACAATGTGAGATGAAATGAATGAACCTATTGAGATAAAATGAATGAATCTAATGATAACATACAAGCAATAACAATACTTCCAACATAAATATCAGATCTCTACATAAAAGACAAAGTATCCAATCCAAGCTAGAAGGAGTATTGGAATAAAATGAATGAATCTAATGATAACATACAAGCAATAACAATACCTCAACATAATTATCATATCTCTACATAAAAGACAAACTATCCAATCTAAGCTAGAAGGAATTGAAGATAAGGTGCATGCCATGTTTTATTGTCTCATGCATAAACATATAAAACAAAAACAGTCAATAAAACATAAAGATTTGAATAGATTATATAAAATCTATATAGAAAAAATTATTAATTAATAAGTTTTATAAACTATATTCAAATGTAAATAAAAATATTTAATCTATTTTATTAATTTATATTTTTTATAAATCTAAAACATCTTAAAACTATCAACCAGTTTAATATATTTTATCTAAACATTTTGAATCTAATACTTAATAATATGGAACGCACCAGTTTAATATATTTTATCTAAACATTTTGAATCTAATACTTAATAATATGGAACCACCGTGAACCTTTACATTATATTAAATAATTTATATTAGTAAAAAATATTTAAATTTTATTAATTAATTTATATTAATAAAAATTATTTAAATATAAAAATGCTTCTTGCATCTTAAATTGACAATAGAAAAATTAAAAGGAAAAAAAAAAATTCTTTGATACATGAAACAGAACATGTGCATTACTTGTAAATCATGTGCCTTAGAAGGCTGCTTGTTATGATAGTGAAGCTCACAATGTCCAGTATTATTGCCAGGGGTATCAGTCTTTATATAGTGTTGTAGAGTACATGATATCAGCCAACTTTAGCTTGTCTGGCAAATATCAATAAAGTTTAGCTTGGCATTATCTTGATGATGATGATGGTTAACGTTCACTGAGACTAACTGACCTAAAGAAACAAATTATTTAGTTTTTTTTTTAAATTGTATTCCTATGCTCAAAGAGCTTGGAGAGAAGCCTCCCGATCTCACTATAATTTTGACATGTTGAAAAGCTAAAAAGATAGTAATGTGGGTGTACCCAGGTCATCATTATATTAAATCCATACTTTATGATTGATTAAATTAAAAATTATTAAATTTATCTTTATTTTAAAATAATGGGATCAAGTAAAAATTAATAAATGATATATTAAAAACTGTTATTATATTTATAGGTGGAAGAAAAAATCTATTTTCTAAATTACAAGATAAGTTTATTATCCAAATTTAGTTTAGGTAAATGATTCCAAATTCTAAATAAATAATTATAAAATATAAATAAATAAAACAAAACATGAATAACTACAAAATATAATAGCTGAAAAACTACTCTTAAGATCAAAGAAACATTTCATATGATTGATAGCTGAAACATGAATCACTATTCGTTTAAAATATATTGATAAAAATATAACCGAGACATGAATATCTAGCCCTCTATATAGGTGAGACATGAATAACTAGTGGTGTATCAATTTTTACTACCCACAAATTCCAAAAAATTGACTGTAATAAATAACGTGTAAGTTTGAAAAATAAACGGTACCTTGCACAGTAAACAGTGTTGTGTTTACAATCGAAGCGGATCGAGCGAGCAGGGGATCTGTGGATCACAATCTGAAGAATCTGTGAGACGGGAGGGGGCCTATTGGATCAGAAGAATCTCCAATAGACGGACGTCCCGGACTACGTGGTCGTAGGAGAAGTTGAGCAGCGTGAGGTATCAGCGAGGTGATTGTGACCAAAGGTGAGCACTGAGCAGTGCCGGTGTGTACTGAAATTGAAATTGAAATTGAAATTGAAAGTTGAAAGTTGAAAGTTGAGTGGAGTGGCGTGGCGTGGAGAAGAAAGCAGAGGTGGTGGACCACATGATTTTATTCCAAGCCCGGAGATGGTGGACGTCTATGTATCGTTCAATTCAATATTCCATTCTAATCAACAGCAGCAAGTACGCAATGACTCAAATCAATCAGAATCTGTTTGGGTGCGTGCAGCACTAGACAACGCCACGCATACATATCCACTTACACGGATTCAAATATTGCAAACAAACACAGGCGGAGGCAGAGGCGTACGCTTGCAAAACGCCACTACATATTCTCTGTATTCTCATGCAGCTGCTGCAGCAGCATCTCTGCCTCTGCCTCTGTCTCTGCCTGCTTTCTTTTTAAATGACATTTGGCACACGATACCCATTCTATGCTTTAATCAAATCACTCTCCTCATCTTCACGGACAAGTTATATTCATCGTGATTGGCTACAGGAGACTCGGCAGCGTGCATTGCATACTAATTAATAATTGATAAGAGCCAAGATGTGAAAAAGGAGTCCAGTGACAGCAGAAGGGCCGTTGAAGTAGAAATGGAGGGCCCGGCTCAATGGATGTATAGACAAAGAAATATTTATTTTAAGCAGCAAAGAGGGACGTTTTGAGTAAGCAACTCTCACATCTGATCTGTCTATTCAGGAACCGAAGAGGCAGATTATAACATTACAGGTCCCTTTTATATTGAGGCTGACACTTTCGGAATCAGAGTAGTACACATTCAATCAATCTGTAGTGGACAATAGAATATAATCATGCATCAAGAAATTTTATGATCATCCTTATTAGTTCATCATCACTTGAACTAGTAAGATTGTATAGAAACAACAAACAAATTACAAGATCATTTCTTATGATTGGAATCTTCGTCATGAATTGTATTTTTAGGTTATTGTATAGAAATAACAAACAAATTACAAGGCAACTTCTTATGATGGAATCTTTGTCATGAATTGGGATTTTAGGTTATTATATCTGTATAGTGAATGACATAGTGTTGATCTTACTAAAGAGAGATGTAATGGAGAACATTTAACTCTTATTATTTTGAAAGAAAGAAATAATTGTGTGGAATAAGCTACCTTTGTTTCACTCTAATAATATATGACATAACTAGTATCATTCAAAGGATATTAAAGGATACTCATAATTTCTTTAAATATTAAGGAATAATCTTTAAAATGCTTTTGTTAAATCCTTTCCAATACATCCTTTCAATTAAAATATCTATATTTTTTCTAAATATCCAATATATCTATGATATTTTTAAAACCCGTCTTTTATTTATATGGCTAATATCGTGCTAATATGGTGACATGACACAATTTTATAATCCTCTGAATATTATAGGGTGAAATCAAGTGAAATATGAGATCTTGGTGGGAGTAGATATATCAAGATGTGGAAAAAACCTTTGAACTTAAATTGGCTTCACACACACTTGTTCAGATCGACTTCACACCACCTTCACACATAGAGCATGTACCTATTCAAACATAATTCTAACTTCACACACACTCTGAAATCCATATCACCTTCACACATAGATCATACATATACAAACACTAATTTGATTGCACACATAGTCACACCCAAATCACCTTCACATGCAAAGTTACATATATTCAATTCTACCCCTCAACACCTAATTCTAACCCCTCCCAATATTTAAATGTTTTTAGTATATTAAAAATACCATAAACCACTATATACTATGCAATATATTACTTCCTTTTTCTCAGAATTTTAAACCTCCCAATATCAACTCATGTGATATAATATTGCTTACTTTACCTCAAGTGGGATTAGGAGGCTTTCTTCATATTGCTATCCTTCACATGGTTCAAATCTCTTGGCCTTAAGTGAGCATTTAGTTTTTTGTGCGTAGTGTTGCCTCTCTCATCTAGGTAGGGTCCTAAATATGACCTAATTTGTTTCATGAGATAAGAATTTTGTTCACCCTATTGTTAAGATAGTTTAAATTGCAAAGTTGTAATGATCTTATAGTTTCCATTCCTTAGTTAGATATTTTGTTGTAATCCCAATTTCAAAGATAAAATTATGAGAAGCAGAAGCATGAATAAAATTAATTGTATAGGATTGATTAAGTTAAGAGAAGAAGAAGAATGAAGAAAAATGAAGAAAAATGAGCACAAAGCAAATAGATCAAACAACGTTTTATTATTGAATTAGAGATTTGTGCATTGTTATGCAAGAGTGAGAGTGAAAAACAAAGAAGCCTTAATAACTACATATCATACATAGAGTTGTACGTAGTAATTACAAACTATCCATTTTACTTCCAAAGGTAGTTCAATATTGTAATTGTCAATGACTATTCACTTGCTTGAGGGATGAGATAGTAGGAATACCAAATGTTGATGAGTTAATCTTCTGGCGTGTGCTAGCATGTAGTACTACAACACAATGGGACTTGATTAGTTGAACTACAAACATTCTATTGAACTAAAATAAAAAAGGGTGTTATCAACATGGGGGTCATCAATAAGCATCTTGTCAACAAGGGAGTTGCCAATAAGAGAGTTGTTGACAAGAGTGTTGTGGAAAAAAGTGTTTCTCACAAGAGTGGTGTTGAGAAAGGTGCCACTGACAAGCTTTCTATTAACAAGAAAGTTATCGACAAAAAGCTCAATGATAAGGTGAGATTCTATGGGGTTCAAGAAAAGGTTCCCATTTCACTAACTTTTGGGACCAAGGGTTGTTTCTATATTTAAGGGAAAACATGGTTAAGTAAAATTTTGTTATGCTAAAATGTTTCATTTTCATCATATTGCTTTAGATTAAGAATTTCATCCCCTTGCTTTAACCCACCAAGCAATATTGTGTCGTCATGAGTGATGATACCAATGTTACTCCCAAATATATGATTGGGCATAGATGACATTTACAATGTCAAAGTTGTCAACATCACAAAGAATAGACTCATGCTTAGGGGTGACTATATACAACAATTGATGTTGGTGTGTGAGGCTCATTCATTGCTTATCAGTTATCCACCCTAGGATATAGGGTTGTGGATGAGCTGAAATAATGAATCCAAGGAACTTGACATTGACAACAATATTATTACACCATTGAATCCAACCAATATCTTTTCAAGCGTGAGTTAAATTCCAATCTTTGTGATCATATACATACAACTAGAGTTGTGAGGATATGAAATATTGAAAAGGTAGATAGACATTGGCATGTGTGATTTACTACCAGAAGACCATAAATTAGTGGTCATATTAGGTACCCTTATCCAACATGTATAGATTCCTCAAGCTTCAACAATCAAAGAAAGAAAAATATGTTCAAATATGCAAGTATGGCTCTATAAATCCCCTTCAAAAATATTAGTTTCCCTTTATTTGAATTAGAATAGGTAAACGAAAGGTCAAAGGAGTAGTTATTTCCATAAGCAATCAAACCATACAAACCAACCTAAGTTTAAGTGCAAACTAAACCATCATCTCTTTCCTTGGTGCAGTAGTGACTAATTATCCACATGTAACTCTATCATGTTAAAATATCCATAAACTAACTAGTTGACTTGTTGAAACTTATCATCTATCTAGGTCCAAAAGTGTGCACACTCTAAAGCATCATTGATGTATATATGTTTTATACCAAGAGAGTATGGTCACTAAGTTTCGATAAAATTCACACTAGTTTCTAGGATGGACCTCTACCTATTCACCAAGATTTATGTCACATGTTTCTTTTTTTATATGTTTTATACCAAGAGAGTATGGTCACTAAGTTTCGATAAAAGTCACACTAGGATGGACCTCTACATATTCACTAAGATTTATGTCACATGTTTCTTTTTTTTAAATGAACTCAACTCTTGGCCATTATGCTCAAAAAGTTTCCTAAAAAATCTAGAAACCCTTAGACAAAGAATATTATCTAGATCAAAAAACATAATGGAATTTTGTGCAAATTTCCCTTAAGGGTCATGCAAGAGAACTCACATAATACTACTTCACAAAATATAATTCGTAGTAATCACTCTATCAAAATGAGAGATACACATTCAAATCAAATCAAATTTACTCATGTCACCAATCATGAATTTGAAAATAATTATATATATATATATATATATATATATATATATATGTTGAAGCAGGGTCCCGCAGCTACAGAAGAAGCTGCTAGTTTTGGTGGAAAGAAGTTAAGACAGAGCTACAACGCCGTAGCACGTTTCCAGTTGGAGAGCAGAGCCAAAAACCATGACTTTTAAGATAGAAAAGTCAAGAAGGCAACGGTACCTGAGCGGCCGAGAAGAGAGAGCTCAACCACTGCATTGAAGGCAGCGGCGGAAGACAGGAGGGCTCAGCGACCCTCATAAAGGAAAAGGAGCAACGAGGATGAAGCATTGAAGGCGAAGGACAGAAAAGCGAAGCGGTGCATAGTACCCATGATCAATGCCGGGAAGCATGAAAGACTGTAGAGAGCTGTGGTGTGACGGAAAGCGGCTACCTCAAGTACAGATATGGCCGACTGTCACTAGTTAGGTTTTGGGTTACTGTTGGGACAGGCCCACAGTGTTGTAATGGCATGACCTTCGGGCTGCCTATATAAGAATATATTTTGTATTGTAAAAGGGTTGGTTAGTTGGTTGACGGGTTGAAGAGCTAGCTAGTCATTTTGTTAGTAGTGTTTTGCAGACCATTAGACTGTTGTAAAAGCCTAGCTCTGGTTCTGTTATTAGCGGTAGCAATCTTACGATAACCAGTAGCTGGCTTATAGAATATGTATGTAAAGATCCGCAGGGATCGACAGAGAGGGAAGAGTATATTGTAGGAGAGCAATATAGAAGAAAAAAAGAGATCTAAGAGAGAAGATCTTAAGCTGCATATGTGGTGCAGCAGAACTGTGTTTTACCTTCCCCTGAGCTATAATAAAACACAGTTCTATGGACGTAACTTCCATCCTGGAGGTGAACCACGTTAAAATCAGTGTTATGCGATTGGTTTATGTGTTATGTTTATTTATGCATTTCTCAGTCAGTTTATGGACTTTGCTTACAGTTTAATGAATGAATGCGTTAATCAGTTCACAGCAATAGAGAAGGGTAAATATAGGTTAACGTCTTTGGCACGCTGTTTATGGTTCATTTATGCTCTGCGTAACACGGTCTCTATTGCTGTATCGAATAGCCTTGTATGTTAAGTCTTGCACGTCGACACGAGAAATGCTAAGTGCGCTAAACCGCGAAGGTAGGATATCACAGAAAGGTGATACCACACCGGCAGAGGAGCTACGGTGCGCGATACCGCAGGTGAAGGACTTAGCGTTGGGCAGGATCTGCGTGTCGCACCGTGCGCAACGATGCGATAAGGTTGGAGATATCGTGGGCCTGAGAAAGTGCACGCCATAGGAAAGGATCGCGCGGCGGTATAAATGAATATCTTGCGGCTAGAAGAGCTGCGAGGCGAGGAAATCGTGCGACGCAAGCAGGAGAGACCGCAGCTAGGAGAGCTGCGAGCCACCAGTGGGATTTCCATAGAACCCGATCCAAGACGCTTAAGTCCTTGGCCAACCCATTAGAGTCACTTCGGGTGAGACTTCAGGCCGCTTTGTGGTCTGTCGCCGAAAGGGCCAGTGATCTAGGGGTGTTGTTGGTTGATAATAGTAAACCCGGGTCTGCCCATAGCAGCCAACAAATGGTTTCGTTGCCGGTTTTGAACAACTGAGCGCTAATGTTCTGTTGGCACCCCACCAGAGAAGAGTTTCACCAGTGGCTGGATTCAAACCTAAGGGAGTTCGCCCAAAAAGAAAATCGGAGCCCTAAACTGAGCACAGAGGCCTGGTTAGAAAAGCATATCGCTTCAGATATACACGCTATATTTTTTGCAACCTATGGAAATGAGCTTTTCGACTGGTTATCCAAGTTGACAGATAGGAACACATTCAAGAAGAAAAGAAACATTGTCTAAACACCGGAGCTGATTAAGATCGTGCAGAACCTCGACAATCCCATTACGAGAGCAGTGGACTTCTGGCTTGCGAGCGTGCTAGGAGGCTTTGTTACAGAATTTGCAGTTGACCAGAGAAAAAGCTTCAGCGAGGCTAAGCGGTACTTCTTCAAAGGATATCGTGGTAAGTACCTATAGTCTCTAAACTTGTCCATTAAGATGCCACTACATGAAAAAGGAGTAATGGACATGGTTTCAGATGAATAAGTAAAGATAGTAATGTCACAAGAGTTTGAAAGTGATTTTGATGACATTGGACGCACATGTAGTGGCAAGAAATATAAAGTAACTTTCGGCTCTCCTGTATTTGGAGATAGTTCAAACAATATTAGGCAACCAAGTCCTAGTCCCACAGAAGAACCAGAGGGGGGTATCCCTTACCAGCCCTACACCCCACAGAAACAGACCGGGACTCAGAGTAATCCCGTAGGTACTCCATCCAGTAGCTCACAGACAGTACCTACTGCCGCTACAGCACCTTCACCTACACCGCTGAGTGGTAGTAATCCAGTCAATCAGAACCCACCACAGAGAAATAGAATGGGAGATGATATGAAGCTACCTACCTTTAAGGGTACAGGAGCAGAGGACCCGAAACAGCATTGGTTTCTATGTGAAGCTATGTGGACCATTAAAACGATCAACAACGATAACCTTAAACTTGTACAGTTGGTCACTACACTCAGAGATCGAGCTTTAACATGGTACATAAAGTATACCACAGTACCCAGGACACTTGCCAAGTCAAGAACGCCATGATTAAAGAGTTCAAGAAACCTAAGTCTGAATCTCAGTGCATTACAGAGCTCAAGGATATTAAGCAGCTACCATCAGAATCAGTATGGGACTTTGACCAGAAATTCAAAGCTCTTATAGACCAAGTAAGTTTCGAGTTTGCGCCAGAGCAGCATAAGGAATGGTTTATCGCAGCGATGCTCCCTCACATCAAAGTGCCATTAATGCAGCAAAAACTCCAGACGCAGGATGACGCGTTGGAGATGGTGATGAAGCTAGAAGCTTCACCTTTAGCAGAAACCAGTGCAGGAATGACAACTCTACAGAACCAGTTGGCCAATCTCACGTTACAAATACACGAACTTAAGAAAGGAAAAGAGGTTATGCAAGACATATGGTGCTTACGATGTAGAGCACAGGGTCATACCAAAGACAACTGTCCAGTCTTTGCAGAATATCTAGCGTCAGGGGCTCCTAACCCCTTACCACGAACGCAAGGGCCATGGTGTGAAATATGCAAAACACAAGGACACCCACCTCAGCAATGCCCTTTGCTTCAAAAGTATGTACAGACACCTAAGAACCTATATTGTGTCTTCTACAGCTCTGTCGGACATGATGAACAGAATTGCCGAGCCTATGATCTCATGTTAGATAGAAAACATGATGTATACAGAGTCCAGTCAGAAACACAGGGTCCAGCAACAGGACCACAACCTGATCCGACTTATGGTGGCCAGGGAAGAGGATTCAAAGGACAAGGCCGTGGAGGAGGCTTTGCAAGAGGAGAAGGCTTCGGCAGAGGAGAGGGTTTTGGCCGTGGTCGCGGACCAATTACTTTTTATAACTGTGGAGTTGTAGGACACTATGCTAGGGACTGTCAGAGCCCCACTACTACTTATAATTAATGCAAATCTTATGATCATACCATAGAGGAGTGTACTACCTTGATAGCTAAGATCAAAGATACTAAGCCAGCAGTACACCAGAACATCCAGCTTATTGTTGCTGAGCAGGCAGAGCCAGAACCAAGAGTCAATATTGTGACTCACAGCGGTGCTTCCACTAGTAGGACATCGCAAGAGACCGGGAAGAACATAAGTGAAGAGTGGGTGCACAGAGCTCCTGGCAAAGCAACAGCACTCGACCTGCAGAAGAATAAAGAGACATTTCATGAAGCCAAGGCTTCCTTCGATGAACCTACACAATCAGGATCGCAGGTACCACCGTCTAGGGGCATACCGCAGCAAGCACCTTGTGGCGATAGCCCAGAACAGATACCGCAGGCTACCACATCGGGAAGATGCGACGAGGATGAATCAACAGGAAGTATACAATCCTTCCTGCACAATTGTTTGAAGCTCTTGAGAAATGAAAAAGCTATCGGCGAGCTACAGTGCATCATATATCAGTGTTAGCAACCTTCTCTCTCGGGCAGTGCATACCGCGTTGTTCATAATATTATAGGACATACAAGGACCGGAAGGGAGATGAAACTCACAGCACAGATTGGGAGTTTGAAATGGACGAAGTCGTCTTAGATCTCGGATCAGAGGTGAATGTTCTAACTAAGCAGACATGGGAACAGATGGGTAGCCCTCAGTTAGCCATCTCGCCTATCCACCTGAGACTAGCTAATCAGCAGTGAGTATCAACATTAGGTCGACTGCCACAGGTGCCAGTTGACATTGACGGAGTTCATACTTTTGCGGACTTTGAAGTTATAGAAATCATTGGCGACATTCGACCGTATCCAGCACTATTAAGTATCGATTGGGCGATTGGTAGCAAGGCTGTCATTGACCTAAAGAGAAGACAAATTACCTTTGAGGATGCGCAGATCCGGGTCATCGCACCGCTGGATCCTTACCAAGGTCCTAGATATATCGAACCTATCCGAGCCGAGGAGGAGGCACGTAACATGGATAGTCTCTACCAGATGACTACGAACCAGAGCGACTACATCAATCCAAAAGCAGAAGGGAACATTAGCTGGCAATGTGACAGCTCATGCACATCGAATTCTGATATTGGTCTACAGAACTGGCAGAACAGACTTTACGAAGTCTCAGCACGCAGATGTGCGTTTATGAGTAAATCACGGTGATGGATTGGCGCACAGATCACTGAAATTCCATCATATCATGGTCTAACAGATATTCAGGAATTCCTTGAGCAGTTTGAGCAACAAATTCCTTACGAGCAGAGAATCGCAGCTATGGACCTTGCAGTACGAGCCACACCTGCAAGATGGTGGTACGCGCAAAAAGAAAATATCGCATCATGGGATGATATTAAAAGATCGATGGCGATCAGATTTTCGGTCGACAAAGAGTATGTCCCGCAGAAGTACACAGGAGAAACTGACCCCAGAGCACACATTCAGACATGTGAACAGAACTGGTCGGACATTCCAGAGGATGAATGGGTTCACAGATTCATTCACACATTGGACACAGTTCCAAGGAACTGGTACACAGAGACCGAGTTGTGCAAGGGGACGACCACATGGTCACTTATGACAGACAGTTTCCTACTTACCTTCGCGTTTGAATCAGAACATCCAAGTGTTGCTCAGGCCCTAGACATAATCAAGATCAAGATATTCGAGGACTGTACCATCTCAGTACAGGCTCAACCTGAGTGGACGATTCAGTTGCAAGATGCGCTTGAGTGCTATAACTTTGCAGCAAAGCCAGACAATGAAGATAAGGATGAGGATGACGATCCTCGCAACACCAACATTCCGGAGTCAGAAGGAACTCGCGATGTTGGGGGACCACAGTTAGAGATTCCAGCAATCACCGAACCTATCAAGATTAAAAAGATCAATATTGGCACAGATGCAGAACCTAAGTTTGCCTCTATTGGAGACTATTGGAATGATGAAACAATCGGACAGATTGCCGACTTGTTACACGACTATCAGGGCCTATTTCCCACCAAGTTCACAGAGATGAAGGGAATAGTTGGAGACCTGGGAGTTATGAGGATACCATTGAAGGAGGATGCTAGACCAATTAAGCAGCACCCATATAGATTGAATCCGCGTTACAAAGAAAAAGTAAAGGACGAAATCGATAAGATGCTAGCAGCAGGCATCATTGAGCCGATAGAAGAAAGCGAATGGGTTAGCCCCATGGTCATACAAGAAAAGAAAACAAAAGGAGACATCAGGATCTGTGTCGATCTGCGCAAGCTCAACGATGCATCGCTTCACGATCCATTTTCGACACCGTTCACTGATGAGGTATTAGACAACATGGGAGGACAGGAGGTATACTCCTTCACTGATGGGTTTTCAGGCTACCATCATATCAGAATACATCCAGAAGATCGGTCCAAGACCACCTTTGCAACAGAATGGGGCTCGTTCCAGTATACGGTAATGCCCTTTGGTCTTAAGAATGCACCAGCTATATTTTCTAGAGTAGTCGTTGCTGTATTTAAAGAATACATTCATAAATTCTTAGAAGTATATTTTGATGATTGGACTGTATTTGGACTAATTGACAAGCATATAGGAGACTTAAGACTAATGTTAGAGAAATGTAGGCAGTACTAGATTTCTCTAAACTTGAAGAAATGTATATTTTGTGCACCATTTGGTATTTTGTTGGGTCACATTGTTTGTAGACAAGGCTTGATGGTAGATCCCGCAAATATTTCCATCATTGTAAACCTTCCAGCACCCAACTCAGTCAAGCAACTGAGGACAATACTTGGTCATACCGGGTACTACAGAAAGTTCATCAAGGGCTACGCAAATATTACAACACCAATGGAGAAATTGCTCAAGAAAGATGTAAAATTCCTATGGAACGAGGAATGTCAGCAGAGTCTAGACATGCTTAAAGAGAAGATGGTTACAGCACCCATCTTAGTATTTCCCGACTGGACTAAGCCATTTCATGTACATGTGGATGCGTCTGGCATCGCATTAGGGGTTGTTTTAACACAACCAGGAGAAGGGGACATCGACCACCCTATCGCATATTCCAGTAGAAAGCTCTCGACAGCAGAAAAGAACTACACCACAACTGAAAGGGAAGGATTAGCTATGGTGTATGCGCTGCAGAAGTTTAGGCACTACCTGTTGGGTGCCCCGTTCAAGATGTTTATTGACCATTCTGCATTAAAGTATTTGGTCAATAAGCCAGTGTTAGGGGGGAGAATCTGTAGATGTTTACTCCTCTTTCAGGAGTATGATTTTGAAATAATTGTGAAACCAGGAAGACTGAATGCAGGACCTGATCATTTGTCGCGGATAGACTCAGGAGAAAAGCCAAGTAACCTAGATGACAATCTACCGAATGCACCGTTGTTCTCTATCCAGATCGCAGATGAGTACTATGTGTTGGAGCAGGGTCCCACAGCTATAGAAGAAGCTGCTAGTTTTGGCGGAGAGATAAGTTTTGGCGGAAAGAGGATAAGACGGAGCTACGACGCCGTAGCACGTTTCCAGCTGGAGAGCAGAGCTGAAAACCGAGACTTTTTGAGATGCGAAAGTCAAAGAAGGGCAACGGTACCTGAGCGGCCGAGAAGGGAGAGCTCACCCACTGCATTGAAGGCAGCGACGAAAGACAGGAGGGCTCAGCGACCCTCATAAAGAAGAAGGAGCAATGAGGCTCAAGCATTGAAGACGAAGGATAGAAGAGTGAAGCGGTGCATAGTACCCATGATCAGTGCCGGGAAGCATGGAAGACTGCAGAGAGTTGTGGTGTGACGGGAAGCGGCTACCTCAAGGACAGAGAGGACCGACTGTCACTAATTAGGGTTTGGGTTACTGTTGGGACAGGCGCACAGTGTTGTAATGGCACGACCTTCGGGCTGCCTATATAAGAATATATTTTGTATTGTAAAGGGTTAGCTAGTTAGCTAGTCAGTCAGTTAGCCAGTTGGTTAGATAGAGAGACAGTTGTGCTTGAAATAGGAAATAAGGATAAGTAGACTGTTGTAAAAGCCGAGCTCTGGTTCTGGTTCTAGCGGTAGCAATCTTACTAAAACCAGTAGCCAGCTTGTAGAGCATGCATGTAATGATCCGCAGGGATCGACTGAGAGGGAAGAGTATGTTGTAATAGAGTCAGCATAAAGGTAGAGAAGAAAGATCTAAGAGAGAAGATCTTGAGCTGCATTTGAGGCGCAACAGAACTGTGTTACCTTCCCGTAAGCTATAATAGAGAAGCACAGTTTTGTGGACGTAACTCCCATCCTGGGGGCGAACCACATTAAAATCCCGTGTTCAGTGATTGATTTGCGTATTGTGTTTATTTGCTGCATCGATCTGATTATGTTATGCAATTTGCTTACAGTTGATGTATGAATGAGTTGTTTAGTTACAGCACTGCAGAAATATATATAAGTTGAAATCCGTGGCACGTCGTATAAGGGTTACTTATGCTTGCCTTAGATAGTTAATTAATCACAGTAAGACAGTCTGGGTATCAGGTCTTGCGCGTCGACACGAACAATGCTAAGTGCGCTAAACCGCGGTTGGAGGGTATCGCAAGGAGGCGATACCGCATAGGCAGAGGAGCTGCGGTGCGCAGATCCGTGAGTTAAGGACTTAGCGTTGAACAGGAGTTTCATGTCGCATGGTGCGCGGCGATGCGGTGAGATTGGGACTATTGTGAGAAGGAAGAAGTCGTGCGAAGAGAGAAGAACCCGCGCGACGCGCGTAAGGGCAGAGACGCTGCGGCTAG
This sequence comes from Pseudotsuga menziesii, assembly GCA_001517045.1. Classification (NCBI taxonomy): domain Eukaryota; kingdom Viridiplantae; phylum Streptophyta; class Pinopsida; order Pinales; family Pinaceae; genus Pseudotsuga; species Pseudotsuga menziesii. Next base: position 82,684 of record LPNX010274239.1, read on the forward strand.
AAGAGTTGCGCGACGACGGGATTACGCGGTGTGAGCAAGAGGTTGCGCGACACTCAGATACAGAGGGAGATCTTGCAGCTAGAAGAGCTACGAGCCACCAATAGGACTGCCACAGAACCTGGTCCAAGACGCTTGAGTCCTTGGCCAACCCATCAGATTCACTTTGGGTGAGACTTCAGGCCGCCTTGCGGTCTGTCGCCGAAAGGGCCAGTGAGTTAGGGGTGTTGTTGGTTGATTATAGTAAACCCGGGTCTGCCCATGCAATCAACACTATGCCGATATTATTCAATTTCTCACTACAGGAGTAGCACCTGATGAGTTTACTAAGCAGCAAAAGAAGCAGTTGGTTGTTAAAGCAGCAGACTTCACCCTCATCGCAGGACACCTATACAAGTTAGGCCCGGATGAAGTTCTGCACAGATGTGTGATGCCGCATGAAAAAGACGCTATTATCAGAGAGGCAGATTCAGGAACCGCAGGAGGTCATTTCGCAGGAGAAGCCCGCTGCAGGTGGCTCGAGGACGAGCCACAAGTAAGTGTTAGGGTACTGTTGGAGCAGGGTCCCGCAGCTACAGAAGAAGCTGCTAGTTTTGGCGGAAAGAAGTTAAGACAGAGCTAAGACATCGTAGCACGTTTCCAACTGGAGAGCAGAGCCGGAAACCATGACTTTTAATATAGAAAAGTCAAGAAGGCAACGGTACCGGAGCGACCGAGAAGAGAGAGCTCAACCACTGCATTGAAGGCAGCGGTGGAAGACAGGAGGGCTCAGCGACCCTCATAAAGGAAAAGGAGCAACGAGGATGAAGCATTGAAGGCAAAGGACAGAAAAGCGAAGCGGTGCATAGTACCCATGATCAGTGTCGGGAAGCATGGAAGACTGCAGAGAGCTGTGGTGTGATGGAAAGCGGCTACCTCAAGTACAGATATGGCCGACTGTCACTAGTTAGGTTTTGGGTTACTGTTGGGACAGGCCCACAGTGTTGTAATGGCATGACCTTCGGGCTGCCTATGTAAGAATATATTTTGTATTGTAAAAGGGTTGGTTAGTTGGTTGACGGGTTGAAGAGCTAGCTATTCATTTTGTTAGTAGTGTTTTGCAGACCATTAGACTGTTGTAAAAGCCTAGCTCTAGTTCTGTTATTAGCGGTAGCAATCTTACGATAACCAGTAGCTGGCTTATAGAATATGTATGTAAAGATCCGCAGGGATCGACAGAGAAGGAAGAGTATATTGTAGGAGAGCAATATAGAAGAAAAAAAGAGATCTAAGAGAGAAGATCTTAAGCTGCATATGCGGTGCAGCAGAACTGTGTTTTACCTTCCCCTGAGCTATAATAAAACACAGTTCTATGGACGTAACTTCCATCCTGGAGGTGAACCACGTTAAAATCAGTGTTATGCGATTGGTTTATGTGTTATGTTTATTTATGCATTTCTCAGTCAGTTTATGGACTTTGCTTACAGTTTAATGAATGAATGCATTAATCAGTTCACCGCAATAGAGAAGGGTAAATATAGGTTAACGTCTTTGGCACGCTGTTTATGGTTCATTTATGCTCTGCGTAACATGGTCTCTATTGTTGTATCGAATAGCCTTGTATGTTAATTCTTGCACGTCGACACGAGCAATGCTAAGTGCGCTAAACCGTGGAGGTAGGATATCACAGAGAGGTGATACCGCACCGGCAGAGGAGCTGCGGTGTGCGATACCGCAGGTGAAGGACTTAGCATTGGGCAGGATCTGTGTGTCGCACCGTGCACGGCGATGCGATAAGGTTGGAGATATCGCGGGCCTGAGAAAGTGTGCGCCGCAGGAAAGGATCGCGCGGCGGTATAAAGGAATATCTTGCGGCTAGAAGAGCTGCGAGGCGAGGAAATCGTGCGACGCAAGCAGGAGAGACCACAGCTAGGAGAGCTGCGAGCCACCAGTGGGATTACCACAAAACCCAGTCCAAGACGCTTGAGTCCTTGGCCAACCCATTAGAGTCACTTTGGGTGAGACTTCAGGCCGCTTTGTGGTCTGTCGCCGAAAGGGCCAGTGATCTAGGGGTGTTGTTGGTTGATAATAGTAAACCCGGGTCTGCCCATAGCAGCCAACAATATATATATATATATATATATGAGGAGCACATAGATGTTAATGTAAATTATAAATATTTGGAGGAATTATCAATGGGCTTTGGTTCAATGGTTAAGTTGGGGTGATGATATACTTGTGAGATATATTTTGTCACTTGTGAGCCATATTATCTTTCCAAGTGGATCATTTTAACCAGTTCAAGATAGGTGCAAGTTTTAGGAAACTTTGACCGATAGATTACCTTAACCCAAAACTTCTTAACCTTATGGATTGTTCTTGAGTGTTCTAAGCCAACTACATTTCATTGTAATATTCCCAATTGAAAAAGTTCATGTTTTTCACATTGTGGTAAGAGGAAGCATGTTATTTTTCAATTCCCTGATATCCAATGTCTGTTGTTGAACCTTAATCCCTACTATATATGTAGTAGATTGGTTCAAATTCACTACAACCCCAATACATTTATTACTTGAGTTGTTATTTAAAATTGCATTTTTAATTTGCACTTGAATCCTTTAGTGAGGGTTTTCTCCTTTTTGTTAAATTCAAAAGTTTCACAGATATCTAAAACTTTCTTTATTTGATGGATAAGCAAAACCTCTTGGATCTACTACAACAATGCATTAATTTCTATAATAACCATATTTATCCATTCTTCTAGTTATTATCCCTACTATAATTGATCTTATGCATTCTTTGTACCAAATTGGATACCAAATTATAAAACCTCATCATCAACGTTATATATATTTGTATTTATCAAAAGAGGGCCGAGTCATTGTACCAACATATCCATATCTTTAGCATTGACAACCTATGAAGGTGTCAACTTCATTAGGCTCTTCAATGTCATTTTCTTCAATTTATTTATCTTTCTTATTGGAGATTTTAGGCTTCTTCGATTACTTGTAATATTTGCATGTGAGTCATTTCTCTTGTTATTGTTCTTGTGATAATCATCCCCATCTCCATCTTCATCCCTTGTTGATTTCTTATTTTTCTCCTCCCCATGACAATTTTCCTTTTGGCACTAAAACGTTATTGCATCCACATGACTTGTCTCTATCAAGTGTTTGTCTTGTCATTTGAGAAAGGGGAGGGAGACTCTTTGGTTAGTCGGTTTGTAATAGGAAAATTTGTAAAGGAGAGTTGGAAGGATTAATATTTTTAGTTATCTTAGTATGATAACTGAAATATGCTACTTAACCCACTTTATCCTCTACATTTGACATACCGAGTTTATAATCCTGAATATTTCCCCTTCCTCAGTAAAATCATCTTACAGTTAGTCAATTATCACAACATTAAAACCAAAGGAAGTATTTATTTCTATGTCTTTGATTACCCACTTTAGGACATGTTGACTTCATCCAAATTAAACTTACTATTTTGTATTCATCTTCATAGCAACAAGTTTTCCAACCCATTTTTCCTTTTTAAATGTGTGCTTCAAAGACACCTTTAGGATCATAATTCTCCATGGCCTTAATAAATAAAAATAGAAATTTATCCAATTCTCATGGTGTAGCAAACATTTGACCATTATTAACAATGCTTTAGGACCCTAATTCTCCAAGGCCTTAGTAAATAAAATAGAAATTTATCCAATTCACATGGTGTAGCAAACAATTGACAATTAATAACAATGCTTTATCCACTCAAAGTCAAAGATAAAAAAGGATAAATTCCTTCCCTCTTTCTTTGCCTATTTGTGAACCACTAATACCTCTCAATATTTTATTTTCACAATTCAATGAAAACAAATCTATATAATATAAATTTTGACAACAAAGAAGTTTCCCACACAAACCATATGCCCTAATGTATGTATATTCATTTTAAAAAGGTTGGTAAACCTTACCTTATGAAAATATTTTAGCAAACATTAATGAACCTCTCAAGGTAATCTTGTGTATAGGACTCTAACACCAAACATAAGCCTCTCTAGTACATGATAAAAAATATATCGGTATACTTATGCCTCTAGACCATTGGATGAGAAAATCGTTCAATGGGATCCTTCTTCACATCAATGGTGCTCTTTTTACAAAGCCCATGGGAAGTTATCCATAAAAAAGAAATATAAATGGCATATTAGGTGGCATGGAAGGAATTTCTACTATAAAATATCTAAAAGAACTAATACTTTGTCCCTAATATGAGATTAATTGAATTGACTCGCTTCATAAATGAGATAGGCCCTCTATGCATAGAATAATTTTGTATTTGGTTCACTAACAAACCTAGTGAATAAATAGGTTATATATGCATAAAAGTACTTCAAGATACTTAAATCAGTTAACTCCCCTTGTCTCTTGTAGGAAGTATATTTTCTCTCCGCAAAGTAATTAGTAAAAAGGAACCCTCTTGTTGATTTAGATAACCTTTGGCATCTTCCATTAGAAATATTTATCCTTGTCTTCCAACTGATCCCGTAACTCTTTATCCTTGTGTTTGAGCTTCACAAGAAATACTCTCATTGTCATGGTATTCTATTGATATTCATTCAGAGAGTCTAATATTCTGTTTTTGAACCTTGTGAATTCACTATGGTTCAGATTTACTGTGTTCAAGACCCAATTTGATCTGAGATCAATATTTATCAAGGTGAGATTTATCTCATGTGCAACCTTTGATAGATCTCCATCATCTTCTGCAAGAACCTTGTCAATTTCATCACACAAACTATTATCACAATCAAAATAATCCATACATGTACCAGAGTCCACTTCTTTCTTTTCTTCTTCTTGATTGATCTCTTTCAAAGGCTTGTCTTCTGATTCCTAATCCATTTTTTTAGTGTCTGGTCTTCCCTTCTAATACTCACTCTCCAACTTGAACCAAAGGTCTTTAGCTAAAGTGTACTCTCCTACACTTTCTTTCAATGAGCTGGAAATTCCATCCATGAGGAACTTCAAGTTTGTAGCATTGTCCTTTTTGCTTCCTTCTGTGCAGTTGCATTGCCCTTCTTATTGGATGGAGTGGGTGGATTGATCACAATCTCCCAAACACCAAACTTCTTCAGATATGCCTTCATCTTGCTCCTCCAACTAAAATAATCTATCATATCAAGTATAGGTACATCATTGCTTGATGAATCTTCTTTTGCTTCCATTGTGTGTCCACGGATCTCCTTCAAGCTTGTAAGTCTTGTGACGAAGGTTTTCTCTTATACCAATTGTTGAACACAATGGTCGCACTAAGATGGGGGGTGAATTAGTGTGTGAGCAATTTAAACCTTTTTCAACCTTCAATTAATCAATCAGATTTTATCAAACATTATGTTATCAATCACATCATCATATTCATCAGTTAAATCAACCATGAATCATAAGCACAATAATCATATGAAAGAGAGACATAAGAGTATTTGTAATGGGAGCTTTATTTATGGTAATGGAATACTTAAATCTTCTCGATTACAATCAACACCAAATGATGAAAAGAGCACCAATTCTTATAACAACACCCAACCTAGTTTTCTTATCTCCAACTAAGAAATGGTTGAGGAGTCCAATCCTCAAGTGCAAGATTCTACTTGCAAACTTGATGTCAATCTCTTATTTTCATCAATTTGTTGCTCAACCACTTCTGCGCATCAACCTTTGCTCATCAACCATGTCAATTCTACACATCAACACTGCTGGTCAAGATGGTCAATCTCTGCTCATCACTCTCTGCTTGTCAATATGCTCATCAATACTATTGGTCATCTGCTCATGTGCATATCACCATCATCATCAAGAGTATCAACAAGTGTGGATCAAGTATGCATCATCATCATCATCAAGGTATGTTAAACATCGATATCTAAACATGTCATCAAGGTATCAAGACCACCATCAAGGTCTGTAACATCATCATAGGGTATTCATCATAGTGTACAAGGCACCATCAACATCATATCATCATCCTCATACAGTAGTGTCAGCAAGTAATCATCATCATGGAGTATGCGCCATAGTGTACAAGGAACCATCAACATCATATCATCATCCCCATACAATAGTGTCAACATCATCATAGCATACTACATCATTAAAGGTATATCTTCATCATATCATCGTGTACAAGTATGCATTACCATCATCATAGAGTATGCATCATATCAAGTATCAATAGGTATGCCTCATCATCAAGAGTATCAACATCATCATCAAGTGTCAATAGGTATGAATCATCATTAAGAGTATCAGCATCATCATCATCATAGAGTACAATGATCTTATCTTTTTTAGTGCATGTCAAACTCAGTGTATGTTTGTTGTTCATACCAAAGTCACCATCCTTGTCACACCATCACGTCATCATGTCAATGTGTTACTATACATCATATTTTTGCAGACCAAGTGATGCTTGTACAGTCACCTTTTTATCCAGACTTCTAGAAGGTTGCTTCCTCGGTTGACCTGCTAAAATTCAGACTGTGTATGTTGTAGAATACTTGAGGAAAGGTTTGGAATTTGTTGTAGATGACCTCATATTCAAACTGTCACCTTCATTATGACTATGAATATCTTGCATTGTAGGTTGTGAAAGAGTCGAAACTTGGACTGTTGATGACTGTGTATAGTAGTAGAATACTTCAAGAAATTTAGGACGGTTTCAAGTGTGGAAAATCCTCCAACACTAGTCATAAAATAACCCAAAAAATATTATCCTTGTTCAAAATTCGGGATTGTGGAAGCATGCAAATTCAGGACTATTTCTCCTCCACACCGACCTTGAACTTGAGCTTAGGATTGTTTATGAGAGGGATGGTATGCTAAGATAAAAGCCCTACATCATGTCATGTTGGGACTGTTTGTTGACTGTCGAATAACCTCCAAAACCAGTCACAAACATAAGATTTTTTCCAAAAAAATGTCAAAGAAGAATGTTGCCTCAGTCTGCTTTGTATTTTGAAAACCCTAAGACAAGTCACACGACTGGACTATCATAAACCATCCAACAAATTCAGGACTATTTCTTCCTCAGTCTCTACCGAATTTTCTTCAGTCAACTGCTCCTCCTTAGTTTGCGAGTTTTCCTCAGTCAACGAACTTTTTTCTCTTTTCTTCGCTGGATAAGTTTGGAGTGTGAGAAGGACTTGTATTTATCAAGGTGAGTTGCATTATTTTATTATTTTATTTTTATTATTTTGTTTTGTCACACACCCACTCTTTTAAAGATTCAACCTTACCACTTGAGAAGTTTGTCCACAAGTTAGCTTCAATGTCTTAGGGTTTGTTATTCATGTCCCCAAAACCCAAAAGGAAGGGTGCAAACCATCTTCAAGGGTTTCAATACCCAATCAACACACAAGTGACCACATCATCTCCTTCAAGGGTTAAAAAACCATTAAACCACCAAGTGTAGGTCCAAGGACCTCTACAAAAAACTTCTTCAACATGAAAAGAGGCTTCATGGGATTCTTCATCATACCTAGGGCATGTTCATGGGTTCTGCAACATGTCAAATACCATACAAGGTCATCATCATCATAATGGTAGCAAGAATCACATACAAGGGTTCCATGACCCCAACAAAAACATGAATAACCACATAATGTGTCATTGATGTTTCTTCAACCCATTCGGGGCTTCTCCATCATCTACAAGGGCTTTAGCACCGTCTCCAAGGTCTTCAGCATCATCAGTAGGGTCTTCAGCATCATCAACAAGGTGGTGGCTTCAAGATACAACCTTGTGGGTACAAGGACCTTATCTACTAGATACAAGGTGATTTAAGGAACAATCCATCTCTGTATGGGCTCCAAGGCATTGGATATGAGGGTACTGGGATCATCCAAGCATGCACTGCAAGAGGGATTGGGTGGCATCAATGACTACCTATGGGGCCACTGCAAGTCCCATGTTGGCATCAATGACAATTCAATCAACAATCTTCGTCCCAGGATGAATCATGTTGATCAACTTCTGGACCCCAACCAAGTCCTCCATTCTCTCGAAGAATGGTCCTTAGTACTAAGTTGAGCTTCAATCCTAGACTAAAAGTTGATCAACCACCTACAGTACCTACTTGGACATCGTGTCCCTGGTCCAAGACTAGAATATGTCTCTGTCTCCACCTACAGGTTCTACTTGGACATCGTGTCCCTAGTCCCAGACCAGAATACCCTAGAGGCATATAGGGGCCCTAGCCATATTCTAGGGGTTTTGTCATGGCATCAAATTGCTTGGTCCCAGACTAAGAACCCCATAATACTATCGGGGGCCCTAGGGTACCTTCTAGGGTCTTACTCTTCTCTAGTCAACTAACTAGGGTACCATCCTCCCTGAGAATGGGTCTCGCAGCTACACTATCTTTAACACTCCCTCTCAACAAGAGAGGCATTCTCAGCACATCGATAACATACTATACCATTACATGGTTATCACTCATCTCGATATGTACCAACCTGTCATCAAATACAGGAATTTCTGAGAGCTTCAAACAACTCTCCATCTCAACACGAAGCGTGATCTCATAGATCCTCTTAGAAGTTATAGCTTACTTCCTCTGAGAGTTGAGAATCAATTTCCACATGTCATATTTCCAAACTTGTTTGTTTGGTTAATTCCCCATAATGAGAGTAGACTGAATCAGTGGCATGGCTCTCATTGGAGTGAGCTTGAAGCTTTTTAATAGTCTTCTTAAAGAGATTAAATGAAGGTTGCTTGGCCTTCTCCCTCTACTTCAAGAAGTATTATAGACTTCCATCTCTGAGTCACCAAAGGAATGATGGAAGATCACATCTATACTTTCCTTTTCTGCAACCCCACTCAGTTGGGGACTGAAGAGCACAATTGGATCCCTCTTGATCTTTGAACTTACCAGTTCCATTCTACCAATAACAAAATCCTGGTAGTTTCTTTGGAGGATGACCATCCAACATAACTAATCCTACAATTTGTGGAGCCACTTGCTCCCTCTATACAAGAGTACTCAATTCCCTCTTGAGTCATGCAATTAATTCTAAGCATAAATAGGATCGACAAGCATTACTTGTCAAATCATCCTCCTTTATAAGTTAAGATTGATTGTCATCAATTTCACCTACTAACATGATTTTATCATTCATATATGTAAACTACAACTATCTTAATTCTATCAAGAGCACATCAACATGTCATGACAATATTAAGAGTCAACATGAATTGGGATAGGAATTTTTCCCTATATCTTCCCTTATGCAGAAATCACAATGTGCAAAACATGTACCATCATATCATCTCCATGCAAATGTATTAGCACAATCTAGGTTGGGTCATAATCCTAGACATGGTATAAGCTCTAAGCTTCTTTGCATTTGCAAATTCATTGGTGCATCATAACCAATCATTCTACATCACTTTTTTCAATAATACCATTCTCATGCATCATCACAGTAGTTAATACAACATAATCCAAAAATATTTAAATGATCATAAATTCTAACTTCCTTGTGTCAACAATCCTTGATCACATCCATCAATGAGTCATAAGACTCTTTTGCACAAAACAATGGTCATATCTCTTTAAGCATCATGTTCACAATCTATCAAGTCCATTTTTTTATAACAATTGTCAGTACTATTGATATATCTCTTAGTTCAGTTGTCATTGACCTAAACAAATAAGTATCAGACATTTTACCATCTTCATCACTTTGATTTCCAATGAACTCCTTTAGTGAAGATATATAAATTTTACACCATGTAGTTCAAGCCCTTATTGTTACTTGGAAACCCTTACCTTATGATCATGTAGACTCAGTTACCCTAAAAAGTAGAGTTAGCTACAACCTAAGCTCTGATACCATGTTAAATTTTTAGAGTTAGCTACAACCTAAGCTCTGATACCATGAGAAGTTTTTAACATAAGTAATAAAAATTGATGCATGAACATATAAAATCAGATTCATAATAGTACTGCTCTAATAAAATTTGAACTGTAATAAAACAAGTATAATTTTCATCTCTTTCAACTTAACTCTCCATTAGTCACTGCGTTAAAGTTGGTCATTGAGATTCAACAAATGTCATGTATAGAAACAACATAAAAATAATGTATAGTAGATATCAACATTAAATAATCATAACCAATATTTGAATCAACCTTATACTCATATATTTCAAATTGGATCTTCTCACCGAAGGGACAAGTCAACTAGGCAAACAATTTGCGTACCTTGAGAGAGAGCCTAAGAGGGTTAAAGTAGAAGCATACCGATCCATACTTCTTAGTCAACAAGAAAAGAAACTTCAATCGATTACTCAGGCTTTCGTAGCACAATCATACCCAGTACAGTCATACTGACAAAGGACACACAGTCACTCTGGGTAAGAATACAATCACGTTTTGTAGAGACACGGTCATGCAGTAGGCACACACAGCTATACTAGGTAGAGACACTCATTCATTTTGCTGACAGGGATACAGACATAGGGAGAAGACACAATCACTCTGGTAGTCACGTTGGAGAAGATATGGCATGCACGAGAGAAATACAATCACTCAGCAAGAGAAGAATAGTCACGCGAGAGGAATACTGTTAATCAGTCAGAATTTACACAGTCTCATGAATGGAAGAGTCACGGTGAAACATGTGGAAAGAAATAACGCTGAGGAAAACACGCAGCTGTTGGGTGGGTGTATAAACATGCTAGGGTAGAGACCATCATCACCCAAATAAAACAGAGAATGGCCATGCTAGGGTAGAAACTGCATGTATGACCACATTGAGGACAAATGGTCATACTACAAAGAGTCGCATGGAGCGGTCGCAGAGGAACAATCACGCAAATATGGAAGGTGGTCGTGTTGCATACAACTAGTCACGTGGGAAGAGAGTCACGTGCAAAGCAGAGGAGCAGTCACGGGATATGCCAACAGAGAAGCCACGCAATATGCCAGCAGAGAAGCCTCAGGATATCACAACAAAAAACCACGGGATAGCCCAGCAAAGAAACCACTGGATAGTCGAGCAAAGAAAAGACACAGGATATCCCAACAAAGAAACCACGGGATATCCCAACAGAGAAGCCACGGGATAACCCATCATAGAAAAGACATGGGATATCCCAACAGAGAAAAGACATGGGATATCCTAGTAGAGAACCACTGGATATGTCAACAAAAAAAAGACATGGGATATCCCAACAGACAAAAGACACAGGATAGCCCAGCAGAGAAATCACGAGATAGCCTAACAGAGAAAAGACACGGGATAGCCCAGTGTTGATTGAATTGTCATTGATGCCAACATGGGACTTACAGTGTCCCCATGGGTAGTCATTGATGCCATAAAGTCCCCTCTTGCAGTACACAGGTATGGATGATCCTAGTACCCTCACATATAGTGTCTTAAAGCCCATACAGAGATGGGTTGTGCATTGGAGCACCTTGTGGAGTCATCAAAGTTCTTGAACCCATAAGGTTGTATATTGGAGCCACCACCTTGTTGATGATGTTGGAGACCATGCTGATGTTGATGAAAATCTTGGTAATGATGCTGAAGACCTTGGATATGGTGTTTAAACCCTTATGGATGATAGAGAAGCCTTGGATGGGTTGAAGATACATTAATGACCCATTATGTGGGCATTCATGTTCTTGTTGGAATGGAATCCTTAAATATGATCCTTGCTACCCTTGTGATGATAATGGACCTTGAATGTCTTCTTGTGTGGTTGAGACGGTTGAAGAAGCACAACAAGTCTCTTGTCATGGTGAAGAAGATTTTGTAGAAGTCCTTGGAGCCACACTTGGTGTTTTAATAGTCCTTGAACCCTTGAAGGAGATGATGTGGTCGTTTGTAGGTTGATGGGGTATTAGGACCCTTGGAGATGATCCTAGGGAATGATAAATACTTGGCACCCCCACAAATGGTGGTTTGATAGTCCTTGCACCCTTGAAGGAGGGGTGAAGATGTTGTGTGTGTTCATGGGGTATTGGGGACATGACACTTGTTATCACCAACCTTGTAGTTGTATATGTGAGGTGGATCCAGGATGGATGGTAGAGGGAAAAGAAACTAAGGAGGTGGAACCAAGACTACCTAGACTCCCAAATGGATGGTTGTCACACCAATCAAGGCAGCCTTCACTTTATGTGTCTTAGCCCAATACAACAAAGGGGGAGACCCAGATCTGCTCCCGACAGGAGACATCAAACCTAGACACCAGATCAGATCAAATCGACTTTGAGGTACGTAAGGTGTAAGGTAATGGAAACCCTAGATCTATAGATGATGTCATGAGGTGAGCCAAGGCTTTGGGTCAGGGCTTAGGAAGTATGAGGTTCGATCCAAATTGGGGCACAGGTGACGTATAAGGTAAAAACTAGATATGGGGTTGAGGTACTAGCAACAAGTGAGAAAATCCACTACCTTGGGAAATGTGACAAATGTAGGGAGGTCAAGGACAGGTGTTGGTCTTCTCTAGGAAGACCCAGGTTTACTTTATTGTACCAACAAAACCCCTATCTCACTAGCCCTTTCGGCGACAGACCGCAGAACGGCCTGAAGTCTCACCCGAAGTGATCTTAGATGGGGTGGATGAAGAATCAGGTTTCCTCAACCAGGTTCTGTAGCATCCTAGGTTCTCTAACTCTACTTAACCAGCTGAATCTCTCAACAAGGGTTGTTTCTCTCTTTCTAGCTAACTCTGCTATGGGACTGACTCTTATCGCGTCGCAGCTTCTAGGACGATGCGCAAACTTTCTCTTCCACTCGGCTCTTAACCTGCGATATCTCACACCGCAGCTCCCTCGATAGTGCGATATCACCCTTTCTACGCTATGATATTCCCTACAGTAAGACTCAATATACTCATCAACTCTCAAGGTCCAGAGGCTTCCTTTCTGGGTATAATAGCTCAGTTAGGCTTCATTAAGGTGTTAAACAACCTCGCTTAAGCTTCTACAGTTTAACATGCTTAACATCAATTACACTCAACTCGCTGAACTAAACATACAGAAGTCACTTAACACAGTAGCTGCTACTGTCGTGAGTCAAGCACTGATAAACTCATATACAGAGTACTCGACACATTCAACTTGAATTTGACCTTCTATGTTACTATAAACTGAAGGATAGCATACATACATTCATTAACTGATAAGCAAAGTTCATGTGACAGATAACAGATAACAAATAAGTAGAGCACAATCACATGAAACAGTCGCACAACACACGGATGTACGTGGTTCACTTCCAAGGGGGAAGCTACGTCCACGGGAACTGTATTTATATTATATCTTGAGAGAGTAACACAGTTCCACTGCAACCTCTTATGCAGCTTGAGATCTTCTGGGAAACTCCATGTACACAGCTGGGAGCCCTTCTCTCTTAGATCTCTTCTCTTCCTATATTTCTTTCTTCTTATAATATACTCTTTCTCTCTCTCTCTCTCAATCCCTGCAGATTGTTACATTCAAGCTCAAGGAGCCAGCCACTGGTTACAGTAAGATAACTACAGACTTAAAGACAGAACCAGAGATCAACTCTTCCTCAATGTCTCACTATACTGACGACAACAGTTACAACCTTATCAGCCAACTATCTAACTAGCTAGCTCACTATCCATCTAACTATATAACCCTTCATAATACAAAATACATGCTTAAATAGGTGGCCCGAAGGTCTCACTGTGATACAAAACTGTGGGCCTATCCCAACAGTAACCCAAAACCCTAACTGTGACAGTCGGCCTTTCTGTACTTTGTACTGCCACTTTACCGGTCACACCATAGCTTCCTGCAGTCTTCCACAATTTCTGGTGCTGATCGCGGGTATGGGTGTCGCTTCCTCGGTCACTCCCCTTCTTTTCTTTGTCTTTAATACCTCAGCCCATCGCTCCTTCTTCCTTTATGAGGGTAGTTGCGCCCTCCTGTCGTCATTGTTGCCTTAAATGCAGTGGTTGAGCTCTCTTCTCGGCCGCTTCAAGTACTATTTCCCTTTGACTTTCTTGTTCCAACCGCCGCGATTTTCAGCCCGCGTTCCACGACGGGAAATGCACTACGGCATCATACCTTTATCGCTTCACCAAAAATTTCTTTCCTCCAAAAATTGTCCATCTTCTACCAAAAATAGCAGTTTTTCTTGTAGCTATGGGACCCTGCTCCAACAGTCCCCTAACACTTACTTGTGGCTCGTCCCTAAGCCACTGACATCTGATTTCTTTTGTTGTAGTGTCTCCTTGGATTCCTACGAAGTCTTTGCGAATATCTCCTTGAGTCCTGCAATATCCGGGACCATTTGTTGGTCTTCTCTGGGCACACCCGGGTTTACTTTATTGTACCAATAAAACCCCTAGCTCACTGGCCCTTTCGGTGAAAGATCGCATAACGGCTTGAAGTCTCACCCGAAGTGATCTTAGATGGGGTGGCTGAAGAATCGGGTTTCTTTAACCAGGTTCTGCAGCATCCTAGGTTCTCTGACTCTACTTAACCAGCTAAATCTCTCAGCAAGGGTTGTTTCTCTCTTTCTAGCTAACTTTGCTATGGGACTAACTCTTATCGCGCCGCAGCTTATAGGACGATGCGCAAACTTTCTCTTCCACTCGGCTCTTAACCTGCGATATCTCACACCGCAGCTCCCCCGACAGTGCGATATCGCCCTTTCTACGCTATGATATTCCCTACAGTAAGACTCAATATAATCATCAACTCTCAAGGTCCAAAGGCTTCCTTTCTGGGTATAATAGCTCAGTTAACCTTCATTAAGGTGTTAAACAACCTCACTTAAGCTTCTACAGTTTAACATGCTTAACATCAATTACACTCAACTCATTGAACTAAACATATAGAAGTCACTTAACACAGTAGTTGCTACTGTCGTGAGTCAAGCACTGATAAACTCATATACAGAGTACTCGACACATTCAACTTGCATTTGACCTTCTATGTTATTGTAAACTGAAGGATAGGATACATACATTCATTAACTGATAAGCAAAGTTCATGTGACAGATAACAGATAACAAATAAGTAGAGCACAATCACATAAAACAGTCGCACAACACACGGATGTACGTGGTTCACTTCCAGGGGGGAAGCTATGTCCATGGGAACTATGTTTATATTATATCTTGAGAGAGTAACACAGTTCCGCTGCAACCTCTTATGCAACTTGAGATCTTCTGGGAAACTCCACGCACACAGCTGGGAGCCCTTCTCTCTTAGATCTCTTCTCTTCCTATATTGCTTTCTTCTTACAATATATTCTTTCTCTCTCTCTCTCAATCCCTGTGAATTGTTACATTCAGGCTCAAGGAGCTGGCCACTGGTTACAGTAAAATAACTATAGACTTAAAGACAGAACCAGAGCTCGACTCTTCCTCAATGTCTCACTATAATGACGACAACAGTTACAACCTTATCAGCCAACTATCTAACTAGCTAGCTCACTATCCATCTAACTATCTAACCCTTCATAATACAAAATACATGCTTAAATAGGTGGCCCGAAGGTCTCACCGTGATACAAAACTGTGGGCCTATCCCAACAGTAACCCAAAACCCTAACTGTGATAGTCGACCTTTCTGTACTTTGTACTGCCGCTTTACCGGTCACACCATAGCTTCCTGCAGTCTTCCACGATTTTCGGTGTTGATCGCGGGTATGGGCACCGCTTCCTCAGTCTCTCCCCTTCTGTCCTTTGTCTTTAATACCTCGGCCCATTGCTCCTTCTTCCTTTATGAGGGTAGCTAAGCCCTCCTGTCATTGCCGCTGCCTTAAATGCAGTGGTTGAGCTCTCTTCTCGGTCGCTTCAAGTACTATTTCCCTTTGACTTTCTTGTTCCAACCACCGCGATTTTCGGCCCGCGATCCGCTGTGGGAAATGCACTACCGCGTCGTACCTTTATCGCTTCTCCAAAACTGTCTTTCCTCCAAAAATTGTCCACTTCTACCAAAAATAGCAGCTTTTCCTATAGCTGCGGGACCCTGCTCCAACAACAGGATTGGGGCTATCTAGTACCGATGGATAGACTCGATGAAAGATATGACAAAGTCAAAGTACCCGAGTCACCAGCGAAAGGTCAGTTTATAAGGAAAGAAGGGCAAAGAGGGGGTAGCGCTAGGGTTGGAGATCAGTTCCTATCAGATCTAGGGAAATGGAGTCACTATTTTCCTAGCGCTGGAGGAAACCCACCTCGGAAATACCCCAATCTACAGACCCAGAAAGGTATTTGGCCGAAAAAGTCAATCTACAGGGAGAACCAGTAGCAAGGTAGGTTAGCACTAGGGTTTGAAATGTCAATTTCTCAGATCTAGGGCAATCTGGAGAATTCCATCTCAGCATTGAAGGAGAAATGGAGAGAGGGGAACTTGATATACAAACCCAAGTTGAAATTTTGCCGAAAAAATCACATCTCGAAAAAAGTCAAAAAAATGATGTGGAGCGCTAGGGTTTGGGAGGATTGTTTCTTAGATCTAGTGAAAACCAGACAAAATTAGCTCAGCATTGAAGATGAAATGGTGAGGGGAGGACCCAATCTACAAAACCCAGTTGTGGTTTGTCTAGAGATCGAGCGTTTATTTTTTAGTATTTTTGGTTTTTTATTATTTATGGAATTTTCAGTAAAATGAAGAAAAACATGTGTCAATGGATTGAGATCCGGAAGAAAGGAATTAACCTATAGATCTTTCCTGGAAATCCTTGTAGATGCCTTGAAGGTGATTATCCCTGCTATCATGATCAATTGGAGAAGACCTGTGTGATTTCTAAGCCCAACATTTTGTTCCAAGTGACCAATGCGCCTTCTCTCCTGCACAAGCAAACGTCAACAATATCAGATTTATTGTGTCATGAGAAAAAGACAAGATTTCCAGAAAAATAACAAGATGTAATCATAGATCACAATGAAGGTAATGAAAACCCCCTATTACAGACGAAGCCAGTCCAAGTGAGTTGAGGTCCCCCTGCAAAAACGCCTAAGTGAACTTACCCTCCTGTAGACAAGACAATGATCCCGAAAAAAATATAGATCTCAAACAAATTTCCCAAATGCTAGGAAGCAAAATACTTTCCAATCACCATCTAAAAACACCAGATGCAAAGACTATCCAAAAATATCCACAAGAAAGTTTTTCTATTAATCAGATCCAAGAACCAAAGAACCCTTACAAATGAGAAGCTCTCTCCTTTAAATAGGAACAAGATAACCAAAATCCTAACCACTTTCAAAACGAGTGGCTAGTATTAAAAGATATAAATCTTCTAATCAATGGTTGAGATGAGCTCAACATACAATGCATGGATCAATATAACCATAAAGTACCAAAGTGGACTAGATCACCCATAAAGAGGGTACCCCACTCAACAAGAAATAAATGAAGCACATGGTGGGTCCATGGAGTGTTAACTAACTCCCTTTTGGTGTCCCCATGGCACAATAAAAAAATATAATATTTTAATTTTTTGACTTTGTGCCTCCTTGAGGAAACCGTGAGCCTCTGAAAAGCTCCAGAAAATAATATAAAAATGCCCAGAAAAATAGGTATGGGCTCAATCAAGTGCTGCAACTGCTAGAGAAGGTGCGGAGGACATAACACTCATCATCATGACTCATCCCATGTCATTTCCTTGCTTCAGTAGCCCAAATCGATTTCTTCAATAACCATTTAATCATTTTTTAATCTGCCTTGGCAAATGTGAACCTGCCAAAATAGCCTCCTAGGGTGCCTGCGTTGTCCAACTGATCCCACCAAGCTCTCTAGTATGGGGGTACTATGGTACAATAAAGTAGTTGCACCCCCTATGCCCCATACAACTCCCTAGGAGATCCAATAAAAACATCTCCCTACTCAGACACATCATCCTGTGAAGCAAAACTGCATCAGAACGGTAAAATGAGCCTGACCATCTCTGCAAGTGCCCGAAACTGAAAAATAAGCTATCTCACTAGAATCAGAGAGTCCAAATCTATCTAGGGTGTTGTTGCTACCGTAACTTTTTTCTCCCCAAATCTTTTAAATTTCGGGCCCCTCCTTATAACTAAGTTTCGCTTCAGGTTGTTTCATCCTTGACTTTTCTTCGATCATGCATTAAATGCTGATATTTTTAACATTTTACGCACAGCCCATTTCTACATTCTGTTCGTGCTTAAGTTTTGCAGCAAATTGCAGAGTTAAATTTAAGATAGCTAACTGTTATTTGATGGATTGTTGACTTGAAGGTATAATGGACTTGGACTGTCGTTAAATTTTTGAAAGTTTTCGATCACTTGAGCTTTCTGGAAAATCGGTCACTTTTGCTTTTGTCCCTTCCGCCGTTGCGGCTCCCAGAATAGTTCAGCGCCCAATTCGCATTAGCCTGCGACCGCTTGCCCTTAGCCCGGACTCGTCCGCCGTTGTGGCTGGGAGATCCATCCCGCTTCCGATTTTGAATGTCTTCCGACACCCGACTAATCTTTCTCCCGCCCTCATCGCTTTCTTCAACCCTTGTCCCGTCCGCCGTTGCAGATGGACCACCCGTTCTGGCTCCCGAAGCACTTTTCCTTCCGACGTCCGATTAAACCTTTTCGCCCGTGTTTTCGCTCACCCGGTCCCTATAACCCTTCCGCCGTTGTGGCTCCCAGAATAGTTCAGCGCCCGATTCGCATTAACCTGCGACCGCTTGCCCTTAGCCCGGACTCGTCCGTCGTTACGACTGGGAGATCCATCCCGCTTCCAATTTTGAATGTCTTCCGACACCCGACTAATCTTGCTCCCGCCCTCATCGCTTTCTTCAACCCTTGTCCCGTCCGCCATTGCGGATGGACCACCCGTTCTGGCTCCCAAAGCACTTTTCCTTCCGACGTCCGATTAAACCTTTTCTCCCGTGTTTTCGCTCACCCGGTCCCTATAACCCTTCTACCGTTGCGGCTCCTGAAGTCTTGTCCCGTCCGATGTAGAAGCCTTTCAACCGCCGATTTATAAATTCCCGCCTAAGGATCGATCATTTTTCCACTCAGAACCGGAGACACACCAGGCCATTTCCTTGAGGCATAGTCGTTCAATTGTTAGAGTCAGATGTTTTCTTGTAACGCCCTTCCAATAAATGATACTTGTCGTTTGATTGCAGGCTGGTTCGAGGGAGTGGTCAAACTACTGTGGCATGGAGAAAACTGAACCTTTTGGAAGAAGTATAACTGAAGCCAGGGGAATCTTCGAGGAGATCAATGGCAGTAAAAAGATGAAATCCGGAACAATGAATAGGCAGATTTGAGGAACGGATCAGTCACCAAGTGGGTTCATGATCGCATGCAGACAAGAGAAAGGAATGTGAAGCGTTTGAGAAACTGAAAGACCATGCATCTGGAAAACGAAACACTCTGTAATTGCAGTTTAAATATTGAAAAGTGGAACGGAGAAAGGGCTTTTTCCCTGGAAAATTTTGTAAATGTTTGCTTGTAACAGGAACTACTTCGTTTTGCAAAGGAAACTGCAATTTAGCCTGTTGGAGAGAGTGAAAAGTGGGATGTATCAATGCAGCTCAATGAATAATGTTGAAGAAAAACTATTTCGTTTTCAGCTGTTTTCTCATTTATTGTAAGAGTATTTAATGTTCTGAACCTATGTTCTTGTTAAATGTTCTTCAGTAGTTGCTGAGATATTTTTCACTGTGAGTAATAAATGTTGTTATAAAATGATCAGCTATCTGGTTATTTAAATATCTATAAGTGTTCATGTTTCTTGAAAGAAGTACCAGCTATCTGTGATTCCTCATAGTGCATGTGCAAAAATGTATTGCTCACCCAAAATGATAACCTTGCTCCCTAGGGATAGATTAGATAGTTAGTTTCTTTCTTATTGTATTTGATTCGGTTACTGGCGAGCATAAGACGAGAGGTAAGAGCCTGTGCATCACATTGTGACCGCTCCCCGCATCTTGATCGCCCTGCATTTATTTAGGCACTTGCATTTCATTTCTTAAAGTCAAAGTACAAAAAACTCGGTGGACCGGGCCGCAACCGGTAAACCCTTTGTTTTGTTACCTTGACCTACGGTAGCCGGACCGCAAACCGGACGGATTCCCTATACCAAACAATCAATGGGCTAGTTTGGAACGTTGATTGGGGAGAATCCTTCACTGTTGTCGCCTGCGATTTTCCAGGCCTCAACAGTTTTGGTGCTAGAAGGAGGGCCGCCAGTGCATGGCTGGCCGAGGAAACCCATTTTCCCGAGATTATTTCACTGGTTACAGTTCTGAAAGTAGTTGACCACGTAATCCAATTCCGGAAGAAGTGAATAGAGAACATCTATATCCTGTCCGCAACGAGATCGTTAATGACCTGAGAAGACACACCAGGGCATACATAAAGTAGATTGGAGGATTGTCGATTATCCCTGAGTTGCCCAGGAGAGAGTATAAAAGGAAAGACCGTCCTGTGACAGAAGATTCGGTGCTGGTTGGAGACTGGGAAGAACTTGTGGAAACTGCCTTGCAAGAAGTTGAGCTACCTTTGAATCAAGAAGGCCCAGAAACCCCTTACATTTCTCCTGTTCACACCCCTGTTGGTTCACCTCCTCACTCTCCACCTCAACTCATGGCCGGTGTTAAAGCCAACCAACCTCCTCCCAATCCACCAAATCCACCACCTGCATGGAAATCCAGGTCACCCCTAAACCTAACTCCTCCTTTGCATGACCTACCTCAGGCCTTTGAAAATTTATTGCCTAAGTTCAATCCAAATGAGAAGATGTTAGTGGATGATCATTTGCAGAGTTTTTACTTGGCAATAGAAGGATTGAGAGCTGGGGAACATGAAGATGTAGTGTGCAGACTTTTCCCGCATACCCTCAAAGGGACTGCTGCATCTTGGTACTTTGGGTTGCCTGCTAATTCTATCCCATATTGGGATACCTTCGAGAGAATGTTTAGAAGTAAGTATGCAGTCCAAAAGACTCACACTGCCCTCATGAAAGGACTGTGTGCATTGAAGAAAGAGAAAAAAGAAAAAGTGCACAGCTTTACACAAAGGTTTGCAGCATACCTAAAAAAAATTTCCGAAACAGATAAGCCTTCAGGCAAAGTACTTATTGAATACTATACTTCAGCTTTGGGTCCTGATTTGGCCATGTTTGCAAAGGGTAGGGCCAAGCCTACTTTGACAGAGACCTATGAAGAAGTGGAGGTGGTGGAAGCGGAAAGAGAAAGTATTGAGGACTATCCAGAACAATCAGGAGAAAGAGGTGCAGGAAGGAAGACCTTATTGTTCGCTAAGCCTAAGGAAGAAAAGTCACCAGACCTGGAGAATATGGCCAAAATGATGCA
This sequence comes from Pseudotsuga menziesii, assembly GCA_001517045.1. Lineage (NCBI taxonomy): Eukaryota > Viridiplantae > Streptophyta > Pinopsida > Pinales > Pinaceae > Pseudotsuga > Pseudotsuga menziesii. The sequence goes on from LPNX010274239.1 coordinate 103,985, forward strand.
AAAGCTATCTAATAAGATCATAGACTTGGAGAAGGAAAAGGAAGCCCAAAAATTCTACAGGCCATATTATAAGAAGAGGGAGGAAAATAATCAGCCCCAACCTCCTCCTCAAAAAACTGCATCCATGAATATGACGGATATAGGAATGGAAAATTTCTGTACCTTTCATCAACAACCTCATTCCGAAAGGAACTGTCCATAATGGATAAATTCAGTGACGTTAGTTATGAATCAGATGTTGGATTCGAGATTAACAGAAGAAGATGATGATGAAAGGAAAGAAAGTGATACTTCTACTTCTACAAAAGAACAGGAAGAAGAGACTATGGCATTATGGAGTTCTGTCTCCTTACTCGATGCAGAAGAAGATATAACTAAAAAACACAAAGACATCAGGGAGGCTAACGTGACAACTAGAAGTCAATGGACGGTTAGCAATGACAGTATTTTACTCCCAAAGATCAGACGGCTGCAAAGAAATATCAAGAAGAAATTTCAAGATAAATCCGTGGCTGATAAGATTCTGGAATTCACTATTACCAGCCAAGATCCTAAGCAGAACAGAATGCTGCCTGAACTAAACAAAGAAAAGGTGAATGCTGATAAATCTCAGTCCATTAAACAACAAATTGAATATGACGTTGTTGAAGATTTAAAGAAGATAAAGGAAAACGTCCCGCTGTTTGAAATGTGCAAAGTACCTCAACAGAAAGAAAGGTTGTTGAAAGCACTGGAAACATCAGAAGAGGAGCGGCCCGCTAACAATCAACCTCTGGACGGAGAAGAAATTGGAGAAGCGAGCACTGGAGGTAAGTCTAAAACTAAACAGCCACCCTTTCTCCTGACATTTGGAATTTTTAATCATAACGTTCACAATTGTCTAGTAGACTCAGGGGCGTCAATTAATGTCATGCTCGTATCAGTATGTAAGAAAATCAATGGGTAGTTTAAGCCAACCACGTGGAGGGTGGTGCAATTGGATAGGACAGACGTTAAGGTAATTTGTGAGCTGGAGGACATTCTAATCCGTCTGGCATCAAATGACAAAGTATGCCAAGTTATTAACATCGTGGTGGCCGATATACCAGACGCTTACGGCCTGGTCTTGAGCAGAGATTGGTCAGCTAAATTGAATGGATATTTCGCCTCAGATTGGTCGCACCTATGGTTGCCGTACAAAGGAAGTCCCAATCAGATTAAGGTTTTGAGAGAACCTCACATGAAGTACAATGTTACTCAACTAGATGAGAAGAATATACCAGTCGAACCTGTGTTGGGAAACTATTTTCTCGAACTGGAACCAGGGAACTATCAAGCGGAGGAGGCCAGTGACACATCTAACACCTATCCTGATCTCCTTCGATTTTCTCAGGCTGATGAGATTGATTGTAAAATAGTAGATTTAGCAGTAGGTGTAGATTCATTTTCAGTAGTTAATGATTTTTGGACTTTATTTTTTGATGGCTCGAAGACTTTAGAAGGATCAGGGGCCGGCTGCGTCCTTATTGATCCGTGGATGAATAAATATTTCCTGTCATGTAGATTAGAGTTTGAGTGTACTAATAATACAGCTGAATATGAAGCACTGGTGCAGGGACTAAATAAAGCGATTGAATTGAAGGTAAGTAATTTAAAAGTTTTTGGAGACTCAGAAATAGTTGTAAAGCAAATAAGAAATCAAATACATTGTGTTTCCCCCCACTTGAAAGCCTACCAAAACGAGGTATGGGATTTGCTTAAATGTTTTCATGCATTCAATATTATTTCAATCCCAAGAATGAAAAATGTGGCCGCTGATCTTTTGGCCACATCAGCCGCCAGGCTGGTACCCACTAATAACAGATGTTCTGTTGAATTATTTTTCATGCCTTCAGTACCTTACATGATCACCAACCTGCGAGTATTTGACAATGATCAGCAAATAATCGAATGTTTGACAAATGATGAGATCTTTAAAGGAGCCATTATAGACGATGAGGAACATCAGGCTGAGATGAAATATGATAATTTCATTCCTAAAGGGGTTAGAACGTTAGAGAAGATGTTTGACTTGAATGAAAAGTTTAGAAGACCCGCTAACGTAAAGACGCACAGCTCAACTCTACAGTTCGAGCTAATAAATTTGGGGACTGAGAACAATCCTAAGTTCGTGAATCTCAGCAAATGTTGTTCACCAACAGAAAGAGACAAATTCGTCGGCCTATTTAAACAATATAATGACGTTTTTGCATGGACGTACGAAGATTTGAAAACCTACGACACCAACATCATCAAGCATATTGTCCCTATTAAAGCAAGCGTCAAGTCGTATCAGCAGTCGTTGAGGAAGATGCACCCGAAGTTGGAACCACTAATCCAGAGCGAAGTGAAGAAATTGTTGGATGCTAGAATTATTTTTAAAGTCAGGCACTCTGAGTGGGTGTCAAATTTAGTGCCATTTAGAAAAAAGTCGGGAGAAATCAGACTGTACGTGGACTTTAGAAACTTAAACCGAGCCTCAGATAAAGACAACTATCCGGTGCCTCCCATGGAGACAACCAAGTGTTAGTAGCCGAGGAAGATAGATTGAAGACAACGTTCAGCACTAAATGGGGGACTTTTGCCTATAGAAGGATGCCCTTTGGACTGATTAACGCTGGAGCGACATTTCAGAGAGCTATGGACATAGCTTTCCGCGGACTGATTGGACGAAGTGTTGTGGTATACCTTGATGACATCACAATATTTTCGAAGAAAAGAGGGGAGCACGCGTTCCACCTGAAGCAAATTTTTGAACGCGGACGGAAATATGGCATTTCCCTCAATCCTAAGAAGTGTGTTTTTGTGGTCATAGAGGGCAAGTTACTAGGGCATATAGTTTCAAAGAGAGGTAAATCTATAGACCCAGAAAGAATTAAGGCCATTGAACAAATCCCTATGCCCCATAATAAAAAGGGAATGCAATCTTTCATGGGAACAATAAATTTCGTACGAAGGTTTGTGCCTGATTTTGCCTAGACTGTTAAGCCACTGCAGCAGATGGTCAAGCAAAATGCACAGTTTAAGTGGAGTGAAACTGAAAAGAATGCTTTTAGCAAAATCAAGACTGATGTTGCGCATGCGCCCTCCCTGAAAAGTCCATACTTTGGTAAAGACTTTATTATGTACACATTTTGGCAGCCGTGCTTACACAAAAGGAGGACGAGGGTGATGAATTCCCAATCTCTTTCATGAGCACTGGGCTTCAAGGGGCTGAATTAAACTACCCAGCCATTGATAAGCAAGCTTACGCAGTATTTAAGGAAGTGAAGCAATTCAGACCTTATATATTAAAAAATTGAACCAAGGTAATAGTCCCTTACCCAGCTGTAAGATCCCTTCTCATTCAGAAAGAATTAGGAGAAAGAAGGGGCAACTGAGTAACAGCTCTTCAAGAATACGACCTTGAATTCAATCCAGCCTCTATAGTGAAAGGTCAAGGATTGTGCAAATTGATGACTGGAAGCAGAAACAACGAAGAACAAGCATGGGAAGATGAAGCCGAATTGCATGTAATGGATGTATGTCCTTTGTTCACGGCTCCTGAGTCTTGGTATAGAGACCTTGTGCATTACTTGCAGTCAGGGTTGTTTCCAGAACATTGGAGTTCAAAACAAAGGAGAGCTCTGTGTTTGAAATCATCTTCCTACCAAATCGTAGAAGGCGTATTATTCAGAAAGAACTACAATGGAGTCCTCCTGAGATGCTTGGAGAAAGAAGATGCTGAGAAAGTAATGTCTAAATTACACGATGGTCCGGCTGGGGGACATTATTCAGGCGACACTACCGCCCACAAAATCCTTAGAGCTGGTTACTATTGGCCTACACTCTTTAAAGATGCACATGCACATGTCAGAAGATGCGATATTTGTCAAAGATGTGGTGGAAGACAACCTAAAGCAGCAGCACCTCTAAAGCCTGTGATGGTCATGGAACCATTTGAACAATGGGGGCTGGACATTATTGGAGAAATAAAACCGAATTCTTCCCTGCTACACAAGTACATTCTTACTGCTACTGATTATTTCACCCGCTGGGTCGAAGCTATCCCACTGCACAAGATAAACGAAGACGAAGTCATCAACTTCCTACAAGATCATATCATGACCAGGTTTGGAGTTCCAATTTCGTTAGTTTTTGATAATGCTAAATACTTTTCATCAATTAAATTGACTACATTTGCTCATGATAAAGGGATAAAATTACATTATTCTGCTAACTACTATCCGCAAGGGAATGGCCTGGCTGAATCCTCTAATAAAAACCTTATTAGAATTCTGAAGAAGACTGTCATAGAAAACCATAGAAGTTGGCACTTATCTTTACCCAATGCCCTGTGGGCTGACAGAGTCACCCCCAAGTCTGCAATAGGAGTGTCACCCTATACCCTTGTGTACGGTAAGGAGGCCATCCTGCCTCCCAATATCATGCTACCATCTTCCATACTAGCCCAAGAGTCTAGGGGGTCGGATGATGAGGTTCTCCAAATAAGGATATATAATCTTCTGAAAGCAGAGGAGGCCAGATCCAAGGCTAGAGAACGTTTTAAACAGCAGCAGGAGATAGTAAAAAGATGGTTTGACAAACATAAAGCTGGGAAAAGGGACTTGGAAGTGGGAGACCTTGTTCTCAAGTGGGATCATCCCCATGATGAGAAGGGAAAGCATACTAATTTCCAACAATTGTGGGTAGGCCCATTTCAGATCAAAGCAAAACTTGGCCCTGCTACTTATAAGCTGCAAGATTTACAGGGATGGGAGGAGAACCTGTCAGTCAATGGTTTGGTTCTTAAGCCTTATTTTTCTTGAAGTTGTCTTTGAGTTTCCTGTCTTGTATATAAATAAGATGTTTGGTTGTTTTTGAGTCATGTTTTCATTTTGTTTGAATTTAAGTCTATTGGTTTCAATAAAGGGAGTCAACTCGTGGTTATTTGAGAAACACCAAAATTTCTGGGAATGGTAGACATGTTTGAGTAGTCAGACTGTGTGTTGCTGTTTGAGTTTCTTCTAGCCTAGCAGTTTTTCTTGAAATCTCTGTGTGCATTGAAGTCCTGCTTAATCCCTGCAAGATAAACCATATCCAAAGAGTCTAAGAATACTATGTTGAGGCTCCATCCACTTCACACCTAAAATGTCTAAGGGGTGATAATGGAGGACCCACGGAAAAGAGCAAGGTGAACAGTATGTTAAATACAAATGATCCCATGCCAGGAAATAAACGCCAAAAGACTGATAAGAGCCAGAATTCCTATTGAAAGCATCATGCATCAAAGCAAAAGCTGAATCATAATTAATAAACTGCCAAAAGATCCTCTCCGTCCGTGATCTGAAACATTAAGCACACCGCTCACACAAAAGGGCACTATGGGATAGAGGATCCTAAATTAAAATTCAGTAAGAAAGGCACACAGGAGGATTCGCAAGAAAGGAACAAGAGTCTAAAAGCACAAAAGCTGCTAAAATGGCAGGGGAATGAGGAACAAATGAACATTTCTGTTCACCATCCGCTACAATCATGTGGTGTCCAATGCTGTAGGTTACCTAATGACAAAATTAATAATGAACTCATTCTTGGCCTGAGCAGAGTTATCTGGACTGGAAGATTTTGGTTTTTCAATTCCCCAAAATGGACTACCATCAATGACTAAGGTACACACTTCTGTTAGTTGAGAAATCCATATGGCTGGAAGAATTCATTAGACACGTTCTTGTTAAATAGTCTGTTGCTCAAAGTATAACCACCTAGAGATCCAGGTTCCCCAGGTAATCGCCAGTTGTTGCTACTGCAACTTTTTTCTCCCCAAATCTTTTAAATTTCGGGCCCCTCCTTATAACTAAGTTTCGCTTCAGGTTGTTTCATCCTTGACTTTTCTTCGGTCATGCTTTAAATGCTGATATTTTTAACATTTTACGCGCAGCTCGTTTCTACATTCTGTTCATGCTTAAGTTTTGCAGCAAATTGCAGAGTTAAATTTAAGATGGCTAACTGTTATTTGATGGATTGTCGACTTGAAGGTATAATGGACTTGGACTGTCGTTAAATTTTTGAAAGTTTTCGATCACTTGAGCTTTCTGACAAATCGGCCGCTTTTGCTTTTGTCCCTTCCGCCGTTGCGGCTCCCAGAATAGTTCAGCGCCCGATTCGCATTAGCCTGCGACCGCTTGCCCTTATCCCGGACTCATCCGCCGTTGCGGCTGGGAGATCCATCCCACTTCTGATTTTGAATGTCTTTCGACACCCGACTAAGCTTTCTCCCGCCCTCGTCGCTTTCTTCAACCCTTGTCCCGTCCGCCGTTGTGGATGGACCACCCGTTCTGGCTCCCGAAGCACTTTTCCTTCCGACGCCCAATTAAACCTTTTCGCCTGTGTTTTCGCTCACCCGGTCCCTTTAACCCTTCTGCCGTTGCGGCTCCTAAATTCTTGTCCCGTCCGATGTAGAATCCTTTCAACCGCCGATTTATAAGTTCCCGCCTAAGGCTCGATCATTTTTCCGCTCAGAACCGGAGACACACCACGCTGTTTCCTTGAGGCATAGTCGTTCAATTGTTAGAGTCAAATGTTTTCTTGTAACGCCCTTCCAATAAATGATACTTGTCAATTGATTGCAGGCTGGTTCGAGGGAGCGGTCAAACTACTGTGGCATGGAGAAAACCAAAACTTTTGGAAGAAGTATAACTGAAGCCAGGGGAATATTCAAGGAGATCAATGGCAGTAAAAAGACGAAATCCAGAACAATGAATAGGCAGATTCGAGGAATGGATCAGTCACCAAGTGGGTTCATGATCGCATGCAGACAAGAGAAAGGAATGTGAAACGTTTGAGAAACTGAAAGACCATGCATCTGGAAAATGAAACACTCTGTAATTGCAGTTTAAATATTGAAAAGTGGAACGGAGAAAGGGATTTTTCCCTGGAAAATTTTGTAAATGTTTGCTTGTAAGAGGAACTACTTCGTTTTGCAAAGGAAACTGCATTTTAGCCTGTTGGAGAGAGTGAAAAGTGGGATGTATCAATGCAGCTCAATGAATAATGTTGAATAAAAACTATTTCGTTTTCAGCTGTTTTCTCATTTACTATAAGAGTATTTAATGTTTTGAACCTATGTTCTTGTTAAATGTTCTTCAGTAGTTGCTGAGATATTTTTCACTGTGAGTAATAAATGTTGTTATAAAATGATCAGCTATCTGGTTATTTAAATATCTGTAAGTGTTCATGTTTCTTGAAAGAAGTAACAGCTATCTGTGATTCTTCATAGTGCATGTGCAAAAATGTATTGCTCACCCAAAATGATAACCTTGCTCCCTAGGGATAGATTAGATAGTTAGTTTCTTTCTTATTGTATCTGATTCGGTTGCTAGCCAGCATAAGACGAGAGGTAAGATCCTGCGCATCACATTGTGACCGCTCCCCGCATCTTGATCGCCCTGCATTTAGTTAGGCACTTGAATTTCATTTCTTAAAGTCAAAGTACAAAAAAATCGGTGCACCGGGCCGCAACCGGTAAACCCTTTGTTTTGTTACCTTGACCTACGGTAGCCGGACCGCAAACCGGACGGATTCCCTATACCAAACAATCAATGGGCTAGTTGGGAACGTTGATTGGGGAGAATCCTTCACTGTTGTCGCCTGCGATTTTCCAGGCCTCAACAGGTGTATACTCATACCATTTCCAGGTGTCTTCCTGATCATCAACAATATCCAAAAGACAATATAATCACCTGTAAATGACCAAATACCAATAATATAACTCAGACTGTCATCCATCTGTTGCAAGTGTTACAAGACTAAGACATGCTCTACAAATCATTTAAGTAACAATCATAACAAGCAGCAGTCACCTCATTGGTAGTACATCAACCAAATACATATATAGGGTTTTATTTATTATTACTTAGACCAGACTTTCAAGACTATACTCACTTCATAGTTGTAATCAATTTGCTAGTAAAGGGTGAAGGCTAAAATTTACAGGGTTAGGACAAAGGATGACTACCAATTCAACATTGTGACACTTCAGATATGGAAAGGGAATAATGACTATAACCATATGCCGGACAAACAACAACATAGGGAATGGCAATGCCTCACTAATGGTTGAGTTGTTCAGAGTGTGCTTATTCAACTTAGGTATCATGTCTACATCAAGTTTGATCCAGGTTCATTAAGATCATCAATTTTATTTCCATGGGATTTTTGGCCTATATGACCCTTCAGGACTTCAACAACACTTAAAAGCACAGCTAATTGCAGCTTTCATCAAAGACATATTCAAATTTATAAGGTCAGCAATTTCCGGATATAACATATATTTAACCATTGCTTTTGGGACCTTTTCTTATACCCTTCGCATGGTATTTTAGCATTTCCTTACTCTTGCCCTTTACTCACACATGTTAAGAAACACATTCTAGAGTTTACAATTTCCATGGGTACATATATAAATATTTCCGATACAAGTAGTACATTAGCTTTCAGTTTTAGCCAACAACATCTCAAGTGACCAGGGGGACTTCTGCACAGTGCCAAACATTAGGACAACCGACCAGAATGATTTAGACATACAATCCAACTTACCAAAGGCAAGTTCTGTCACCAACTCAGAGACGAGACACAACATAAACAAGGAGGTTTGTCCAACAAAGGTTCTAGCGGGGAAAGGTCCTCCATGCCACAAGTCAAGTAGTAAGTCGAGTTAAAACAAAACTGGAAGGAAATAGATGGGTGGAGACAATGAACAATGAAGCCAACACTAGAAAGCCAGAGTATGGTGGGAATGAATACTTCTATTCTCCCTAGGGAGGGTAAAACCAATGAGTATAGATCAGTAATTTCCAAGTCTAAGTAGGGACATCAATACATAATACAAATACATCCAAGTCCATATATTTATGACCGCCAGATCATGACACTAAATGCTAGTATATGTCACAAATATGAGTATCGAGCAATGATAACCATAACACAATATAATAAATGTTGAGTCATAGCCTTGCGAATAATCCATCTGAACCATCATCTATCCAATGAGAAATACTGATACAAATCTGGGCATCACTATTTGCTCTCCAAAATGACTAAATGGCTACATAAGTCCTCAAATCTAAGTGTCCTGAGACACAGTCCTGACATGGGAGATTACTATAGTCCACTAACAAAATAATGATCCATCAAAACTACGCATCTCAGCATCTCATATGTAAGAGATCTGGCTGAAAAATGTACTAAATCTGAAAAATAGAATATGGTAGCCCGAATACTATATATGTGATAACATCTGGCTCCAGCTGGGACAAGTGCTATGCTAAAAAGAGCACTTGAGAACCTCAGAATATTTGGTCCTCGTACTCTACTTTGTGCATCCTCGATCAATCCTTCCATGTCTACAACCACTACCAAAATGTCACCGACTACCTGCAGCATGTCCAGAGCTATACCAAACTCACAAGCCGGTCATCAAAACAATATGTGGATAAAAAAAGTACTGAAAATAAGCATGCATAAAAATGAAAAGCAGAAAATAAATCTAATCTATAACCATAAATTTTTAAGAAAAGTTTTATTTTTTATTGTGCAAGAAAGAAACAGAAATCAAAAGTATACTAAGAGCTTCAAAGGCGAGCTTCAAGCAAATATGCAAGATTCTATACTCCTACCAGGAAAGTCTTATTTAAGTCCTATCTACTCTACCCTACTAAGCAAGAAAGGACTGAAGGCTAAGTGAGGTCAGGAATGTATTTCCTCAAATCCATCTGGTTGACAGGAAGTAAAATTTGTTGTCCAGTACTAGTAACAAGAAAACATGTGTCACCAACACAATGATCAATGGAAAAAGGTCCAACCCAAATGTCATTAGCTTGCCCTGATCGAAAATGCAGTAAGTGGTTCGGGATAAGGACTTGACTTCCGGTGGGAAATCTATTCCTATTTACTGATTCGGGAAGCACTTCAATGTTACATATAGGCATGGGATGGATATCAACAAGACTTCTCAGTTGCGGGGTGATAATCCTTGAGCTCCTTCTGGAAAGAACTGCATCAAATCTAGGTGGACCACCATCAATGGGAATGGCTACACTACCAACGAAAATATCTCTAATCTCTCTTCTTGTCTGTTGGATAGGTGCATTAGGCCCTTCTTCATGATGAGACATTAAATGTTTAACAGTTTCCCCTACAATCCAAAAGCTTCTATTTTCTTCCAAAGGGCAAGGTATGTGGGACACAATAGTGTTATGGCTAGGACCTTCTCCTGTAGGAATGTGAAGATGCATACCTTCTAGCTCGGTTGGGCCTACACCAGACTGTGATGCAGAAGAACTAAGAATGTGAGACAGATCATGTCTGTGAAGACTGGATGACTCAGGTGGCAAAAGAAAATTAGGGATGAGAGGATATGCTCATAAGGAATTATTTAATTTAGCTGAAGGGGTCTGGAATATAGCAAGATTGTTAAGATTAAAATCTCCTTCAGGAGCATCGTTTATTGAGGAATCCTCTTCCCAAATCAGAGAGTTATCATGGACTTGAATTAGGTTACCATCTTCTAAGGACAAATGAGATAATGACCCAACAACATCAGGAACACAGGAGCTACTGAATTCCTCACCAACATCTACTACACTAGCTAACTCTGAAGGATTTGCCCACGGGTAAATAGGTTCAAGCCCTTGTCTTTCCCTTTCTCTATTATGGTCAATCAAAGAAAACCATTCATTTACTCTACGAGGGATTCTTCCCATATTCCTGGCATTATCACCTCCAGTTGTAGGATTTTGACTTTGAGGTTGACTTTCACTTCTTCTTACTTATTCTAATTCTTCTAAGTACTCACCTCTAAGAACTTCCAAGTTGATCATCCTAGCTAGTTCAGCTATTTGATTCTCTTCAGTAGATGAGTCAGAGTCTTCCATTTCCATAAACATGTTTTCGGGCTGCCTATATTCCCATACTTCATTTTTGTCTTCCATAATATTGGCCTTAGCATTATTCAACAATTCTTCCCCATATGTGGTTTTGATTCCTTCGTCGAAAGTATCCAAGTGTTTTTCATAACAAGGTTCCCTATTGATCCTAATCAGAGCACCATCAGAGTTTGGGACACAAAAGTATGACAAATTCATCATGAGGTATCCACCTAAACCAGTTTCCCACTTTCTAGATAAAAGCATTCCATATGCTGGGGGGGAATCAATAACAACTACATCCATCATAGTGGAGATGTCTGAGCATGAAAACAGATCACCTCTAAGGTTTCTGATCAAACCATAGGATGGCACTCACCTTGAGTCTATGCCACAAACATTCCCATAATTCATAGTCACTTCTAATCCCATTTCCTTCATGACATGCAAAGGAATTACATTCATAGCTGCTCCAGAATCCAACATGCAATTATGTAGGAGCATATTCTGAATATGTAAGGTTAAGTAAAAGGGAGGGTGACCACCGTTCCTTCTTTCATAGATAAAATATTGGATGTTAACAGGTGGATCCTTTTCATCTTGGCTATGTTGCATCCCACTAGAGCTCTGTATGTGACTAGATTCTAAAGCACCCTTAGGGGTTTTGTCTTGGCCAATGCCATCAAAGAACTCCTCTACTTGGCTTCTTACAGAGGGTACATTCATCAACTTGGTAATAGGGATATTACACATTATCTTGCTTAGCTCTTTCTCTATGTCAATGTTCAAACTCAAATCTCCTAAGGCGAGATCTTCGTCTTTCTTATTATCTTCATTAATTGCTTTGCATTTGTCTATGAAAGAAGGTTGGGGATCCACTCTTCGTTTATAGATTATAACCTGCGGTTGTTCCTTTGTTTCAGGGATATCTAAGGCACAACATGAGGGATCAGGCTCATCAACAAGTTTTTCTTCATGCTCCTGTGGCTCTTCTTCTTGCTCCCATGTTTCTTCTTCTAGGAGAATTCTTCCAAAACCATCATCAGAAGATAGATCATTAATGAATTTGGTGTTGCTTGGTTGGTCATCAGGATAACTAATTCTCAGAGGTCGTTCCTCATTTTCATCACACCAATTGACATTATTCCTTTCAGAATTCTCTAGATACTCAGGTCTTCTTCTGTTGGGGTCTCTCTCAAGGCCTCTATTGTTATTCCAGTAGGGTTTAGGGCCGTAAGGATTTTTATGTCTTTTAGGATCATGGAAACTAGCAACACTCTATGTCAAGACAGTTAATTGTTTCATCATCTTTTGCATGGTTTCTAACATGTCCTTTAATTCCTTTGTTTCATTCACAGGTTCCTTAGGTTTTCGGAACTTAGGGTCAGATCTGGAACTGGATGGGGAAAAATGATCACAGAAGTTTTGCTTACCCACAGATGCTACATGCTGCTCAGCCATCTTTGCATTAATTTGGGTAGTCTTCAAGTCATTTGGATTTTTATCATTTAAGGTGTATACCAACCAACCATCAAAAGCATTTAAGTAATGAATAACAATTGCTTGGTCCTTGGGTCTAATTTCATCTAGGATACTTCCTGCAGTCTTGTCAAATCTCAGGTTAAATTCATGGACTGTTTCATTTTCCCTCTTCTTGATGTCAAAAATTTGATGCAAGAGGAACTTCCCATTTAACTTGTGAGACCAATCATTGTTAAGTTTTGTGACAAAATTGTCATACCCATTTATAGATGAGGCAGGTAATCTATCAAACCACTTCCGCACATCTCCTTCCAGAGAATGCAGAAGGCCCCTCATAAATACATCTTCATCAACAGCTCCATGTGCTTCTATATGATCCCAGACTTTGTCAATGTGGTCTTCGATGGAGGTAGCTGACATTCCATCAAACTTGGGAACCTTCTCGAAGTACTTGTCAGGATATCATGGGGGGCTCCCTAGATTATGGAAAATTCTAAAGGAGATTCCTTAGTCTTCCTTCCAAAAATCCTAGGGTTTTGTGGAGGAGGAGCATTATGATTTCCACTAGTGTTTGTTCCAGCCATCGGGCTAGATGAGATTGAAGGATATCCCAAAGGATGACTTGAGAAAACAATGGGGCTGGATACTTGTCTGTTTTTCCTTACATAAGTTATAGAGATTCCTTCCGGGTTTATGGGGCATTCTAGGAACTTAAGATTAATACGTTGGGTATGATCCTCATTGGAGTCGCAGGGTGGAGTCACGAGGTGAGACACACAAGTAATTCACCAAAAAGAGATATGTCACAGGGAAAGGTGAGTTGAACCAAGGTAGGACTCTACCTCCCCGGCAACAGCGCCAAAATGTTATCACCAACCTTGTAGTTTCCTATGTGAGGTGGATACAGGATGGATGGTAGAGGGACAAGCAACTAAGGAGGTGGAACCAAGACTTCGTAGACTCCCAAGTGGATGGTTGTCACGCCAATCAAGGTAGCCTTCACTTTATGTGTCTTAGCCCAAGACAACAAAGGGGGAGACCTGGATCTTCTCCCGACAAGAGAGATCAAACCTAGACACCATATCAGATTAAATGGACTTTGAGGTACGTAAGGTGTAAGTTAATGGAAACCCTAGATCTATGGATGATGTCACGAAGTGAGCCAAGGCTCTGGATCAGGGCTTAGGAAGTATCAAGTTCGATCCAAATTGGGGCACAAGTGACCTATAAGGTAAAAACTATATCTACGATAGGGTTGGATATCAGTGCCTGTCATATCTAGGGAAATGGAGTCACTATCTGCTGAGCATTGGAGGAAACCCACCTGGGAAATACCTCGATCTACAGACCGAGAAAGGTATTTGGCTGAAAAAGTCAGTCTGCGGGGAGAACCAACAGCAAGGTAGGCTAACGCCAGGGTTTAAAAAGTCAATTTCTTAGATCTAGGGCTATCTAGAGACTTCCAGCTCAGTGTTGAAGGAGAAATGGAGAGAGGGGAACCTGATCTACAAACCCAAGTTGAAATTTTGCCGAAAAAATCACATCTCTGAAAAAGTCAAAAAAATGATGTGGAGAGCTAGGGTTTGGGAGGAATGTTTCTCAGATTTAGGGAAAACAAAGAAGAATTAGCTCAGTGTTGAGGATGAAATAGTAAGGGGAGGACCCGATCTAAAAAACCCAACTGTGGTTTGTTGAGAGATCGGGCGGTTTTTTTTTTTTAGTATTTTTGGGTGTTTATTATTTATGGCATTTTCAGTAAAATGAAGAAAAGCATGTGTCAATGGGTTGAGATTTGGAAGAAAGGAACTAACCTGCAGATCTTACCTGTAAATAATTGTAGATGCCTTGAAGGTGATGATCCCTGCTATCCCGATCAATTTGAGAAGACCTGTGTGATTTCTAAGCCCAACATTTTGTTCCAAGTGACCAATGCGCCTTCTCTCCTGCACAAGCAAACATCATCAATATCAGATTTACTATGTCATTAGAAAATGACAAAATATACAGAAAAATAACAAGATGTAATCATAGATCACAATGAAGCTAATGAAAACCCCCTGTTACAGACGAAGCCAGTCCAAGCGAGTTGAGGTCCCCCTACAAAAACGCCTAAGTGAACTCACCCTCCTGTAGACAAGACAATGATCCCAAAAAAAATATAGATCTCACACAAATTCCCCGAATGGTAGGAAGAAAAAGGCTTTCCAATCACCATCTAAGAACACCAGATGCAAAGAAGATCCAAAAATATCCACAAGAAATTATTTATATTAATAAAATCCAAGAGCCAAAGACCCCTTACAAATGAGAAGCTCTCTCCTTTAAATAGGAATGAGAGAACCAAAATCTTGACCACTTTCAAAACGAGTGGCTAAGATTAAAAGATATAAATGTTATAATCAATGGTTGAGATGAGCTCAACATACAATACATGGATCAATATAACCATAAAGCACCAAAGTGGACTAGATCACCCTTAAAGAGGGTACGCCACTCAACAAGAAATAAATGAAGTACATGGTGGGTCCATGGAGTGTTAACTAACTCCCTCTGGGTGTCCCCGTAGCACAATAAAACAATATAATATCTTTTTTTTTTTTACTTTGTGCCTCTTGAGGAAATCACGAGCCTCCCAAAAGCTCTAGAAAATAATATAAAAATGCCCAGAAAAATAGGTGTGGGCCCAATCAGGTGCTACAACTGCTGGAGAAGGTGCAGAGGACATCACACTCATCATCATGACTCATCCCATGTCATTTCCTTGCCTCAGTAGTCCAAATCAATTTCTTCAATAGTCATTTAATCATTTTTTAATCTGCCTTGGGAAATGTGAACCCACCAAAACAGCCTCCTAGGGTGCCTGCATTGTCCAACTGAGCCCACCAAGCTCTTTGGGATGGTGTACTATGGTACAATCAAGTAGCTGCACCCCCTATGCCCCATACATCGCCCTAGGAGATCCAATAAAAACATCTCCCTGCTCAAACACATCATCTTGTGAAGCAAAACTACATCAGAAGGGTAAAATGAGCCTGACCATCTATGCAAGTGCTCGAAACTGAAAATAAACTATCTCACTAGACTGAGAGAGTCCAAATCCATCTAGGGTGTAAACTCATACCATTTTCAGGTCTCTTCCTCATCATCAACAATATCCAATAGACAATATAATATAATCACCTGTAAATGACCAGATACCAATAATATAACTCAGACTGTCATCCATCTATTGCAAGTGTTACAAGGATAAGACATGTTCTACAAATAATTTAAGTAACAATCATAAAAACTAGCAGTCACCTCACTGGCTGTACATCAACCAAATACATATATAGGGTTTTATTTATTATTACTTAGACCAGAATTTTAGGACTACACTCACTTCATAGTTGTAGTCAATTTGCTAGTAAGGGTGAAGGATAAAATTTACAGGGTTAGGACAAAGGATGACTACCAATTCAACATTGTGACACTTCAGATATGGAAAGGGAATAATGACTATAACCATATGCTAGACAAACAACAACATAGGGAATGGCATTGCCTCACTAATGCTTGAGTTGTTCAGAGTGTGCTTATTCAACTTAGGCATCATGTCTACAACAAGTTTGATCCAGGTTCATTAAGATCATCAATTTTATTTCCATGGGATTTTTGGCCTATATGACCCTTCAAGACTTCAACAACGCTTAAAAGCACAGCTAATTGCAGCTTTCATCAAAGACATATTCAAATTTATAAGGTCAGCAATTTTCAGATATAACATGTATTTAACCATTGCTTTTGGGACCTTTTTCTTATACCCTTCGTGGGGTATTTTAGCATTTCATTGCTCTTGCCATTTACTCACATATGTTAAGAAACACATTCTAGAGTTTACAATTTCCATGGGCACATATATAAATATTTCCAATACAAGTAGTACATGATCTTTCAGTTTTAGCCAACAACGTCTCAAGTGACCAGGGGGACTTCTGCATAGTGCCAAACATCAAGACAACCGACCAGAATGATTTAGACATACAATCCAACTTACCAAAGCCAAGTTCTGTAACCAAATCAGAGCCGAGACACAATATAAACAAGGAGGTTTGTCCAACAAAGGTTCTAGCAGGGAAAGGTCCTCCATGCCACAAGTCAAGTAGTAAGTTGGGTTAAAACAAAACTAGAAGGAAATGGATGGGTGGAGACAATGAACAATGAAGCCAACACTAGAAAGCTAGAGTATGGTGGGAATGACTACCTCTATTCTCCCTAGGGAGGGTAAAACCAATGAGTATAGATCAGGAATTTCCAAGTCTAAGTAGGGACATCAATACATAATACAAATACATCCAAGTCCATATATTTATGGCTGCCAGATCATGACACTAAATGCTAGTATATGTCACAAAGATGAGTATCGAGCAATGATAACCATAACACAATATAATAAATGTTGAGTCATATCCATGTGAATAATCCATCTGAACCATCATCTGTCCAATGAGAAATACTGGTACAAATATGGGCATCACTAACTGTTCTCCAAAATGACTAAATGGCTACCTAAGTCCTCAAATCTGAGTCTCCTGAGACTCAGTCCTGACATGGGAGAGTACTATAGTCCACTAACAAAATAATGATCCATCAAAACTACTCATCTCAGCATCTCATATGTAAGAGATCTGGCTGAAAAATGTACTAAATCTGAAAAATAGAATATGGTATCCCGGCTACCATATATGTGATAACAACACTTAATGGCTTAATGAAGAACAAACCCTAATACATGCTGACCATTGAAGATGATGGCACCCACACATATGTTGGCATGATAGCACTTGGACACTTGCTACACCCTTAGTTTTGATGATGGGGTGTACACACTTGCTTGCATGCCCTATGGCACACATGCCTTGATCTTGAGGTCATGTGTATACCCTTGAATAAGGGTCCTTGGTTCATTGGCATACCCTTGGATTTGACGATGTGGATGACACCTTCACCCTTGATGACTTGTGGACACACCTTAAGGTTGGCCATTAAAGAAAACTTGTGAAACAAAATATAATAATAAATGGAATTTGTTACAACTTACCTCCCTTATCCTACAAGTCGGCCCTCAATTTAAGGATATGGTCAATGATTTAAAGAATATATAAACAAAATTAATTCTCACATTCCAAATGCATCCAACGAATATGAAAGTGAGCTCGTTGATTGAGGTAAATAATGGACCGAGGAAATTCGGATAGCAGTACACAATCCCGAATTTTGTGAAGGAGACATAATACCGAGTTTTTATGGAAGATGTTCTTTTGGTTTTTGAACTTCCTTTTTGTTGCTATATGACAATCTGTTCTTGGACTTGTTTTTGGGTAAAACTCTTATGTTTTGTGACTGGTTTTGGAGGGTTTCCATAGTCCTAAAACAGTCCCGAGTTTGTATGTTGAAACAATCTCGAGTTTATATGCTAAAACAGTCCCGAGTTTGATGAAAGAATTGAGCCTTTACTGCTGATATCTTTTGGACACAAACAACCTCGAATTTCTTGAAGTCATCTATAGTCATACACAATCAGAACCGTTCGAATTTTTGTAGAGCAGAGGTTGGGTTTGACCATTTTACACAGGGCGAGTTTGACTCTTCCTCAGCATGTAAATAGTCCACAGGTTTGACGTGATCTAACATTCATGCAGTTACTTAATCAACATGCACACAGTCCTGAGTTTGACCAGTGGTTAAGGTCATTTTCAAGTCCAAGTTTTGTCTTGTATGGGGCAGATATACACAGTCCAAGTATGAGATCTTGAACTGATTACATAAGGTATGGTCACTGTATACTCTATGATGTGATGATGCATTCCTATATACTATGATTATGATATGATGATGCATGCATTCCTATACAATATGATACATACCCTATGATGATGATGATGCACATTTGATGCATACTCTATGATGGTGTATCCTTTGATGATTTGATGTGGGTATAGACAGGCAGTGCATTTAAGCAGACCTTTTCTTGTGCAACGTTGATGTGGGCATGATGTATGTACAGTAAATGTGTGTGAGTTGACTTATGTTGTAATTTGGCATGAAGTTGAAGTCCTGTATAGGAAGAATTGAACATGATAAATAAGTAGATTGGAGTACTTGTTGAATGATTTGAGAAAGTTGAGTCTATGATAGTGAGAAATCATTGTAATGCTTTATGCATGTGCATTGGTCAAGTACTCTACAATGATCAATAAAAGAAAACCAAAATGAAAATAAGTTCAATCGTTGATGACATGACAAATGAATGCTTGACTTGCAGAGACAAGTTGATGGTTGCAACCGAGTGATAGGTTAATGAGAAGAGGTTTATGTTGAGCAGGATTTGATCACTTGGATGTGTTGCAGCAGTGTAATTAGTAGACTTTGATGACTTTGTTGTGTTGCTGCAATGTATTGAGCAGAATTTGATGACTTGGTTGTGTTGTAGCAGTGTATTGAGCAGATATTCGATGACTTGGATGTATTGAGCAAACCTCCTTGCCTTGACATGAGTAGTGCATGAGAAGATTTCCTTGATGACTTGACATGACAGTTTTTCAATGAGAAGACCTTTGATGTGAAGCATGTGAGAATATGGATGAGATGAGATGGATGAGTTGATCAGATATGATTGTGCAACAGATTGATGACAATCAGAGATTAGCATCAAGCTTGCAAGCCAAGTATTCCACTTGAGGATTGGACTCCTCAACCATTTCTTAGTTGGAACTAAGAAAACTAGGCTAGGTCCTATTATAAGAGTTGGTGCCTGTTTCATCAGTTGGCGTTGATTGTAATCATGAATATTGAAGTCTTCCATTACCATAAATAAAGTTTACATTACATATAGTGGTGTGTCTCTTTGATATGTTTATTGTGCTTATGACTCATGATGAATATGATTATGTAATTAATGCTTGATAAAATCTGATTGATTAATAAAAGGTGAAAAAGTTTAAATTCCTCACACACTAAATCACTCCCCCCCTCTCAGTGTGTTCATTGTGTCCAACAATTGGTATCAGAGCGGGCCTTTGTCACAAGTCTTGCAAGATTGAAAGAGATCTATGGACACACAATGGAGGCAAAAGCAAAGTCATCAAGCAATGATGTTCCTGGACTTGATCTTACATATTATTTCAGTTTGAGAAGCAACATGAAGGCATATCTGAAGAAGTTTAGTGTTTGGGAGATTGTGATCCATCCACCCACTCCATCAAATAAGAAGGGAAAGGAAGCTGCACATAAAGAAGCAAAGAAGGACAATGCTACAACCTTGAAGTTCCTCATGGATGGAATTTCCAACTCAGTGAAAGAAAGTGTAGAGGAGTACACTTCAGCTAAAGACCTATGGTTCAAGTTGGAAAGTGAGTATCAGAAGGGAAGATCAGATGCCGAAAAGACAGATCGAGAATCGAAAGGAAAGCCCCGGGAAGAGGTCAATCAAGAAGAAGAAAAGCAAGAAGTGGACTCCAACAAAGGTATGGATTATTTTGATTGTAATGATAGCATGTGTGATGAAATTGAGAAGGTCCTTGCATAAGATTATGAAGATCTTCCAAAAGCTGCATAGGAGATACATCACACTTTGTTGAATATTGATCTCAGAGCCAATTGGGTCTTGAACATAGTAAATCTGAACCATAGTGAATTCATAAGGTTCAAAAAGATAATCTTGGATTCTTTGAATGAATATCAGAACAAGACCATGGCAACGAGAGTATTTCTTGTAAAGCTCAAACACAAGAATGAAGAGTTGTAGGATCAGATGAAAGACAAGAATGGTGAAGTTGAACATCTAAAGACCAAATTTACCAGTCAAAAGGAAGAACAAGAAGATACTGGTGAAGACTCATAAGATCTTGAAGAAACTAGAAAGGTCAGTCATGATTTGAAGACTCAGCTGGAGGAAGCCAAGAGGATATAAGAAATCTTGAAGAATTAATTGGAAGTAAAGGAGCAGACAATCCAAAAGTTGGAGATGGAGGTAGTTGGTCTCAGGAAGAAAGGTGAAAAGACTGATGCCTTTGTCAAGTTCAAGGATGGTTCAGTTGTCCTAGATAAGATCTTGGATTGCCAAATAACTCCATTTGACAAGACTGGCCTAGGTTACAAGAAGGAAAGAGAAAAATCTGAAGATGGCACTTGGTCTCCCAATACTCCAGAAGCAGGTCCATCATCGTCCACAGCTATTCCCCATGCACCACCTGCACATGACAACAAAGAATTTGAAAGTTCAAGAATGCATCAAGAATTTAGGCCTATTCCTCCAAGCAAGCTCAGAAAAGAAACAACTACAAGATGGAACCGAAGTCCTAGGTATGAAAATGGCTTTAATGGTTATTGCTTTTCTTGTTCTAGATTTGGTCACGAGGCTATTTATTGTAGACTCTACAGAAGAAGAAGTGTTGGAAACCCCAATGACTCAGTTAGATGTTGAACATGTAACCGAGTTGAACTTATTGTTGTCACCTATCACACATTGAGGTGCTACACCTATAGTGGCTTTGGTCACAAAGCCCAAGAAGGTGCAAGTCAAAGAAGTCAACCAAGGAGGAGTCTTCCATACACATCAACGAGAAGAACCAGTGAACCTTGGAAGAATCCCAATACATAAATATTTGAAGGTCAGAAGACAAAGGCCCACAGTCAAGGACACTATCAGGTATGGAGGAATGAAGTTGATCAAAAACGTTTTGGAAGTTCCAACAACTTAGTCAGGTGTTGGAAATGCAACCATATTGGTCACATTGTTGCATATTGTTGTACTATGAGGTGTTATAGTTGCAGTGGCTTTGGGAACAAAGCTCAAGACTATTGGAATAGATGGAAATAATCCATGGGAAAATTCTCATACAGCTCAACAAGGAAAGCCAATAAAGATGAAGGACCAAATGTTGAAAGGACAAATTCCAAGAAGCAAGTATGGATGAAGAAGACTGAGCAGTTAGACATATGAGAGGTTGATCAGTATAGGGAGAATGGCTGCCATATGGCAAGCCAAGCTTAAGGTCTCTCAAAGACCTTAGCACACCTTGAGTTCATAAGGCTGGAGGATGAAGTTAAAGGAGAAAGGGTGGCTACTCCAAGCATACAGACGGGTCCTAGGATCGTGCATATTGACAAGGGGAGTAGTGATCAATGATTTCAGATGCAGATATGTGGACACCCTTTTCCTTTGATCCCAAAGGGGAATAGATGAAGACAAAACGAGAGCATGAGTTGTTGTCATCAATGACAAAGGGGGAGATTATTTATTTAATTGTCATTGAGGCCAACATGGTACTTGTAGTGGCCCCACAGGTAGTCATTGATGCCATCAAGTCCCCTCTTGAAATGCACAGATATGGATGATCCCAGTACCCTCACATACAATGCCTTAGATCCCATACAGAGATGGTTTGTTCCTTGGAGAACCTTGTGGAGTCCTGCAAGGTCCTTGAACCCACAAGGTTGGATCTTGGAGCCACCACCTTGTTGATGATGTTGGAGACCTTGTTTATGTTGATGAAGATCTCAGTAATGATGCTGAAGACCTTGGAGATGGTGTTGAAGCCCCTATGGATGATGGAGAATCCCTGGATGGGTTGAAGAAACATTAATGACCCATTTTATGGTCATTCATGTTCTTGTTGGGGTCATGGAACCCTTGAATATGATCATTGCTACCATTATTATGATAATGGACCTGGAAGGTCTTCTTGTGTGGTTGAGATGGTTGAAGAATATTTTCATGGTGAATAAGCTTTGTGTAGAAGTCCTTGGACCCACACTTGGTGGTTTAATAGTCCTTGAACCCTTGAAGGAGATAATGTGATCATTTGTAGGTTAATGGGGTCTTAGAACCCTTGGAGATGGTCTTAGGGCATGAGAAAGACTTGGCACCCCCATAAATGGTGGTTTGATGGTCCTTCCATCCTTGAAGGAGGGGTGAATAGGTTTTGTGTTCATGGGGTATTGGAGACATGACACTTAATGGCTTGATGAAGAACAAATTCTAAGACATGATGACCATTAAAGATGATGGCATCCACACATATGGTGGCATGATAGCACTTGGACACTCGCTACACCCTTGGTTTTGACAATGTGGTGTACACACTTGTTTGCATGCCCTATGGCACGCATTCCTTGATCTTGAGGTCATGTGCATACCCTTGGATTTGACGATGTGGAGGACACCTTCACCCTTGATGACTTGTGGACACACCTTAAGGTTGATCGTTAAAGAAAAATTGTGAAACAATATATAATAATAAATGGAATTTGTTACAACTTACCTCCCTTAGCATACAAGTCAGACCGCAATTCAAGGATATGGTCAACAGTTTAAAGAATATATACACACAAGTCATTCTCGCACTCCAAATGTTGGACACAATGGCCACACTAAGAGGGGGATTGAATCAGTGTGAGAGAAATTTAAACCCTTTTACCTTCTTTTAATCAACATAATATATTAATCAATATGTCATCAATTACATAATCAAATTTATGATGAGTCATCATCTAAATCAATCATGAGTCATAGGCACAATCATCACATCAAAGAGACAAGAATATTTGTAATTTTGATATTTATTTATGGTACATGGAAGACTACAATCTTCTCGATTACAATTAGCACCAACTGATGAAAAGAGCACCAACTCTCATAACAAGACGCAACTTTTTTTTCTTAGCTCCAACTAAGAAGGGGTTGAGGAGTCCAATCCTCAAGTGAAAGATTCTACTTGCATCAATCTCTATTCATGTATCGTTGTACATCGATATCTGTTGTTCAACCTTTTCTCATCACTCTCTGTCAATCTGCTCATCAACACTTGTTCATCTTCTCATCACTGTTGCTCATCAATACTACTCATCAACACCTGTTCATTTGCTCATCAATGTTGCTCATCAATACTGCTCATCAACACCTTTTCATATGCTCATCAATCAAGTATGCATTGTTGGTCATCTTGCTCATGTGCATCTTGGTCATTAAGGTTACTACTACTCTCATTCACCATCAAGTATGTAGCATCATCAAGGAGTATGCTTCATCATAGTGTGTACAAGGCATCACATGTGGTTAGCATTAGGCATGCATCATTAGACATGTGCATCACTATAAAGATGATAGTGTATGTGTAGCATGCATCATCATCATTGCACTCAAACATTAGCCTAGATCTTTATCTCTGCAGTATGCATAGTGTATAAATGGACTTATCAATAAGCCAATTGTCTGTGCATGTCAACCTTGGACTTTGTATGTGTTTTTAAGACAGACTACACACATCAATGTTGTATTCATAACTGTATGTATACCTTACTGTGTATAGGAGTGTAGCATGCACCATCATCAATGAGTGTTAGGTATCATAAACATCATCATCATCATAGTTTAAGGCATGCAATGTCATAATTACCATGGCTTTGCATCATTGTATTTATATACCGCATAAGTCACAATACTTTACTGTATATAACATCATATCAACATCATTGTTATGTGCAAGCCATTGTACGTGTAACTGTATGTATTGGAACTATCATCATCATCAAGAATAGGAGTGCATCATTACTGAGTATTTGTCATCACATCATCATAATAGAGTGCATCATAGATCATAGAGTATATGTCATACCTTGTGCATATCAAACTCATGTAACTGTTGTAGATAATTACTTTGTGCATACACATTGTTCAGACTGTAGAAGGCTCGGATTTGTGGTGGAGGGAAGCCAACATTCAACCAAAGAGAATTTGCAAAATCAGACTTGGTTATCATCTGCTCCCACAAGGAATGTCCCAAAATAAGTTCGTGTAAGCAAGGTAAAAAGTCCAAGAGGAAGGTATGTAGTCTGCTATCTAAATTTCCATGGGTTAGGGAACGTTCTTCATTGCAGTTGTTGCTATGTATCTTCACCCAAAAATAACTCCACAAGTGCATCTGATATTTATATCTCAGTTGTTGCTCCAACAGTCACCACCGAGACTATGTAGATTAGGGAATTGCTGCCATCCTTCTCCAATTCATCTACTACTATGAATTTATCCTAGTCCACCTGAAAAGAAGAAACCTCAGCCAAAATACCTGTCATCAAACTGAGGACTGATAGGGTGGAAAAACATCAAACACTTCATATGTATACTGTTGCAAACACTAGTAAAACCCCAAAAATTAAGCTCGGGTCTACTCCTTTTCCATAGTCAACTGATCCTAGCGAGGTCTCCACAGTGAACATTTGCCTCAGTCTGCGAATTTACACAGCAACGAATTCTCTTATTTTCCTTCAACATTGAATGCATTTTAACCCAAAAAAAAAATTATAGTCTACTGCAAAATTTTGTTGCCTCGGTTCACCTACTCCATCTCAGCAAGATTCTTCCTCAAACACATATGAAATACCTCAGAGAAAATTTGAATTTTTCACATTGCAAAAGTGAAGATATGATTGGGTATTTATACTCATTTTCCACAAAAAAAAATTATGGAGTCGACTCGTAATAAAATCATTTTTTATTTTTATTTATTTTAAATACTTATATGGAGCTGACCTCAAGGAATGGTTTAAAATCAAATCACCATGCTCCATATTGTGAGGACATTTGCATGTTAAAGGTTACACCGCATGATCGTCAAGTATTCCTTCCAAGTGATAAAGGCATCATAAGGGTTTAACAACCTCAAGACCGTCACATGGGATTCAAATACTACATCCAAGTGCCATGTGGGATTTCAAGGCCCAAGTTACCACGTGTGAAGTTACCAACATCATGCAACCATCATTAAGCCACTAAGTGTGTGGGTACCACATGCAAGAGTGTGCTAAGATCATAACTGGCATCATACCACCATGTAAGTGGATACCAAACCTTCTCATGCACTTAGGAGCATCTTCAAGAATTCCAAGACCCCATCAACCTACAAATGACCATATCATCTCCTTCAAGGGTTCAAGGACCATTAACCCATCAAGTGTGGGTCCAATGACTTGTTAAGGGCTTCTTCATCAAGCAAGAGGCATCATGGGCTTCTTCAACCACCTTAACCATGCAAGGGGACCTCCAAGGGTCAAGATCCATTATGACATCACTTGTGGGGTTGCTAGACCTTCTCCTAGGGTACCATGACACCATTAGAGCATGAATTACCACAAAATGGGTCATTAATGCTGCTCCAACTCATCTAGGGCTTCTGCAATGTCTCCAAGAGCTTTGGCACCATCTCCAGGGTCTTCAACATCATCACCAGGGTCTTCAGCATTGTCAACAAGGTGGTGGATCCAAGATCCATCCTTGTGGGTACAGGGACCTTGTCAACTGGGTGCAAGGTACTTCAAGGCACAAACCCACTCTGTAAGGGATCCAAGGCACTGCAAGTGGGACTTGGTGGCATCAATGACAAACTTGTGGGGCCACTGCAAGTCCATGTTGGCATCAATGACAATTTCATCAACACCAAATGCATCCAACGAAGATGAAAGTGATCTCCCTGACTGAGGTAAAAAGTGGACTGAGGAAATTCGGATAGCAGTACACAGTCCCAAATTTTGTGAAGGAGACACAGTCCCTAGTTTTATGGAAGAAGTTCTTTTGGTTTTTGAACTTCCTTTCTACTGGAATATGATAGTATGTTCTTAGACTTGTTTTGGGGTAAAACTCTTATGTTTTGTGGCTGGTTTTAGAGGGTTTCCACAGTCCTAAAGCAGTCCCGAGTTTGTATGTTGAAACAGTCCCAAGTTTGATGAAAGAACTGAGCCTTTACTGCTGATATCTTTTGGACACAAACAGTCCCGAATTTATTGAAGTCATCTACAGTCATACATAGTCAAGATAGTCCAAATTTTTGTAGAGCAGAGGTTGGGTTTGACCATTTTACACATAGTGATTTTGACTCTTCCTCAGCATGTAAACCGTCCAAAAATTTGACATGATCTGCAACATTTACACAATTACCATTAGAGGAAATTTCAACTCAAAATGGGCCTTTCAACCCTAATTCAAATTCCATGTCATCATGTGTTAACCAATGAAACTGCTTTAAATTTGAAATACCATATAGGTC
This sequence comes from Pseudotsuga menziesii, assembly GCA_001517045.1. Lineage (NCBI taxonomy): Eukaryota > Viridiplantae > Streptophyta > Pinopsida > Pinales > Pinaceae > Pseudotsuga > Pseudotsuga menziesii. The sequence goes on from LPNX010274239.1 coordinate 130,467, forward strand.
TTAAGAAATTTTTTAATATAAATTTGGGGATAGGTATCATAAAAAACTACTTTTTTTGTTCGTAATTTCGACATATCTCCTTGTGTTTTTACTCAAATTTCGATCGGGAGAGCTCATTGGATGAGGAATTTAATTATGCATCCAACGAGTACATCATCATCATGTTTTTTCAGGTATTTCTTGTTTTTGGGGTAGTGAGGTCCATCAAAAATATGTTGAGTGGGTACTCGTTAGATGCAGAATTAAATTCTACATCCAATAAGCTCTCCCGATCAAAATTTGAGCAAAAACACGAGATATGTCGAAATTACGAACAAAAAAAGTAGTTTTTTTTTTCTTTTCTTCTTCCAGAATTAATAAATATTATTTTATTATTTTAACTATTATTTTATTATTTTCCTTAGGGCCCATTTTTAGTTGAAATTTCCTCTAATGTTAATCAACATACACACAGTCTCGAGTTTGAGCAGTGGTTAAGGTCATCTTCAAGTCCAAGGTTTGTCTTGTCTACGGCAGATATACGAACCCAAGTATGAGATCTTGAGCTGATTGTATAAGGTATGGTCATTGTATACTCTATGATGTGATGATGCATTCCTATATACTATGATGATGCATGCATTCCTATACAACATGATACATACCCTTTGTTGATGATGATGCACATTTGATGCATACTCTATGACAGTGTACCCTTTGATGATTTGATGTGTGTATAGACAAGCGGTGCACTTAAGCAAATCTTTTCTTGTGCAACGTTGATGTGGACATGATGTATGTACAGTAAATGTGTGTGAGTTGACTCCTATTGTAATTTAGTATGAAGTTGAAGTCCTATATAGGAAGAATTGAACATGAGAAACAAATAGATTGGAGTACTTGTTGAATGAGTTGAGCAAGTTGAGTCTATGATAGTGAAAAATCCTTGTAATGATTTGTGCATGTGAATTGTTCAAGTACTCTACAGTGATCAATAAAAGAAAACCAAAATGAAAATAAGTTCAGCTGTTGATGACATGACAAATGACTGCTTGACTTGAAAGAGACAAGTTGATGGCTGTAGCTGAGTGACAGGTTAATGAGCAAAGGTTTATGTTGAGCAGCCTTTGATGACGTGGTTATGTTGCAACAGTGTACTGAGCAGACTTTGATGACTTGGTTGTGTTGCAGTAGTGTATTGAGCAAACTTTGATGACTTGGTTGTGTTGCAATAGTGTATTGAGCAGACTTTGATGACTTGGCTATGTTGCAGCAGTGTATTGAGCAGATCTTTGATAAATTGGATGTATTGAGCAAACCTTGTTTCCTTGACATGAGTAGTGCATGAGAATACTTCCTTGATGACTTGACATGGCATTTGTTCAATGAGCAGACCTTTGATGGGAAGCACGTGAGCAGATGGATGAGTTGAGCAGATATGATTGTGCAACAGATTTATGACAATCAGAGATTGGCATCAAGCTTGCAGGTTGAGTCTTGCACTTGAGGATTGGACCCCTCAACCATTTCTTAGTTGGAGCCAAGAAAACCAAGTTCGGTCTTGTTATAAGAGTTGGTGCTCTTTTCATGAGTTGGTGTTGATTGTAATCACGAAGATTAAAGTATTTCATTACTTTAAATAAAGTTTACATTACATATATTGTTGTATCTCTTTGATGTGTTTATTATGCTTATGACTCATGATGAAAATGATTATGTAAAAAATGCTTAATAAACTCTAATTGATTAATAGAAGGTGAAAAAGGTTTAAATTGCTCACACACTGATTCAGCCCCTCCTCTTAGTGTGGCCATTGTGTCCAACACCCAGCAAAGAACCATTGGATATGCCATCAGAGAAAGGCACGAGATATCCCAGCAAAGAACGCGTGGAGCAACAGTCGCAGAAGGAGAGAACATGGCCATGCTAGTGGAGAGAGTCACCCTCATAGGATGTGCAGTCATACAGACAAGGAATCGGATCCATATGTGATGTTTACATTAAACCTTTAATTTATAATCTTGGTACTCTTTAAGATAGGGTATCAAAGGTTTAAACATTAATAAAACGGTCCAAGTCAAAAATCATAAGTATAACCAATGGTCCAAGGGTTTTAATAAAAAAAATAACTTAGGGTAGAATCAAAGGTTCAAATAAAATGAAAGGTCCAATGATCATAAAGTAAAATCATAAGATAAAAGAGGTCCAAAGCTTTTATTAATAAAACCATAAAGTAAAAAATATGACTTAGGATAAAACCCATAAGGTAAGAGTCAAAGGTACACACACAATAAGAGTGCTAGTACTAAGTAAAATAAAGGACCAAGAATCAACCAATGGGGGCACAATAAAACAACCCACAAACCCACAAGATCAAGGTGAACCATAAGGGTCGACAACCATTTACCTATAGGACCAACAAGACCAAAGACTTTAATCTTTTCTCTCTCTCAAGGTACATTGGTTTATATATTTTGTCATCACTGTATAAGGGGAATATCCAAACCAGATGGTATGATCCTTTGGTCCTGAATACTGCTCCTAAGGGCTAGGTTCTAGTGACATCATCAAGAGGTGGCCAGTCCCTTGAGAAGCAACCTAGCAGTAACAATTAGGAGAGAGTACATCACAAATCATCTTCCCTTCTTAAAGAATGGGTCTTGCAGTTGTACTATCTTTAACACAGTGAAGGATGTCTTTGGCCTATGTTCATTTTTTATCAAGACTTTCTTATAACCTAAAAACCCATCCAACATTGGCATCATGCCTACCCCATTAACCCTTTGTAAAAGATTCTCCATATTAGGAAGTGGGTAGTTGTCCATAAGAGACAATTGGTTAAGGTTTCCAAAGTTGACTTGCAAGCCTTTTCTTTCTAGCCTCTTTCATTATTATTCTAAAATCTTCATTTTGTGCAAAGCCTCAATTGATTTACCTAGCATATTGCTCTTGATGATATACATTGTTCATGGATTATGGATGCTTATGGCAATATGTTGTATAAATTAATTTCAAGTTTCTGGTAACTAATTCATTTAAGTTATAAACCACATTTGTTGAAATGATTTCACTTTAACAAGTCTGGGAATTTTTGTAAATTTGGGTGACTTCCCTTTTTCAGATATTTTCTCTCCAAGAGGGCCTCACTCAAGGACAAGCTTCACAAACTAACCAAACACAAAATTTCTATGTATTTCCTCCATTAAGGATTCTCACTTGTGGATGTATCTTGGCAATAAACCCACTCATTAAATAGATTTAAATTCCTAAGCAATGTGGTTTTTTCCTCCCCATGAATTCTTATCTTTGATGTCCATGGTTCATTTCAGTTTTATGCATCAGCAAATTTATCTTTAAAATGCATGAACCATTGTTTATTTCATATCTTGGTTGGTCAAAACACTCATGTGGGGAATCTAACTTAAATCATAATTCACAAAATCAAACAAGTCAATAATATTTTCCCTTAAACTCTCTTGAACCTCAAATCTAACGACCCATAGGGAAGACTACTTTGGCCTTGAGAGTTGGCCTAAAAAGTGGAAGGAAAAATACCAAGGTGACAATGGTATTTTCTTTTGAAGTTGCACTCTCTAGCACTAATGGATTAGGGATTTTCCTCTTAGAGCTAAATTGAGTTATAACACTAAGGATACAAAAGCTGGAAGCATTGGTTTGGTTGTGCATTTTCATTCAACACTTCAAGATAACATTCTTGATCCCCTCAAAATCCAATATCCCATCTAGCAGAAATTCCTGGCAATCTGGACCTCTCCAAATATTTTGGCAACTACTGAACCCTAATCCATTATATGAGTGTCTCTCTCTTTGGAGACCTTTTCACTACAACACAAACCAACAGGGGAGGATTCAAACAATATGCAAAAGTCAATCAACTTGTTCATTAACCTTTGAGCATAGACAACAGCAAGATGGCCTTCACCTCTCGCTGCAACATTATGATCCTCTACCTCTACAGATGTTAACACTAAGGAAGTGTTATCACACAAAGTGTAGCTACCCACTAAATATATCCCATCCGAGACGGTAGAGGTGAGGTAGCTAACCAGTGACATCACAAGGGCCTCGTCCACTACAGATACAGGGTAGTTGTCACATCGAACGGGATCTTGTCACTTTAGATCAATCGGGAGAATGATCAAGGGGGAGACCCTACTAGCCTATGAGGCTAGCGAACCTACTTAAGGCACTCCTAGGGTTTGACAATGTATGAGAAATGAGAGGTAAAGAGCAGGTAAGACTAGATCTATCAAATTAGAGTGGTATGAAGATTAGGGACAAAATGGGGAGGCTTAGTAAAGATGGAAAATGACCCAACTTGGATGAGATTGTAACACAAATGAGTTATGGAAGAAGATCTAGTGAGATCTAGCCAAATGAAAGAAAACCCTGTTGATGAAATTGTCATTGATGCCAACATGGTCTTGATGTCATCGATATCACCACTTTGTTGAACTCTTGAAGAAGCCCTATTGATGATGCTGAAGACCCTAGAGATAATCCTGAAGCCTTGGCAGACAATGGAGAATCCCATGAATTCTTGGAACCCTTGATGAAGACCCTGATGACGTTGCAAAGGTCATGGAGCCCACTACTGGCAATTCAAGTCATTTTATGATGGCCTGCACAAATTGAAGAAAAGTTGAGTAAAGGATCTTGTCAATGCAAGCAAGACCCTCATAAGATGATAGCCCTTGTCATGCCCTTTCCAATGGTAGGTGGCACGTCACGTGGTTCCTCATGGTTTATGAGATATTAACTTTTTAAGTTGACTCAACGAAAATTATAAGTCAGCTCAGTCAAACACAAAGTCGGCTCAGTCAAAGTTTTATTAAAAAATAATAAAATATTTTTATAGTAGGTCGGCCCCATTTAAAAATAAAATAAAATAAAAAATATTCCTTAAAAGAAGGAAATGTTCATATTAGATGAGGTGAGGTGACTTTGAAGAATGATAAGGAGGGGTGTCTTTGAAGGTTGACCGTTGAGTGGTAATTATTTAAAAATAAAAATAAAATATGAAAAAAGATATTCCTTAAAAGAAGGAAATGTTCATTTTCCTTTCCATATAAATACCCTCACGTTTCTTCATTTTGTGGTGAGATATAAAGTGAGTTCTATGTTCTTTCTCTGAGGCAGCTGTGGAAATTCGTGTGCATGCGTGGGAGCAGGCAATGATGCCCTAATTTGCAGCAAAGGAGAGACCTGAGCAGTGGGTTCAAGATGCTATCATCTTCATTGAGCAGTGAGTTCAAGATCGTGTCTGTAAGGAGTTCTGTACATTTCAAGGAAGGCTGCAAGTACCAATACTCACCTACAGCACAAATCGTGGACAGTTTACAGAGGGCATTTTTGAAAAGACAGTCTGATATTTT